>JANIIA010000006.1:29998204-30011529 GCA_027478495.1 Erythroxylum alaternifolium | reverse complement strand
AGTTTTCAAAAAAAAATTTATATCGAGTTTTTAAATGTTAAGTGATGTGACACGCCACCCTCGAGGGGCACGGATTCAGATATCACCATCTGTATCGGGTTCGGGTCCAGCAGAAGTGGGGTGTTACATTTTGTGCAACTATCACTGTCAGATTTAGCTCAAAGGTCGGTCAGCTGAGATTTTCATGTTTATTGTATTTGGTGTGTACTGAGGTGTTTAAGCTCATAGAATTATGTTATAAACCTAGGATGGTATTGTGTTGTATGAAACAATGTAAATCATGGTTTGATATAATGTGATTTTTGGCGTGATTGATGATTTAGTGTATGACGTCATGTTATGTACAGCGAAGGTGAGATAGTTAACATGTCATTTCTGACAGGCATGTACACATGTATCTGATAGACACACGTGCATATGTCAGTTGGGAATGGGGTGTTACACTTAGAGCTTTACAAATCATTCAATAAATTCAAATCATATGTGAATGCTATATGTATGAGACTCCCACTTATTTTTACATTGTTATGACTGTGTGCTTTTTCAGTATCCCGTGTCATCGGGCTCATTGATCACAGTGAGCCTTAGGCTCTAATCGCATATATGTTTTAGTTTTATACTATTTTCAGTAGCAGTCTCAATCAATAACATCACCAGTCACAACTGCCTTTATATTACATGTATTGAAATGAAATGCATGCCACAAATCATTCAAATATAATCAATCACTTTCATTCACATTATCCCAGTCAATATAATCAGCCATAACACTCAGTCACTTTTAGTTGAGAATCATTTAGGCAGTCTCATTCATATATAAGTAGCACTTCCAATAATATTCACATGTATCAAACGCCTTGGACAAGTATTGTCCGAATTCAGTACACAATTAGTATATATTCATCATATATCAAATTCAATTTAGTATTATCATATCAAATTAAAGTGATACCATCTTAGGTTACTCATAATTGCTCCTTTAAGCCTATTGCCTTGACGTTCCGGCAATATCCGGAATTGGTCGCACTACTTGCTCTCCTATATACATAAAATAATTGCACATTACTGTACTTCTTATTAATTAAGTAAACACATGTATAAATATATCATGTATCATGCATATGCAATGAAAAATTCTCGGGTATATTTCTGTAACAAATTGATGTACTCCAATTGTGTCAAAATTCACACATTCATTCACTATTCCAGTTTTTGCTGAAAGCACCCCATTCGGGTCAATTTTTCATAATCAATAAGATCAAGAAAATGATGTATTTCAGTAACACTTTCTTCTAGACAATTATTCCTCTATATCTTAAGTTTCTAATGACATCAAAATAACTCAATTTGGTTCATGATTGTATGAGTTATGCTTAAAATACCACAGACTGAGTACATTTGAAATTTTGGCTAGAGCATAATCATGCATTCAAGTTATACAACCCATATCTCTCAATTCCAATATCCAAAAATTACAAACTTTAAACCAATTTAAAGCTAAGGGAATAAAATAAAACTTTGGTGAAGACACCTTAGTCTAATTTGGCCTACATCAATATAGTTTATTCAATAACAATAGGACATGATTTCTGTCGCTGGTAGTGCTATAGCCTAAGCCAAAACTCAATTTCATGCCAATTTTGAAAGTCTTAGAGATAGAATTAAAATTTGACTTCTCCAAGAAAGTTGTAGAAATATGTCTCAAATTTAATCTAAATCAAAAATCAACTTATTTAGAAATTTACAGATCAAAATATAATCAAAATACCAAAGCATGTTTAATGAAAATTCTCCAGTTCATAACATTCCAGAACATTTCCTCACTTTCATCCAATCAATCTTTTTCAAATAAATTCAGATGTCTCTTTTTTGTTGGAGACGAAAAACAATGTCTTATAAGTGTATTGGTTTAATTTTCAAGTCATTTGGAGGTCGGGAGACAAAGTTATAACAAAATGAATGAAAGATGCTCAAAACAGTCTCTCTACAGTAACCTTTGGTGCAACCCTTTTCACTTCTCTCACTAAAACGTAGGTCTTCATCTTCTTCCTTTTTTTTCTAGATTTTCTCACTTCGATCTTATTCAATTAACACATATGACACTTAAACCAATTCTTCTACTTCCATTTCAGCTCATCTTACTCAAAAACAACTCAAAATGCAAGATTAATTACAAGTACCAAAACCAGAAATTATACACCATTGTTCATCATCTTTTGCAATTGTTTACATCATTTTCTGCACTTATCATAATTCCATCCAATCCAACAAAAAACATAACCTATTTACCTTTTTTTTCTCACAGTTATCCACGTCTCAGATTCTCATTAAACTCAATTCTCACAATCTTATAAACACTTTCTACACAAACTCGATTTCACACATTCATATAACTCATCTGATCATCACTATCACCGAATTGCTTCATACACAACACATGCATGTATTCATTTCTAAACTGCAAAACATCATTAACCTCACAAAACCCAGAAACTTAAAACTTCACTTACTTTGTTTTTAGAAAAATCACCAGCAGTGAGAGTGAAGGTCAAGGTTCAGTAATTAAAAAAGCAAAACCGAAGAACAAACAAGGAGCTACAGAATTTTGCCTTTCACAACTCGTGATTACGTGCTTTAATATCTCAATGACATATGGCCCCATTGCATATGGGTCATTTGTCATCCATATAGAAGTGCTATATGTCAAAATACCATTGGTCGATTTTTCCTAGGCCAAAATCCAAAATACCACAAATTTTAGAAAATTTCCTAAAATTTACCAAAAAATCTGAAATAATACTACTATTCTTCAAATAAAATTTTAACGCAAATAAGTCACGATGCACATGTTAATCAATCAATCATATCGGGAAAATGTCAATGATACATGTACAAATCTTTTAATATATCAAAAATAAATATTCACATGTGTGTGAATATACTATGATGCATGAGCATGAAATGCACTGCTAATTTCTCACTGTACTCTCAATTCACTATTTTGGGGTCTAGCTCCGAATAAGGAATGTCATAATTCTCCCATCCTTAAGAAAATTTGTTCTCGAAATTCTTACCTGATTGAGGAAATAGGTGGGGATATGCCTTTTTCATATACTCAGTTTCCCACGTGGCTTCTTTACTTAAATGATTGTACCATAGAACTTTTACCATTGGAATTTCTCGATTCCTCAACCGTTTCATCTAATACCCAACTATCTAAACTAGTTTTTCAACATAGCTCAGATTACTAGTAACTTCAATCTCCTGAGCCAGCAACACATGTATTGGGTCAGATCTATATTTCTTGAACATACTCACGTAGAATACGTAATACATCTTAGACAACTCAGTAGATAAGGTTAATCGATATGTCAAAGGTCCAGTTCTCTCCAGAATTTCATAAGGACCAATATATCTCGGGCTTAACTTGCCCTTTTCACCAAACCTCAATACGCCTCGCTAAGGCGACACTCTCAGAAATACTTGGTCCCCAACACTATACTCCATATCCCAACGATGCTGATCCATATAACTTTTTGTCTATCTTGAGCCGCTTTTATTGGACTCCGAATCAGTTTCACCTTATCTATAGTATATTGGATCAATTCAGGACCTTCTATCATTCTCAAACCTTCTTCATCCTAGTATAGAGGCTATTGATATTTTCTGCCTTACAGTGCCTCATATGGTGTCATTCTAATACTGCTATGATAATGGTTATTATATGCGAATTCAATCAGTGCTATGTATTGATCCCAAACTACCTGAAACTCCAATACACATGCTCTAAGCATCTCCTTAACAGTCTTGATAGTTCTCTCACTCTGTCCATCTGTCTGAGAATGGAATGCAGTTCTGAAATTTAGCTTTGTGCCTATAGCTGACTGCAAACTCTTCTAAAATCTCGAAGTGAATATGTGATCCCTATCCGATACAATGGACATAGGAACCCCATGCAATCTCACAACCTCAGTCACATACCTCCGAGTCAACTGGTCTAGTGTATTATTCTCTCGTATTGGTATAAAATGGGTCGATTTAGTTAACCGGTCCACTACCACCCATAACGCATCATTTTGCCTCGGAGTCTTAGGCAATCCTATAATAAATTCTATAGTAATTCGCTCCCATTTCTATTTCAGAATAGGTAATGAATGAAGCTTTCTAACTGGACCCTGATGCTTAGCCTTAATCTGTTGGCAAATGAAACACTTAGCTACATAATTAGCTACTTGCTTCTTCATTCTGGGCCACCAGAAATGTTGCTTTAATGTATTATACATCTTGGTCATGCCAAGATGCATAATATAAGTAGCCATGTGAGCTTCCTCTAGGATTTCCTTCCTCAGATCATCGATATTAGGCACACACAATATCTGCTTTAGTCACAATGTTTCATCTTTCAATTCAAACTCAGAATCTGAATTCATTTTAGCTTTCTCAATCAGTTTCATCATCTCAGGATCATCACTCTGAACTCTTCTAATTCTATCATGCAACATTGGTCTTAATTTTAATGTGACTGTCAATGCTTCATTATGCTCGAGATTCAACTCCACATTCAAAGCTCTCAACTGAATCAGTCTTGGTAACCTCATTATCTAAATCTGAGCTACACTACTACTTGACTTTCTAATCAGTGCATCGGCCATAATATTTTCTTTCTCTAGATGATACTCAATCGTGCAGTCCTAATCTTTTAATAACTCAATCCATCTCTTCTGTCTCATGTTTAGCTCTTTTTGACTCAGCAGATATCTCAAACTCTTGTGATCAGTTTATATCTGAAATGTCTCACCATATAAATAATGTCTCTAAATCTTTAGAGCAAAGACTACTGCTTCAAGCTCTAAATCATGTACCAGATAATTTATCTCATGAGACCGTAATTGTCTCGATGCATAGGTTATCACCCTGCCATGCTACATCAATACACACATAGTCATTGATGTGACGCATCACTGTATACTACATATCCACCAGATCCTGATGTAATAGTCAACATCGGTGCTGTAGTCAACTAATATTTCAACTTCTCAAAACTTCTCTGACACTCGTCATTCCATCTGAATGCCACATTCTTCCTCAGAAGTTTAGTCAGAAGGGCCGAGATTAACAAAAATCCCTTGATAAACATTCGATAATATTCAACCAATCCTAGGAAACTCTAGATCTCAGATACATTCTTCAGAGTCTTCCATCTCATTACTGCTTCTATCTTCATTGAGTCCACCCAAATACCATGCCCAATTACTATGTGACCTAAAAATACCACTTGATCCAGCCAAAATTTACATTTATTGAATTTGGCATATAATTGTTTTTCTCTCATAATCTGCAAAATCATTCTCAGATGTTAAGTATGTTCCTCTTTACTTTTCGAATATACAAAAATATCATCAATGAATACAATTACAAACCGATCTAAGTAAGGCTAAAACACATTATTCATCAATGTCATAAATGTAGCTAGAGCATTAGTCAACCCAAACGGCATTACTAAGAACTCAAAATGCCTATATCTGCTCCTAAAAGCACTCTTTGGTACATTAGCCTCGACTATCTTTAGCTGATAATACTTAGACCTCAAATTGAGCTTAGTGAACACTTAAGCTCCTTGTAATTGATCAAATAAGTCATCAATTCTAGGCAACGGGTACTTGTTCTTCACTGTGACCCAATTTAATTGCCTATAATCAATGCACAACCTCAAAGTGCCATCTTTTTTCTTTACAAATAACACTGGAGTTCCCTAAGGTGAAACACTGGGTCTAATGAATCCCTTCTCAAGCAATTCCTACAACTGAATCTTTAACTCCTTCAGTTCCCCAGGTGCCATCCTATATAGAGGAATGGATATAGGAGTAGCACCTGGAACTAAGTCAATCGTGAACTCCGTTTCCTAATCTAAAGGAAAACCAAGTAATTTAACAGGAAACACGTCTAGAAATTCCTTAACCACAGGAATATCATGTACACTCTGCTCAACTCGAGTATCAATCACGTGGGCTAGATAAGCCTCACATCCACCATACATTAACTCTATAGTAGTTCATGATGGCCCTATGAGCAATGAGCTAATCCATGCCTATAATAATATCTATCTCCCTTAACTGTAATACAATCAAGTCTACTTCTAACTTTGCTTGATCAATTTTAATCAAACACTTCTTACAAACCTCCCCAATCACGGTGGTACTACTTATCAGTGTACTCACCTCTAATTCACATCTCAGTAACTCTCTATCACAATGTAATCTAGATGTCATAAGCAGTGTGATAAATGAATGTGTAGATCCAGGATCTATCAATGCATAAACCTCAAAAGTAAATAGTGATAACACACCTGCAACGACATCTAGGGACTCTTAAGCCTCTTGCCTCGTCATGGCATATATTCTGGCTTGAGATTACGATTGATTGCTCTGTACCTCAGTCCTCCCAGTAATATTACCAGAACTTATCCTGCCTCTGCCACGGCCCCTCTGTCCAGTCTCGCTGGCTTGACTCTGATAAACAGTGGTTTCTATTGCCATACTTCCTCTCCTACCATACTATGCTCCAAACATCACAAACTTGATTTGCTGGGATCAAGTTTCTATTGGGACAAACTCGAGCCTGACCCAAACTTGATCTGGCTTGGTATATTTTTTATTTTTTAATTAAAATAGAAAAATAACATCATTTTTTGAAAACTTAAAAAATTAAAAAAAACATGCTAGGTCGGGCCAGCTTGTGCAGCTTGAGGCCTAGTTTTTTTGAAAAATTGAGTCCGAGGTTCAGTCAACCAAGATCTAGCCCGTTAACTACAAGTCAGGCTAGGCCCGACCACAATGTCATCTCTAATCATTTTATGTATTTATTTTATATTATTAGGTGCATAATTTCACTATGCTTCCATAATGGATTAAAAAAGGTTTCATCATTTTTCAAAACCAAGATTAATTAAATTTTATAATATGATTAATCTATAAGCATAATAAAGCTTTAATAAAAATTCACAACTTGTCTTGATTTTCTTTTTAGAAACTCCCTCTTGAAACGTATTTTTAAATAGGTTATTGATAAATCCCTAAAGTCCCTCAAGTATATGATCTCTAATAGTATCTACATTAACAATTGAAAGAATTTTAGGAATGATGTATAGAGGCATATGATAGGTGTAACGTCCCAATATCCCATGTTAGGGGCTAGGACGTCGGAATAGTGTATACTAAGAAATTAGAAGTGCATTTCATGCATCATATGGCATATTTAAATATATGAATTGTATTGATATTCATGAAATAATTGTACATGCATTCATTGACATTTTTTGGGTATAATTGAGTTATAATGCGATTAAAATGCAAATTGTGGTTTTTATGTGTTGAAAATTGATTTGGAGACTATTAATATTATTTCAGAATTTTTGGTGAATTTTAAGAAATTTTCAAAATTTTGGGATATTTTAGCCTAGGAAAAATCTGGACATAAGAGATAAATGGACCAATGATAATGTGACATGTGGTAGTCTTATTTGGGTGAAAAATGTATTCCATGCAATAGTGATATGTGGAAAGGTTTGATTAAGACACGTGGTTATCTTTATGATAAAAAAAATTACTGTAGATGTTCTTCACCACCAAAAACACAGTTTACCAAATTCCCTTGTATTATTCAACGCCGAAACATCAGCTATGTTTTTTATGTCTTTGATTCACTCTCACTACTGAAAGTTTTGATGAATCAAGTAAGTGATTTTTTATGTTGTTTTATTGTGTAAATGAATACATGCATGCGTGGTTTGAGAAGTGTAGTTTCGGTGAATAACCTTGATGAATGAGTTAGATGGAAGATTTGTGAATAGAAAGTGTGCAGAAAGTGTAAAGGTTTGCAAAAATCTGAGTTTAATGAGAGTTGGTAAATTAGAGAATTGCAGACAACTTATGGAAGTATACATGGTATTTTGTTCTTTTTTTTCCCGTGGATTATGTGAATGTTTTTGAGTTAACTACAGAAAGATGTGAAAAGTAGGATACAGATTTTGTTGAGACTTATTACTGCTCATGAAAACAAATTGCAGTAGAGAGAAGAAGTAGAACGTGATAGTGTGCGTGTCTAATTTTGGTTTTTGATGTGTGAATATGAATTAGAGTTTGTTTTTACCAAACATATTTTGTTCTTTTTAGTATAACTTTTTCTCCTGACGTCCAAATGACATGAGATTTGAACCATAGACTCATAACACATTTTCCTTCATCTCCATGAAAATTTATAGCCATCTGAATTAAATTGGAAGTGATTGATTGATAAGTTTAGGATGAAAATGTTGAGGTGTGCTGGAATTTGATAACTGGAATGTTTTTACTGAACATGCTTTGGTATTTTGACTATTTTTTGATCTGTAGATTTCCAAATGAGATGAATCTTGATTTAAATTAAACTAGAGACATTTTTCTAGAATTTTTAAGAAGAAATTGAATTTTAATTCTGTCCTTAAGGGTCTTGAAATTGAGTTTTGGCTTAGGCTATAACACTACCCATGACAGAAATCATGTCCTGTTGTTGTCAAATAAATTGTATTGATGTAGGCTCGATCAGACAAAGGTGTCTTCACCACAGTTGTAGTTTATTCTCTTAGCTTTCAATTGGTATAAAGTTTGTAATTTTTGGATATTGGAATTGAGAGATATGAGTTGTACAACTCTTCATGCACTAGCAAAAAGTTCAAATGTACTCAGTCTGTAGTATTGTGACCATAACTTATAGAATAATGAATCAAATTGTATGATCTTAGTGTCATTAGAAACTTAAGACAATGAGGAATATTTTTCTAGAAGGAAGGGTTGCCAAATTACTCCATTTACCTAGTCTGAATAATTATGAAAGGTTGACCTGAAAATGTGTTTTCAGAAAAATCTGAAATGATCAATGGGGTTATGATATTAGATTCCAATTATTTTATTGGGGTGCAAACCCTAAGTACAGATTAAGTTATGTGATTTTTGAAATATGAATGATCATGTGATGCGAAAGATGGAAAATACCCCGGATTGTCATTGAACATACATTGTACATATTTCATATACATAGATGCGCATAAATGAATACTTATACAATTGTGCAAATTTGTGATATGTGTAAATGTGTTTTGCTTGATATAGAGGAGCATTTAGAGCGTTATCATCCAGAAATTACGGGACTTCAAGGCAATAGCTTTCTGGAGTGATATGTGAGTAACCTAAGATATTCTCACCTTGACTTGTTTTGTTTATTACTGAATTGAATTTGATATTGATGAATGTGTACTGAATTTCGGACATAAAATGTCCGAGGAGTTTTGATGCATGATTAAACATTGGAAGTCCTCCTTGTATGTGAATGAGATTGACTACATGGTTCTCAACTTGAATGTTCATGCCAGACCTAGTCTGATGATTATTGTGAACAAAGCATGAATACAAATGTAATTGATCAAATGTGATGTTTGAAATTGAGAAATGCATTTCATTCCAATGCATGAAGTATAAAGGCAGTTGTGACTGATGTCACCAGTGAAAAAGAGCTTAAAGCTCAGACATTCGTGATTAGAGCCAAAAGCTCAATGTGTACAAAGAGCCCTATATCTCCAACGAATAAGGGACAGTATGAAAGAGCCCGGTATCCATAACGGATACGGGACAGTGAAAAAGGCACACAGTTATAACAATGAAATAAATGAAATCAAGTCTCATAACATTGTATACAAATATGATCTAAATAAATTGAATGATTGCAATGTTTTGATAACTTTGTGTATGAAATATATGATAAATTGTCAATGTGTATGTTCTGCAAAATTGTATTGAAATGATGAAATGTTTGAATTTTGTTTTTGGAATATGACAAATGTGATTAAGTGTTATGTGTTATTACTTGACAAAAATCAAGTTGATTGGAATTACATGATAACTCGATTCATTGTGTGTTGTATGATAAGAGTGAACCATCGAGGATGGTTACTCTGCTGAGTTTGCAAAACTCACCAAAATTGCAACATTGACAATTTCAGTTTCGAGAGAGCTACGACCTAGCTTCTAAGATTGCATAGAAGCAATTTTGTAAATTTTGTGGAGGTCAGATATGGCTCAAAGGTCAGTTAGCTGAGACTGAAGGAATAGTTTGTTTTAATTTTCATTTAGTTTCCTCATGTATGTAGCATATTATATAGAATGAGTTGTAAATACTCTAGGTTGACGTTGTAAAATATGGATGATGGTTAATGCAACAGTGTAAATTATAGTTTGAGAAATGAAATGAAGAAAATTTTGATTTTCAGACAATGTGTTATTTATGGTTTTACTTACGATGCCATGTGATATAGTGAAGGTGAAATGGTTAACACGTCATTTCTATCAGGCATGTGCACGTGTGATCGAAGGGTGCACGTGTATGTGTCAGATGAGAGTGGGATGTTACAATAAAACTAATGGTTGTTGTAGAGCTTACGCTTATTTGTAATAGAGTTTAGACCTTTTAGTAATTTAATTATGTTATAATTATAATTATAATTGAATACGAATTTGCTCTTAATAAATATAATATCTTATATTAATCCTTACTTGTCAAATATCTTAACAAATATAATAACTTATATTAATCCTTATTTGTCAAATATCTTACATTTGTTTATAAAAATTTTCAAACTTTACAATCAAATTTGATTTGATTAAATTATTTTTTCTATTTAATTATTCTTTTTATGTGGCTTATTGAGTCCATAATTATTATAGCAATAGATATAAATTAAAATCCTAAATTATTTTTAGAATTAGATAAATTAAAACTTGGACTTATATTTAATTTTACAATTAACTAATCATATCCATGGATCAATATCATGTTTATTGATGCATTATGACCACCCAAATATTAGAAATGTCAAAGTTGTCTTAAATTAATCTTTTCATATATGCTTTTTTCATATAATTTAATTATTTTTTAAAGAATACATAATTTAATTATTTCATCGTACAATATCCTTATTGGACATAGAATTTGAATTTATGTTCACTCTGTTTAAGCACTATTAATAATTGGTTATTTCTAAGAAACTTAAAAACTATTTTCAAAAAATGTCACTCCACTTTAATCAAGGATTTTTCAAATCAATATTACTAGAGAACAATTAAATATTTTTTCTAATTATTTTATGATGATGAATCATATATTGATCACCCAACTACTTTCGTATAACTCATGTCATATCCAATAACTACCAATTAAATTATCTTTGAATAGTATACTTCCTAAATAGTATTAAAATATACTAATTCTTATATAAAATACTTTAAAAATATCAAATCTAAGAATTAGTTATATGATTATCGCATTAAGAATTTTTAAAGACATATAAGTAGTGTTTCATATGGAATTCTTATATTAGGTTAGTTCAATTAACTTATTCTGTAACAATCAACCACATATTTATTTAAGTATCTTTATACTTTATTTTATAAAGATCAACTAGTTCCTTCGTATAAAAAAACATAATATGTGTTAATCTTCTACTTTATTAATATTCAGTCTTAATAAATCAATAATTAGGGATGACTTATGAATTATATATTAATGTGATACCAATCTCATAATTATAATCTTATCATATTTTATTTATCAAATGTAATTATTTTTTGAATTTTATTTTATAAACTAGTTAATTGAACAATCATATATAAAATTAAAAATGTCTTTAATTAATTATACCACAAATACGCATATTGATTGTCAAACATAAATTAATATAATAAAGGAAGAAAAAGATTTAAAGCAAATTTATCTTAAATATTAGATTTTTTACTAAAAGGGATCTATTGCACTCTAAATATATCGTAACACCATTGAGGCTCGAGTTAAGATTTTTGTACTGTATCAATCGGTACTGGCCAGAAAATGGTACGAAACCAAACTTTTTGGTACCGATGATCTATATCGGTCAATACCATTGATTTTCAGTGGTACCAGCCAGTATTTTACTAAATACCAATCAGTATTGAAAATTTAGAAAAATGGAAGGACTTTTTTGAAAAAAAATAACTCCCTCCCCCTCCAATCGTCCAATAACCCATCTCTCTCTCTCTCTCTCTCTCTCCTCTTTATCTCCCAACCACCACCATATCTCCCTCATTGCCTCATGTGTTTTTGTCGCTATCCATTACTCCACGATCATCTCTTCCGCACATGGCCAACACCTAAGCCAATCACACAAGCCTCCACAACTACTACTAGCTCCTGTTGCTATAAATCTGAACTTCATACCCAAAATTAAACTTTTTCTTTGTAACTAACCTTGACCCAAAAGGATGAAAGCTAAGACACAAAAACACAATAAAGAAAAAGAAAACGTCAAAAAAGAAGGTGAATAAAAGAAAGTCAGTGGAGCTTGAAAAGAGAGAGAACAAAAGATAAAGCAATGTCCTCCCATTCTGGAAGCTTTCATTTTCTTATTTATTTAATTATTTTAATTATGTAAATGTAGTGTAAAATTGTAAATCAGCCCATTTATATTTATATAGTAATCCATGTCAATAGGGTTACAAATATTTTTGATAATTATAGTTAATATTATAAAATTAGAAAAAATTTTGAATTTAAAATCTAGTTTATCCTAAAATTATCCTTTTGTATAATAAGGTTAATAAAGCCATTTGCATTTTTAAATTTTAAATGAACAAAAAAGAAAATAAATCCAATTTTAGTAAGTAATAATGTTAGAAATGAAATTCTATTGGCAACAAAAATATAGTTTCTTTAAGGGCCAAAATATTATAAATATATTGAAAACTCATTCAACCAATTCATTTCTCATTTAATGCTTAATTAGTAATTTATTAAATAATTTGATTATCAAATATTATTTTGTATATTATTATACAAATGATATAATTTTTATAATTTACATCTAAATTGAAACTTTTTTCTCAAATTTTTTCGTACACATATAAATTCACTTAATTTATTTATAAAAATCAAAATCAAAAATAAAAATGAACATATATAAGCTTTATCATATAAATCAAAAAAATTTTGGAATAAGTTATAAAATAAAAAATCATTTTCTCCAATATATTGAAGAAATTTTAAAAAAATTTTGGGAATATTTTGCAATGTTTAAAAAAATCAAGGACTATTTTACAAATTTAAAAAATTGTTCGAAACAGTACCCGATATTAAAATTCTGTCATAAACTCTTGTTGTAAATTATAATAATTTGAGAGTTAAGGATAATTATTATTCTTTTTATTGGATGTTTTGATGTAATTATTATTTATTATATAATGAAAATTGAAATTGTAATATTTTAA
>JANIIA010000006.1:29901311-29919166 GCA_027478495.1 Erythroxylum alaternifolium | reverse complement strand
CAGTTGAAGTAAGCAAAATGTTTCGAAAGGAAAAAGTGGGCCCACATGAGTGGCAAGTGTAAAGAGTTTACAAAAAAATTTTATACCGACTTTTGTTTAGTGAAGTGATGTGACACGTCACCCTCGCGGGGCACGGAGTCGGGTATCACTGTCGATATCGGGTTCGGGTTCAGCGAGAGTGGGGTGTTACAAATAGACCACACAAATAATCAAATCAGTAATTATACAGAGAGAGATCTCGTGTGAGGACGACCTAGTTGTTTATTGGAATGCTTAAGAACTAAATAGATTATGGGTTGTTTTATTAATCAAGAGATTACATGTTTGGTAACTTAACTTAATTAGGGTTTATGATTTAGGGCTTAGTGATTTCAACTCGAGAGAGACTAATCTACCCTTTGAAAATCTAGGATCAATACTGCATTAACACAAAAATGACTAAGTTAGCATTGATGAATTTTAGATAAATCTTCCTTCACATAACTTGTTAATCTTCCTTATGTGAATTTTAGAATATCAATTGGTGGTGCTCAAATTTGATTTCTTACATTAATTTAGATTTCTCATTTCAATCACTCCATATTCAATTGTTTACTTTTATGTTTAGTTTCTATTTTCATTTTAATTACATTTTTAGGCCTTAGACAAATTAGGATTCAATTAGTTCACTAATTCCTCGTGGGATCGACTCCTCATATACTACGCTATGACCGGTGCCCTTGTGGAAATATTGAGGCTTTTATTAGATTAAAACTTGTTCAATAATAAAGTGTTATACATTGAACTATCCAAGTAATTAAGGTAGGAGGAATACCAAAAGCTTCAAGTGTGTGAAGAATAAAGTCTCAAACCACTATTTCAAATGTTGTTTGAAGGTCAATTTTTAAAACACATTTCTTTCCAAATCCTTTTAGGTGGTAATTCTTCAACAATTCTTCTGCAAATAAGATATTATATCCAATATTCGAACCTTCAATGAAAACAACTTGAGATGGATTGATGAGGTTGGAATAACTTGCTTTAATATATTTTCCAAAAGCTTAGAGATAATCTTATCGTAAGTGTTGCAACAAGCAATAAGTATGTAATCTTTCAATGAATAAGAATTTTTTACCTTAGTAACTAGGCATGGAGGTAAAGTTCCAAGCTCTCAAAATTATGATATTAGTGAGAATTTCCAAAACAACTTTATGTACATAAGTTTTTAAGATATCCATCCCTTTTTGAAAAAATATGCAATGATTCTTTCAGATTTTAGGGCCTTATTAAGGTTTAGGATAAAAAGGACTTTTTGTATCTCATCTTTAGAAAAAAAATACTAACAGAGCTAGTTTACTAGATTAAAAACATAATAGGAATAAACGTATTTAGATTGGCCACAGAAGATAAATGCAAAGTTGTGCACTTAGAGAAATTGAAGAAATGAAAGGCATTGCTTTTATTGGTACTATATTGCAAATGAAACATGAGAAATATATTAAACAATAAAAAGGAACATAAGCTTATAATATGAAAAATTAAGAACATGAAAATTGAAATCATCATATAGAATTAAACTTGATGATGACATCTAAAATTGAATAAAATAGTGTGATATCTACAAATAGATGAAAAGTACATCTTATAATCTAAAAATTGGTTATAATTAATGAATGAAATTATTCATTTATATGGTAAAGATATCTTCTTTGTTTATTTTATCAGTTATCTTAATGTTTAGCAGGAAAAATAAAATATCTACAATAATTATTTTGTAATTGAAATTATAACGTAATCAAAGTTATAAGGTTCAAATCGTATTTAAGTATTATTTCTAAATTGTTCCTAATTATATTTTCCTTAAAATGAGATATTGATAGAATAGTAAAACTAGCAAATACAGTATTATATATATATATATATCTCTTGTTGCTTTCTTTACTTTGTTATACACTTGTATTATTTTGTCTGTAAAAGAAACACTTTAAATACTTATATACGTGTGAAGTGTTCGAGAGCTAATGAAATTGTTCGGTAATATTCATGTTAAAAGATTGAATTTTATTTAAGCTGAGCAAAGTAAGATTGCCGCATAAAAGAGGGTACAACTTATGGTAAAAGTTCAACTTCAAAGTAAATCTTTGTGACAGGCACCACCAATTCCCATCTTGGATATTCTCACCTGGCGCCACTTTAACGAGTTCATTCGTCCCGCATATTTCAATCTCGTCCTCGTGAGATAGAGTATATGCAGCATTCTGATTATCATGGATTCTATCTTTTAGGGCTTGTAACTCTTCCAGGGTCCACCTGCAATCTAATTATCATGCCTCTTAACTTTCTAGCTAATGTGAGGTATGATTATGCTTCTCAACGTGAAAATTTCTGAAGCATCACAAAAATGATTTACCTCTGCCTTCTAATTTTGTTTGATTGACCATTTTGTATTCCAGAGATTAGTCATTTTTGTGGTGTTGTAGACTGTAATTTTAAGTAGAAATATGTTTTTTTTCTTATTTTAAAAAAATTTTCGTGACTGGTAATTAGCATATTTTAAGCATAAATATGATTGGCATGATTAAACATCATTTGGAATTGAATGAACTAATTTTAATAGAATCCACTTAAGAGAAATGAGCAAAGGGAACCTACTCAGCCGCTGAAATCGCCGTTGTTCGTTCGACATCTTTCTAACTTCAATGGCTGGCGCCACTGGTGGAACGACTTCTTCCAGTCTCTCACCTGCTCCTCCACCTCCTAAAATATTACTAGCTAAGCCCGGCCTGATAACTGGTGGCCCCATTCCTTCCAAATTTGGTCGCAGCAGTGGGGAAGGCGATGCGACACAGCATCGCTCACGTCTACCTCCCATTAGTTCCCTCAATCTGCTCTCCGATTCCTGGGAATTTCACATCGATCGTTTCCTCCCTGTAATTACTACCTTCTTTCCTTGACCCTTTGCATGATGCGCCTTTGTAATTGATTTGATTGCAAGGACTAAGTAGTTACCCCGATGTCATGATTGGCGCAGTTTCTGACAGAGAATACAGATTTCAAAGTGGTGGGAGTGATTGGTCCACAAGGAGTCGGCAAATCTACTATATTGAATGAACTTTATGGCTATGATGGAAGCTCACCCGGTTAGTGATGCCACTGACTACAACTTAATTGTTTTGTTGTTTACAGTGTATTTTATCTATTACTCGAAATTAAATATTTACAAATAAAATACTTTACAGTTCTAGTTATATTATCATTTCATAGTAATCATTTTCATTGTGTGCATTGTTAGTTATCCGGATTCTATTGATGCTGTTGGCCCAATAAGATCAGTAAGATGGAGCAATATTGTGCTGTTTATGTGTCAAGTAGAAAGTCTTGTTTGTTGGAGGATATGCTTTATGTACTTTGAAGATTGAACTTTGCTTCTTTGTCTGGCGATGTTTTAAGTTAATTCTTATCCAAAATCATGAATGGGTGTGCATATATCTGGATTTAATTTTGGTACACCTTAGTCCCTGTCTATCCCAACAAGGTTTGAGTTTACTGAATCTTGTATGAACATTGTTTCTGTTAAGAACTCTGTAATTATGCATCTCGGTGGTCCATTATCAATTAAAGGCAGGTTGATTTCTTTTTTGTGAATGTCCATTATTGCTGCTGTCATTTGTTTCCATATCTAACATCATTTTAAAGCGACTTCAGAGATTAACTTTTCTATGATGCAGGAATGCTACCACCATTTACTACACAGTCAGAAGACAGCGGAGCTATGGCAAGGCATTGCACAGTTGGCATCGAGCCAAGGATATCTGCTGAGCGACTTATACTTCTTGACACACAGGTTTTTGTATTTGCTTGTAAACTTCTGTGTATTGGAAGGATAGACATTATGATTACTTCTATGATATGTCATATCTTGTTAAAATTTGATGAAAAGCCTAAGATCCTTAACTTGTCATATGCACATTGTATGATGTTAAGGCTAAGATCATGTCTAAATATCGGTAACTATGTGCAATCAAATAATAGAGTTTAACTTGAACAAGGAATGGTTCATTAGTAACTGTTTAATATTGCATTAATGCAGAATGTAAAGGCACAGACTTGTGTAACTCTTATGTAAAAGTTAGAGAAAGAGAGAAAACCCTAAAGGAAAAATATTGTTTTGTCTGATTTTACTAGGCTCATAGTACAATATATATACAATAACTATATGGGCCATGGACCCTTTCAAACTGATAGGCCTCTAATGAGTAAGGTCTATACCCGTAAACGTAGGAAGAGAAACAGGGGATTCAATACGGCTGATGTAGGGAATATGGGGTTGCCAACAGATAGAGCACTTGGCAGTTTGTCAGAAACGGTTAATATGGCTGATATGGGGAATATGGGGCTACTAACAGATGAGACACTTGGCAATAGCTAGTTTGTCAGTGAAAGGGGGAATTGGTTAGAAAGTATTTAGGGAAAGTTTTGCATGAAAAGATGGGGGGAGGAGAGTTATGGTAACTGTTGGGGCAGCCTAGCTGCATGGGAGAGTATTGGCCTCTCGAATAGCCAAATATCTGGGTTTAGTCTCAAGCGTTATTTTACTATTTCACTAATTGTTGTCATTGAAAGAGTAGTGAATCCGTTGTTAGGAAAATTTACAGCTCAAGGAGCACTTGAATGAATCTTTCTTCTTCCTATATACCCGTCTTGTATTGTATTTGCTGAGTTGCATTACAGGGTTCCTAACACAAACTAAAGCCTACTGTTAAACCTAACTAATACAAAATAAGCTATATATACAATATATACAATTCAACACTCCTGCTCAAGCTGGACCATATAAGTCATATGCATTAAGCTTGTTACAAATAAATCCAATACGAGGACCCTGTAAAGACTTAGTGAAAATATCCGCTAGTTGGTCATTCGAGTTGACATAACTATTAGCAATACAACCCGATACGACCTTCTCTCGTATAAAATGACAGTCAATTTCAATGCGTTTGGTCCTCTCATGAATTACTAGCTTGGAGGCAATATGAAGTGCAGCTTGATTATCGTAGAGAAGCTTCATTTGTGACACCTCTGCAATTTTTAACTCATGACTCAATTGTTTCAACCATAGGAGTTCACAGGTTACCAAAGCCATAGCACGATATTTTGCTTCTGCACTTGATCTAGCAACAACTACTTGTTTCTTGCTCTTCCAAGACACTAAATTACCTCTATCAAAGATGCAATATCCTGCAGTAGACTGTCTATTAGACGGGGATCCTGCCCAATCAGCATCAGCATATCCAATCACCTGTGTATTACCCCTATTCTCATACAATAGTCCTTTGCCTAGGGCCCATTTGATATATCTCAGAATACGAACAACTGCATCCTAATGACTATCACATGGAGACTGCAAGAATTGAGTGACGACACTAATTGCAAAGGAGATATCATGTCGAGTAATAGTAAGATAATTGAGCTTACCAACTAGTCTTCGATACCTCCTTGGATCTGCAAGAGGCTCCCCCTGTTTCGGTAAAGTTTTAAATTAGGATTCATAGGAGAGTCTATAAGTCTGCAATCTAACATGTCAGTTTCTTCCAGAATATCCAATGTATACTTTCTCTGAGAAGTAACAACACCAGAGCTAGATTGTGCAACTTCTATACCAAGAAAGTACTTGAGTAAGCCCAAATCCTTAGTCTTATAATGACTAAATAAATGTTGCTTCAGCTGATCAATACCATCCTAATCACTGCCAGTGATAGCAATATCATCAACGTAGACAACAAGATAAATGCATTACCTCTGTGACGAATGTCTGTAGAAAATAGAATGATCAGACTTGGTTCGAATCATACTAAACTCTTGCAAGAAAGCACTGAAGCGACTAAACCAAGCCCGTGGAGATTGTTTCAGACCATAAAGTGAGCGACGTGGTTACATACCAAACCAGACTCTCCCGGAGCAACAAAGCCAGGTGGTTGCTCTGTATAGATTTCCTCCTCAAGCTCACCATGTAAAAAGGCATTTGTAATGTCCAATTGATGTAAGGGCCAGTGTCGCATAGTAGCCATAGATAGAAACAATTGAACAGAAGACATTTTGGCAATAGGAGAAAATGCATCACCTTAGTCTAGCCCATAAATTCTCCCTTTGCCACCAGACGGGCCTTGTAACGATCAACTGTACCATTTGGACCAACCTTAACATTATAGACCCAATGACACCCAACAGTAGAATGACCAGGAGGCAAAGGAACCAAATCCTAGGTACCATTATCATGTAAAGCAGTCATCTCTTCTACCATAGCTTGTCGCCACCTAGAATTTGAAAGTGCCTCACCAATAGTTTTAGGGACAGAAACAGAAGATAAAGAAGACACAAAAGCAAAATAGGGTGAAGACAAGCGATGATAACTAAGAAAAGTGTAATGGGGTGAGGGTTACGAGTAGACCGTGTACCTTTTTGAAGAGCAATAGGAAACTGATCAGCAACAAGTAGGGCCTCTGCCGATTGAGATGTTGAGGCAGGGTGTGAGTCAGAGATGTCATCTGGTGCCGAAGGAGCAGCGGCGTCAAAAGTAGTATGTAGATCTGGAGTAGGAGAGGAGTTGATGTCTACAGGAGGTTGAGACAGAGGATAACGATGATACACTTGCAGTGGTGCAGGAGGTAGAATAGTTTCATGTGACTGAATAGGCACAAGAGGAGGAACAGGAATTATTTCAGACATCGAGTGACTCTCAGAAGAACGAGAAGAAAAGAATGGAGATGTCTCAAAGAATGTAACATCAAGAGAAATGAAGTAACACTGAGAAGCTGGAGAATAACACTTGTAACCTTTTCGAAGATGGGAGTAACAAAGGAAAATGCACTTGGTGGAACTTGCAGAGAGTTTATCCTGACCAAGGACAAAGTTATGGACAAATCAGGTGCAACCAAAAACTCGAAGAGGAAGAAGATATAACGATTGATCAAGAAACATGATAGAATAAGGAATCTTGTACTGTAAAATAGAAGAAGGCATCCGGTTAATCAGGTAACATGCAGCGAGAATGGCATCAGCCCAAAAACAAAAGGAAACCTGATGATGTAAAAGAAGGGTGCGGGCAGTTTCAACAAGATGTCTATTTTTGCGCTCAGCCACTCCATTCTGTTGTGGTGTATAAGCATATGAGGATTGATGAAGAATTCCTTTTGACCACATAAAAGTATTAAATTGAGCAGAAACATATTCTTGAGCATTATCACTGTGTAATACACGGATGGATGTATTAAATTGGGTTTGAATTTCAGCCCAAAAAGATTCAAAGATAGAAAACAATTCTGAATAACTTTTCATTAAAAACAACCTAGTGTAACGAGAGTAATTATCAATAAAGGTTACAAAATATTGAAAGCCTAAAACTAAGTTGACATGACAAGGACCCCAAACATCATAATGAACTAACTGAAATGAGGATGCAGCTCGATTATTGACCCGCTTTGGAAACAAAGTTCGAGATTGTTTTCCAAGCTGATAGGACTCACAACTAAAAGATGAAAAATTAGATCGACTAGGAACAAACTTCTGAAGCTTCACCAAACATGGGTGATCCAAACGGTTCTAAAGGAGAGTTGGAGACTTGACAGCAGTGGAAGCAACTGAAGGACTGATGTGATAAAGGCCTTGTGACTCACGCTATGTGCCAATCATCTGTCTCATTCCTCGGTCCTGAATAAGTACAGAATCATGGTCAAAGATAATAGAACAATTGAAGGCACGCGTAATTTTGCTAATAGAAACCAAATTAAACGGACCGTGATGAATATAAAGGATAGACTCCAAAAGCAACGAGGGAAGAGGATGAAAATGACCTACAACTTTAGCAACCGTTTTGGATCCATTAGCTAAAGTAACAGAAGGTAAAGAAGTGGCAGTAGCAAATTGTTAAAACATACGGGGGTTATTAGAAATATGGTTTGAAGCACCTGAATGAAGGAACCAAGGTCCTAAGGAAGATGACTAAGAAAGGCACGTAACCCAATTACCAGTGTGGGCAACAGTGACTAAAGAGGCTGCAGGTGAAGATGATTGCTTAAACTTGAGGTACTCTTCTTAATCAGCACTAGTAAGAGTTAAGGATGGTGGTGACTGGGCATCGGACTGAGAATCTTCAGAGTGGGCAACATTGGCCCGAGGAGGACGACCA
Organism: Erythroxylum alaternifolium; assembly: GCA_027478495.1. NCBI lineage: Eukaryota > Viridiplantae > Streptophyta > Magnoliopsida > Malpighiales > Erythroxylaceae > Erythroxylum > Erythroxylum alaternifolium. The sequence continues at coordinate 29,911,002 of JANIIA010000006.1, read as the reverse complement.
TATGGCCTGTAACATTTCTCCTTCATATTTTCCCAGTTATAACATTAATTACATTTGGGGCGATTACCCCACGATCATCCTTTTGTTTACCTTGACCACTATCTTGAGCTTGAGAAGCTAAGACTGAATTCTCACCAGTAGAACTACTCGATATCGTAGGAATCGAGGAAACATGAAGAAGGCGAACATCATCCATAGTGGGCACAAAAGGACTAGTAAGAATCTGATCACGAATCAGAGTGAGTTCAGGCCCAGAGTGGCGAAGATACAAATCATAAAGAACTTATCCCTCTGATCTAGATCCTCTGACGCAGTTTGACCCGTAGGTAAAGAGAATTATACTCAACTTTGATAGATGCCATCCGACCAAGAAACTTTGGAAGTTCCATACCTTGCTGCCGCAAATTAATTAATTCAGACACAACAGAATATAGACGTTGGATGTCGTTAGTGTAAAAAGTTTTCGCCTAATTCCAAAACTCATAGCAATTTGTATAATTGTTATAAATTGGGTGAAGAGAAGGGTGGTCAGCTGATTGCCTCAGCTCTTAGCGATGCTTCTTTGTCTATTTCTCATCTTCAGCCTTGGTGGTCAGATGATCTTTCAAGCCTTGACCAATACACCACATGTCAACTCTCTTTGACCAAGAGACATAATTAGAGCTTCCCATCAACTTATCCGTAGCTATTGTTGGAGACGGAAAGAACATGCTCGAAAAAGGACCCGACTTGTTTGGTGAATCAGCACCCGGCATGTTTGGATCAAAGGCAGCTCCAAGAAGAATCCAAAGTAAGTGAAAAGTGCAAAAAATGGTGCAAAATAGGTGCGGAAACTGAATGGAATGAGCACGACGGCTCGTGCGGCAATGGACAGGGCCTGGATTTCAAGGATAGGCCAACCACGACCTTTTGATTCCAATGGTGTGATCGGTGACTTCAACCGGTCACTGGTTTGGCATGGTTGAGCTTCGAAAGGCGAGACAGCGACAATGGACTCCGATGGAGCATGGCTGTGATTCTGACAACACTCTAGAGTTAGGTCGACGGAAGGATCCTGAAAACGGTGGTGTGGTCAGATTTTCCAATAGCCACCGGAGAAAAGGGACAGAATAAGACAACGTCAGAGGAGCAGAGAGAAAAACAAAAAAAAAGGTTTTCTGGCCGTTGGTTAGAGAGAGACTTTTAGGGTTTTCTCAACCTAACTCTGATACCATGTAAAATTTAGAGAAAGAGAGAAAACCCCCGAGGAAAAATATTGTTATGTCTTATTTTACTAGGCTCATAGTTCAATATATATACAGTAACTATATGGGCCCTGGACCTTGACAAACTAAAGCCTAGTGTTAATCCTAACTAATACAAAATAAGCTATATATACAATATATACAATTCAACATCTTGTATGAATTTTTTTTTTTTTAATATGGTGTTATTTTGTGGCCTCAATCTAGTCATTTAGTATCTATCTCCTTTTCAGCAATTTTGTATGCGTCTTTAGATTGCTTTTTATAGTTTTGCAAGTGAAAGTTGGACGAGATAACCAGTTGCACACTATAATTTTTTACCTTCCCTTTTTATGTGTAACCATAACTCTCATATCCTTCATAGTTTAATAGTTATTTAAGAATTTGGAGAACTGTGCATTTTGTTCATGTCTTTTTCATCATTTGATATGTTTTTCTATTAGTGTACAGGCTGTTTTCAGCCCGTCTGTTTTGGCTGAGATGACTAGATCGGATAGCACATCCACAATATCAGTTTTAAGTGGTGAAAATCTATCAGCCGAGTTAGCTAATGAACTCATGGCCATCCAGGTAGCTGAACAAAAAGTCTATTTATTTGTAGTTGTTGTAGTGGCAGTATTTGTTCTTGCATTGGTCTTTCATGTTTGATCAACTTCTTAGACCATAATTCTGAAGTTAAGTGAAGATGAAATATATAACTGAAGTTCTATATTCTTGGCATGCTGTAAGGAATTCTTATAGCTCGGTGTGCTCCTTGCATCCATTTGCAATGTTCTGCTGGTGGTTTCAGATGAAGTTCAGGATGATAACATGTGGCGTTTATTGTCTACGGTATGATGTCTTACCTGGCTTCTTTTCATAGTACTGCTCGAGAGCTTTTGTTTCAAAGACAATTTAAAGCAATTTAATAGTAGTAATCCATGTAGGTGGTATTTAAGCTTCCAAACGAATAGTTCAATGCAAGTTAATAGTAGTATTCCATGGAACAGTACCTAATCTTGCTAAGGAAATAATTTTTTGCATGACCAAAGGACACTTGGACTTTGATTGACTGTTTTGTTTGGTCAATATGTAATAAAAAATTGCTTTTTGCAACATTTGCAAGACTGATTTCTACGGCAATTGAGGCATTTTGTTACATTTGTGTTAGATCTATCATTGATTTCTGCATGGATTTGGTATTCCAAAGTTATAATCTGTTGTCCCTAAGCTAATTAACTATTTGGTTTGCAGAGTTATGATAGCAAGGTGATTTATTTTGTTTCTGGTTTTTCTATAAATTTGTTGGAATTCAAGTCATTGGTGTTGAAACCTGAGATAATCAGTTTTTACTAGACTTCTCATATGGAAACTGACTTCTATATATTTCTTTAATTTTTATTTATCTTTTGTCTCCATCATCTTGTACCTCCCTTTGTTCTTTCTTTCTATTTTAATTCTCTTGGTGGGCAGTTGTCAGAATACAGCCATGTGGAACCATATAATTTTTACTTTCATTATAACCTGAATTTGTCTAATGGTTTGCGCTTCAAAAGCATGTACTTCCTAAGCTTCAATTTTTGAGCCCATTGATTTAAAACTGTACAAGATTTTTTACAGTATAGAGCATATCCTTGAGAATCTCATGCAATCTTGCAAATGCAGACCTGGATTATCTCCACACTCAACTGATTGCTGATAGTAGTTAGTTAGCTAATGGTTTCAGAGGATGTGTCTTATGATCTCTTTCAACTACTTGGCTAATGAAATTGCTTTCATGTTATGCTCATTTAATTTTTCTTTTCCTTGGTGATGTAATTTTGTAATCCATAGATGTTCTCTCTTTTTTTGTATGTGCAGGTTGACCTGTTGAAACATGGCATACCTGATCCTTCTTTACTAACCACTTCACATTTTCAGAGCTCTACCATTGGATTTGAAAAAGAAAACAAAGATCAAAATTTCAATGGTGAAGAATATATTGCTACTATGGTCTTTGTGCATACCAAGTGAGTAGTCCTTTTGCATTGTATGAACGCATTGCCCCTTGGTGTGGAAAAAACACTTGCTAATAAAGGAGATTAACGATAGTAGTTGAAGATAATTAATGGGCTGTTTCCCCGCTACATGTGATACTTCTTACTTTTCATGCCTTTCATTATATACTACTATTGGCTCGAACTATTCAAGCATATATTTTATTTTGACCCATTGCCTAAGAGACCAGATTTTTATATTTAATTATTTGCATCCTTGTTTACTGTTTACTACGTTATTTTGCATAAAGAAGTGAGAACTTATAAGAACTTATATTCCTGTATTTTAAGGCTCCAAGATCAAAATCTTACTCCCCGGTGCTTTATGCAACTAAGGAAGTTGCTGGAAGGGTATTTTGGCTCCTCCTCATTCATCAGAGCAAAACCTTGGAACATTGCTAGAGATCTCTCTCTGTCTTCAGTAACTACTGTAGAGGATGATGTTAATAATTCGACCTCACGGAATCTATTTCTAATCCCATACAATAACAATGACAATTCACCAAGATCTCAGTACGAAAGCTACATCTCTGCCCTGTGGAAACTGCGAGATCAGGTCTGTATTTGCAACATGAATTAGTTAATCTAGAATTGAGTTCCTCAAAATTTTGAATGTTATTTCTCACTGTCAAGAAACTGCTTAATTTGGAAGTGACTTTAGTTTCTTCTCTATTCTCAGATTTTATCCTTGAATTGCTCTTCCTTCGCAAGAAATGTTTCAGAACGTGACTGGTTAAAGAACTCTGCAAAGATATGGGAGCTAGTTAAAAGCTCTTCAATCATTGCTGACTACGGTCGATCACTTCAAAGCTCGGGAATGTTTAGGAGGTAGATTGCTCGTATTTCTATGTAGTAGTTGTGCGTACCGAGAGGCAGTATATATGGTTATGCGAGCGCCTTTGCTCATTATGGATGCTTTAACTGCACTATTATGTTTTCGACCAAGAATGAAATGTCGTTGATCTCTAGAATCCGTTGACTTAGTGGTTGTTTAGGAACCGTTGCTTGTTGATGTCTTAATCCATCCTACGTTTCTCGCCCTTTTGTGGGACAAGTTCATATTTCGGCTTTGCTGTTTTAGCTTTACACGCACTTGATTTGGCTTTTATTAGGCTAAAATTAACAATTTAGGTCAGAGAAAGAAAAACTTTTTTGGGTTCTCACGAGTATAATATACGCATATTATTATAAGAATGAAAGACACATCTCTGAAGTCTATGTATTTCAATTTAAATTACCGGCATAACGAGAGGATGTTAAGCCTTTGTTAAAAACAATAACGGAAGGGTCCTATTGCATTATTTAGAAACGTGACAGTCATATCTCAGTAAATTAAGTGAAAATTAATAAATTTTATATGTAATATGTGTCTGATTTATTAATTATCTTAATTATAATTATTATTTATATTAAAAGTATTATAATGTTAGGTTAATTATATTTTAATTTTGAAACTGTACGTGATTTTTTAACACTTATTAAAACTAACAAAAGTATCAGTAAAATGTGTACACTTCCAAATAATTGCAATTTTAATTTGATATAAAAAGAGTTTATGTTAACTCCTTTATTAACATAATTGATATGGATTAGTACGTTGAGTAGTTCTTTTGTAATATTTTGAAGGATCAAATATTCGAGTCTAATTACAAGATTTTAAAGAAGTGATTCTAAGGAGGCAATGAATCATTAGGATTTTTAGACTTACATTTTTAATTTAGTTTGCATGTTTGTTTTGTTCCTGTGATATTTCTTTGATGGTGTGTTCTTTACTTATATTTTTTGTTTTTGTATTACTAATCTATTAGGTACAATTAGTAAGTATACCTATTATTGATATATAATACAATGGTAAGTAGGGGTCCGTCCTTCGAAGAGGCCATGTAGATCTAAAAAACTCTAAAACTATTAACTACTTAAAAATAATAAATAAAAAAGGATTATGATCAATATGATAACAAACAAGAAAGGAATATGATGAATTTTTATTCATCCTTTTTTATGTCCAAATTACAAAGATCAAATAAGAATGTGAACTTATCAATTTTTATCATAACGTTCTCACCAATACCTTTGGAACATTTAATCGAGTTATTTGCAAGGTGAAACACTCTTATATTAGGATTTAGTTCACTCCAATCTTAGGCATGATATAAGATGCTACATTGATATTAACTTTTTTATTCCCAATGTCTTGTTAGTATAAACATCACCAATAATGTAGGAAATATTAAAACTTCCTAGATCATCTAGCTTAGGTAGTAAGTTATCTTGGAGGATGTCGATGTTCATCACATTTTATCTTTGATCCTCCTTTGGAAACTCCTTTGTTAGATCTTCCTCTTTTAGATCTTCCTCGTACTATTAAATATCATTTTCTCCCTTTAATATATTGGTCAACTCTTTATTTCATAGGGCATTTCCTTAACGTTTTCTTTAGGGTTAGACATTGTATTACTAGGTAATGATCTTCACGGTCACTTTCTTCTTGTATTTTTTAGTTAATTGTTTTAAATTAAGAGGTTTCTTATCAAAGCTTTATGACTTTTAAGTTGAGAAGTAGTTGCTTGCATAAAGTCTCTTAATATCTCTTATAGACTTGGTTGCTTCTCTTATTGCACATGTTATTGAAATATTGGCGAGGGTTTTCTTTGAGTTAGTTGATTGCTTTAAGAGAAATTTTAGATAATTTCTCCACCTTGAATTATACGTCTTATTGTATGGATTGTTTTAACTTTGAAAATTTTCTATTTAATTAACTTATTTTATGAGCTTAATCATAGGATTTGTAACTTATAACATAAGTTGTCCTTGATGGTAAGTTTATGATAAATGTTTGATTGATTATATATTTACTCCCTAATGCTTGGTGATTAATATTATGTGGTGCTTTAGATACTTATTTTAGTTCATATTTTGTTTTAGGTGCAAATTGGATGAACAAGAACTAAAATGAGCTAAAAACATATCCTAGACATCTTCATATTAGTGTTCAATCTTATTTGCCTGCATGGAGCAAGAAGGAGATTATTTAGGGTGAAAACAGGACAAAGAATGAAAGAAATGAAGTTACCGCAACTTACACGGTCGTGTAAGTCACCGAAAGGGTGTAGGAGCTTGAAGATAACATTTTCGCCCCTTTTGTAACCTACAGGATTGCATATGGACTTATAAGGTTGTGTAAGTGAGCTAAATGGTCATGTAAATAATATGTTGCTCACTGTGAGCAGGTAAGTTCACAAATTTTGAGAAAAATGACATACAAAGGTCACTTACACACCCATATAGCTGACCTTGTATTGTGATGCAACCTCAATTTTTAATATAAAATGGCATATAAGAGAAAAAATTAGGAATGAAGACATTATAGACAAAAAAGTGAGGCAAATTCCTTTCCCTTAATGTTTGTGTATATTAGTAACGAGATCTCCTCATTAAGACCCTTTATAATTTAATGTCGAGATCAAAAGGACAATGCGAAAGTTGCATAGGGAAATGAGAAATGCATATTTGAACATAATTATATAACCATTTTTATGTATTTTTCTTTATATTTTAAATTTTATTGTATACTAATTCACTTTAATTGCATTTATAGATTATAATTGCCTTCAAGGACATAAAGAAGATGAATTTGGATGACGTCATAGTATGAGACGAAGATTTGAAGCAAATAAGGAAACTACACACCTATGTGTAGAAATGATGTAAGTCTCTATAAATGTATGAAGATTTAAGAAATTAATTTATGGTTATGTAGAGTTACATGATTGTATATATTGCTCGTATAAGTCTCTGAGCCCATGTGAAATAGTAAATTTAACTATTTTTTATTATACATGGTCTCTCACACGTCCATGCAAGTGATCATATATATCCTAAAACCCTAGATTTTAATATAAAAAGGATGTGAGTAGAGGCAAATTGAAAAGAGATGAGTTTTGTTGTAGTTTTGAGATGTAAGACACTTAGAGAGGCGATAATTTTTGTCAAGGGATGAGGAAAACATGAAAACACATCAAGAGATCAAGTAGATAGCTACATCAAGTCCAGGCTTGCAAAAAGATTCAATAAAAGCAAGGGACAATTTAGAATTATGATTCCTTTTTTAATTTTAGTTTTTCTTTATGTTTATCTTTGATTTCATTTTCTATGATTAGTAACTTAACGTTTTTGGTGTCCAAGAGTGATGAAGAGTAGTTTGGGATAACGGTATCTTTTTATATTTTATTCAAAGAAAAATATTGATTGATTATTGTGATTTAATTATGCATTCTATTTTTGTTCTAATATATCCGAAATATTAGTGCATGATTTGATTTCATACGATTAAGATTTAGGAATCCTCTTATATGAATAAATCTACAATAATTAAAAGGAATTACATGCAAACCTAGAGATAGGCCAACATAAAACCTCTGGATTAGGGTCAAATGTAAGAGTGGAATTCATAAATTGATAAGGCAGTCATAAGGGTTTTAAATAGAAAAATTTCTGTTAATCAACTGATGGATTAGTTATTAATAGTCTAAAGAGTGTTATTAACATCAGATAGGAATTCTCACAGCACAACAATCAATAATATAATTGCATGATAAAAGATTAATACTTCAAAGATTCTTAAGGGGATTCATCACATAGAAACTACTACTTGATATTGATTTTTCATCATATTCTACTTGTCATGAGTTCATAATTATTTAATCTTAATTTAGTTTATTTTTAATTAAAACTGAATCTGGTTTTTAAGCTACATAATAAAAAAGAGTAATTAGTTGTTATTACCATCTTTATAGGATCGAACCAAACGTGCTTGTGTTAACTACAACTACATTATGCATTTGCGATTAAATTAATATTGACTTTCACCCTAAAGAGTCAATCAAGTTTTTCGCACAGTTGTTGGTGACAATAATATTAGAAAAACCTAGATTTATTAACCTAGCCATTCTCATTTTATTATGCTTTATTTTTTAAGTTATTTTATTTATTTGATTAACTTGTTTAATTTTCCTTCTTTTTAAAGATTTAAGATCTTGGTCAGTTTATGACCTAGAGTAATTCTGAGAGCTTAACTGAAGCAAATGTAGAAATCAAAAGAATAACATGTGGAAACCTTCATAGGACATAACTACTATAGTTTGTGCTAGATCGTTAAGGAAAAGACTTGGTAGGTCAAGTGGACACTGAAGAACCACATAATATGGTTGACCAATCGATGATCATGTTTGACTATGCTAAACCAAACTTGACTAGAGTGGAGTGCAGTATTGTGAGATCAACTGTTAGTGCCAAAACTTTGAGATAAAGGCTAGTATCGTCTAGATGGTGTAGCAGTCAGTCCAATTTGATGGACTTAGAGACAAAGTCCTAAAATGCGCATATCTATAACTTTCCTGAGATTTTTGATATTTTTAAAATCAACAGAGCTAATTATGATGCTATCAGACTGCAGTTATTCCTATTTTCTTTTAAAGGGAGAGCCAATCAATGGTTGAATTCAATGCCACAATCTTCACTGACTACGTAGGAATAAGTGGCAGAGAAGTTCTTGTTGAAATGCTTCCTACCAACTAAGACTACTAAATTGAGGAAAGACGTCTCCTTATACTTCCATGTTGAAGTTGAATCATTATATGATACATAGGAGAGGTTTAAGGAGATGATGAGAAGAAGCCACACTACGGTCTATCGCTTTGGAAGCAAATCTAAACATTTTACAAATGGTTGAATCAAAGCACCAAATAGTCTATTGATGCCAAAACTAAAGGGACGCTCAATAGCAAGACACCAAAGGTGGCCTAAAACTTGATAGAAGATATGACTATGAAAAACTACCAGTGGTGCTTGTCTAGAGCACAAATCAATAAGTTAGTGGGAGTTTATAAAGTGGATGTAGTGGCACAGTTGGCAAGCTAAGTGGAAGCTTTTAGTAGAAAGATAGATAGACTTACGATGGCCCCATAAGGTCAAGTGATGTAATGTGAGTTGTGAGGGCTAGATCAATAAGGTCAAAAATGTCAAGCAGTACATGACATAGCGCGTTGTAACACTACTCAAAATAACTAGACCTATAACTATAGCAGTAGCGAGTCTAGGTCGATCTAACAGAGAGTGTGTGCAAAACTTTTGAAATGAAATCAATCGATGTTTAGGTTACGGGGGTTTTGGTTTGGTTTTCAAATAAGAAAATAAAATGAAACTAAACAAACATAAGAAAATTAAAGAAAACATTCAAAGATGATGAAAAGTGATGAAATCATTAAGGACCTGGTCATCGGTTTTATCTTAACCTACACTTAATTAAACATTCTTCATTATATTGTTGTTCTCTTACCCCTCCTAGCAACTATTAATGTAACACCCCACTCCCACCGAACCCGAACCCGATATCGACCGTGATATCCGAATTCATGCCCCGCGAGGGTGGCG
>JANIIA010000006.1:29863990-29877906 GCA_027478495.1 Erythroxylum alaternifolium | reverse complement strand
CATATATGAATGCATGAATATGATAAAGACACTTTCAATATTTCTAACCCATTCAAAAAGACCAAATTGCCCTTTCCTATAAGTGAGGGGATGTTACATGGGTGCTTCAGTTTGGAGTAATTTATCTTGATGCGTTTGAATAACTAACCCCTCTATCTCATCATCTCCTTCAGAATCAAGTTTCTCTTATCCATTATTTGTCTCTGTTGCCACTGACTGTTCTTCAGTGATGTAGCTCTCAACTTGTTCTTACAAATCTTGATCCATAATTTTAACCTTCATGTACGTGCTGTTTGCTGATGGCTTCTTTAAAGCCTTATTTATATTGATTTCGATCTAATCTTCGCCTATTCAAAGTGTTAATTTCCCTTCGTGAATATCAATTATGGCTTTCCCTATATTCATAAACAGTGGACCAAGGATTAGTAGACAGTTCTTATCTTCTTCAAAATCGAAAACCACAAAATCTACATAAATAATGAACTTGTTCACTTGCATCAGAATGTCTTCCACTATTCCATTCTATCTTTTAATAGATTGATTAGCTAACTAAATTAACATCGATGTCGGCTTAACCTCACCCTACCTCAACTTCTTGAATATTGATAAAAGCGTAAGATTAATAATTGCACCTAAATCACACAAGCATTTCGTGAGTTCGAATTTACCAACCATACAGGGTATTGTAAAACTCCCTGGATCCTTCAATTTAGATGGCATCTAACTGGTGACTATGGAACTGCATGTGCCAGTTAGAGCTACCAATTGAATTTCTTCCCAAGTATGCTTCTTTGATAATATGTCCTTAAAAAATTTAACTTATTTAGGCATGTATTCCAAAACCTTTACAAATGTGAGATTTATCTGTAACGTCTTTAATTTCTCAACAAATTTTACAAGTTGCACATCCAGCTTATTCTTTTGTAATCATTGAGGGAAAAGAATCTTGGGTGGATATGGTGGAGGAGCGACGTAACGAGGGTGTTCACTCATATTCACTTCTTTCTCCTTTTCTTGATCTTTCTCAACAGGAGGTACGGGCTCCTCTATTGTCCTTGTGGGTATTTTAAGTTCCTTACCACTTCGAAGTGTAATAACCTTTAATTTCTCCTGCAGTTTTATTCCCGAAGTACTAGGAAGAATTCCCTTAATTCGCGTAGAGAAAGCATTTGACAATTGGTTTACCTAGACCTCTAGATTATGGATAGAAGAGGCTTAGTTCTTTGTTACTTGTTCAAATCTACTTTCCAAACTCTTTTGTGCATCATCCAAGGTTCCAAGTGTCTAAAATCTTATCCAACTTGGATTCCATTGAGCTTAGTTTATCTTGTTAGAAGCCTAGTTGTCATTAAGGTCTGAACTGTCCTCCAGTATTGTTAGTCCATGAAAAGTTAGGGTAATTCTTCCACCTGGAGATATATGTGTTGGAGTAGGGATTGTTTCCCCCTCCTCGTCCATATTGAGCTCCCATATAATTCACTTGCTCTGGATTGCTTTCCTTAATAAAGAAACAGTCCACCATATCATGGTCCATTTGTCCACAGAGTTAACACTTAAGTTACAAGGCTGTTACCAAAGATGAGCACGAAGCCTTCATATTGTTGAGCTATTGAGTTAGTTGTCAATTTTTACTTGCATCTCCGTCATCTGGTCGATAGCTACAATTCCTTTTTGTTTTCAGAAAGTAGTGGTTTTTCTACTTCGCTCATTCATCCATAGGTAACTATTTTGCCATCCTCTATAAACTCTTCCACTTTATCTATTGTCTTTCTCATTAGTGATCCTCCTGAAGCTACATCAATTGTGTCTCTTATATGTGGGGTTATTCTATTATAGAATGTTTGCAACAAGAATTCCTTGGGTAAATTAAGATGTGGGAATTTATGTTGCAAATCCTTGTATCTTTCCCACACTTTATAGATCGATTACCCGTCACTTTGCTAAAAGTTGGTGTTCTCCTTGATAATCTTTATGGTCTTAGTAAGTGAAAAATATTTGTTTAAAAAGGCACAAACTAGTTGATCCCAAGTGGTGACATTGGCTGAGTTAAGAGAATGATAACAGGCTTTTGCTTTATCTCTAAGGATAAAAGGAAAGAGCTTAATTCTTACCGCATCTTCCGACATCTAATGGTACCGAAAGGTATCACAGATTTCAAGGAAGTTCACTGTATGTGCATTGGGATCTTCATTTGTTAGTCCATAGAATTGCACATTCTATTGAAGCATATTTAGGAGGGCTACTTTAACTTCAAAAGATGCTGCTTGTATGGGTGGCCTAGCTACTCTTTGTTTAGCTGCATTGAACCTTGGTTTTATGAAATCCATAAGGCGTTCATTGTTGACATCCTTGGTTCACTTTGTGGTCCAAATCTTGCTAAAATTCCTCAGCCATTAATGCTTTAATGATTTCTTTTTCTTCTTCATGTCGAGCTTTCCTAATGGATCGTTCTAATCGACAAATGTCTAACTATAAGGTTTTAACGGCACGACTTTATCTTCTCGTGACTTTCGTATTCATGTAAGAGCACGATTTCAGAAATAGAAAGAAAAAAGAACAGAAAACAAAAACTAACTAGATGCCTTAAATTAAAGAATCAAATTTATCGTCTCCCTGATAACGTCACCAAAAACTTAATCGGGTGTTTAATGTGTGTAAGTTTTAATAAATACCTTCGATAATCTACAAGCACACAGTTTGTTCACGTAGCACCTAAGGTATTGATCCCACGAGGAGGGATAATCTAATCCTAAAATCTAAGGCCAAAATAAATCGTAGAAATTTAAAATATAATGAAACTAAAATGAGAATTCAATTCAATCAATCAAATCAAATCAAGAATCAATCATGAAAATATTAATAGTCCAGCAATTGCAGTACACACCTAAAAATTATCGAATTATGAATTATCAGATTATTAGTTCTAGATGGTCTTAGGGAGGATTACTGTCTCTCGAGTTATAACCATTAATCATAAATTATAAACCCTAATTAGATTATGGAAATTGCAATATCTCGATTAACAATCTATCCGAAACCCTAATTAGATATGAAATTGTTCAATAAATTATTTGGAACCTATGCAAGATCTCTCTTCACACAATTACTAATTTCATTTAATTCTTGTTCTATTAAATCACCTAAATCTCATTAGCCCAATTTAATTATTTTTCATTTAATTCACCCTCTAGTTTATTATCGAATTATGCAATCATAGAATTTAATCATTATAAATCTAATAAACATAAAACAATCAGATTTCATTAAATCAAGAATAAAACTCCAAAGGTGAGTTTAGAACATCCTCAACATTTAGATCCTATCATTAACTATTGAATCCAATTATATACAATGATAAAATTGAAAATAAATAGGAAATACAATCAAAATGGAGGATGGGAGGCAGTAACGTTGAGAAACCTCCTGACCTAGGAAGGATGTCAAGTCAGCTTCTTCTCCACTTCTCTCTTCCTTCTTCTCTTTCTCAATCTCTCAATGAATTCTCCTTAGGGTTTCTTCAAGATGGCGGATGTCAAAAGCTCTCTCTGCTTCCTTATCTTGTTCTTTTAAATATCTTTTTTGTTCTGAGCAGCCTAGGATTTTTTTGAGGTCTGAAAAGTCCAAAAATCCCTCGAAACTTGACGTTTTTGAATGTCTGCACATCTGCCCCTATGCAGGCCACGATCGTAGGCCTTGTCCTGAACTTCTTTCATGATCGCGGCATATGGGCCACGATCGTGGGCTAACTCTAGTGCTTCTATCACGATAGTGGCTTATTGTGCTATAATTGTAGGCCATTGTTTCGACTCGAATGTCTCTAAAACTTCTTCGTTCTTCGATGTAAACCCTGAAGCATTAACAAATACATCAAGGTACCTTTAAAGTATAATATTCATGCTCAAAGACTTGTACTAACCCATAAAAACACTTAAACACCAATAATTAACAAACTAACACAATTCCAACCTAAACACATATTGAACGATTGAATTAACAATTAAATACATATCAAAATAAACCCTAAAATATGATGCAATTTACACTTATCAAGTATATGAGGTAGCTGTAGTGATTACCAGGGGTCGTCTCCCACGGAGGTGAAATTGGTTCACTTAAACTAATTTTGAACAAAAAGAAAATTAAATACAATCCTAAACATTCTATCCCGATTGTTGAGTGAAGGTTTTTAAAGAAAGTCAAAAAATATATTGAAAAGTAAATGATTTAACCGAAATCAAAGATGAAAAGATTAATCAAAATGGAAGACTCTTGAAAATTAATTTCACTAATTTAATCTCCTTTGCAAAATTAAGGGAAATGATTGTTTAATTGTCTTGCTAAATTTAACAATTGAATTCTAAGATCAACTCAAATAATAGACTAAATCTAGCTTTCGTATTCGACAAGTTATTATCCAAATTAATTATGAAAACCCAACTACTAATTACCAGTTAAGTTAATATATTTCTAATTTATAACCTAAGCGTCTATAGTTTCTAGTTCCATATTAAACGTCTCCTCTCGGTCCTTCGTTTAATACTAAAATGATGAAAATTTTGGTTATGCTATTACATCCATTCAGTTCAGAAACTACAATAATAAATAAGACAACAACACAATCCCTCAATCATGCATATTTGACTAAAATAGTTACATTAATCCTTAAGAAAAAGAAATCATCCCATCACAAATGTCACAAGATTCATCATCATTAAACATTTCAATCCCATCGTTATTAGTATAAGTGAAGTATTTAAGCAATAAACCAAGTAAATAACCAATATAAACTATCAACAGCTATAGAGTATGGGTTCGGTTAAGTTAACAAAATAAGAAATCTAGTAAACAAAAGCTAATATTGCAACAAATAAGGATAGAGAAAGCAAACAAAGGTTGTCATATAAGTGAGTTGTAGGGGTCTCCTACAACTCTCAATCCTTTTGCATTAGCTTTCTCCTTTTACTTCTGGTTGATGTTCACCCATACAACTAAATGCTCCCACTACCTTTAGTTCTGTTACTCTTCTTCTTCACCAACTCTCTCTGCTTCTCTTCTCGTCTTCCCTTCTTTTTCTCTATCCCTCTTTATTCCTGAATGTCTCTGTATATGTTGAGAATGAAGAGTGAAAGATGACTAAAAGATAGTGTAGTTTACCGCCACCTCCCTTACTCTTTCTATTTGTAGTCTGCTTTAGGTCTAGGTTTTCAATCTCTCCCTTCTGTAGATGACACGTAACTAGTCGATAAATTAAAAAAAATGGGTCACAGGAGTGCATGAGGTGGTCACGGGTGTGACCACCTTTGTCATCCTCGCGCAGCCATGGTCACGGCTGTACATGGCTGCATGCCCATGAGCTACATGATTACGGGTGTGACATGAAATTTTCTTCTCTTATTTCCATGCAACATTCATAATACAATCCAATTAACATCCATGTAATATTCCCACCATTCTCACTCAACTCACCACAAGTTTGGATTAAAAACTAACCAAAATGCAATCAAAATTCAACAGAAATTAGACACAATAATTCCCCCACACTTAAACTATGCTTGTCCCTAAGCAAAATAAAAAAACTAGACTATACAATAACAATCAATGGAAAGAACAAATTTACCAAAAATAGTAAAAATTTTCAATGATCATTTCAATAAACATAACCTAAGAACTTGAAACTCATAATCTCCATTAACAAGTTATTCTTCGTATTTGTAGCTAAAATCAATAAGTACTTCAATTCAAAGAACCATCAACAAGTGTGTAGACACTCACTCCACTCTCCATACTCTCAATCATTCAAAGGTAGGTTAATATATTCACTTATCATTTGTTTCATGTAAGGTTTCTACCATAAGCTTGTTTACTAATCTAATCTATACCAGTCATATCAAACACAAACGTCAATTCAAAGTTCTTTATTTTGGTTTTAATAGGGCCAAGCTAGGGTAAGAAAAAGGAATATCACAATTTAAAAACCACAAAACAAATTAAGCATTTATAGCAATACATAACAATGAAAAATAAAACACTTAATTCTTTCCTCTCACTTAATAAAGTTAGCACTCCCTATTTTTACGTCCCTCCTCTTCTTTCATTTTCTAGTCATCTTCTCTTTCCTTTATTTCTTTTCTATATCTTTTCTTTTTCTTTTTCTCATTTCTTTTCTCTTTTTTTCATTCCTTTCTCCATTTTTATTTGTTTATTTATTCCCTTAAAACAGGGAAATCAAGAGAAGAAAAATATAGAGGACAGAAAATTACTACAACCATACCCTTTTCTAATGCGATAACCAACTATATGTTATAAACCCCCCCTACACACACACACTTATTCAAGCAATTACTTCCTAAAACAAGGAATAACATTTCAAATGCTCAACTCACCTTATGGTAGGTGCAACAAAGAAGGTAAATAATTAAGGCAATGGCTCATATTTTGGGTTTAAAGAAAAACAAAGGGTCAATTTAAGCTCAAAGAGGCTCAATAAGGGTAACATTAGGGTGGCTTTTTAAGCAAAAGGGATAAATCCTAATTGCCTTCATCATGCCAATGTTTTTATAAGATTATGTGATCTCACTAGTATTTGCAAGCAAGTTCTAAAGTTCCCTAATCATGAAAGAATATTCTCAATAAAGAATACTTGAATTTAGTATTTAATAGTTCAAAAGGGCTCAAATTCTTACCTAATGAAAAGTGTCATTCATCTATCACAATAAGCTAATATTCTTTTAATCGAAATCCAAGTTAAACATTCGAAGCATGCAAGTATACTCATTCACTCATATTATGCCTTTCTAATCCCGATCGAGTTCATTTAATGACCATGCATCTCTAACAACTAAATAGGAAAAACAAACACACAATACACAAATAATGATTTTTTTAATCAAATACTCCCCTTACACTTAAACATCACATTGCCCTCAATGTGATAAGATAATGAAAGAGATATCTAAGAGGAAAAAGAATGAAAGCAAGGAAAAAGATTAAAACAAAAAGAAATTTAAACAATGAGCAATAAAAAGGAAAAGGATAGAAATACGATACTAAGATTAGGGTGGAGGCTGTCTGAAGCGAGCATTCAAATTGGCCATGAAGGTTCGGATCTCTGCCACACTAGCCTTAATGTTGTGGAGCCTGTCATTTATTCTTCATTTAAATGCTATCGCTTGATTTAGCAGTGATTGGTACTCCACGAAAGTAGGTGGAGAAGTTTGATGCATATCTTCAGGCACTGGAACATCATCTTCTTATGCAGCTTCCACTTCCGTATCTCAAGTTTGCTTACTTTTTGAAGCTTCCCCTGTGTCATCATGGATAAGAACATAGCTCTTGCCTTGCCTCTTGATACCCTTTATGGACACCAAGGATTTCAAGTCTAAAGTGGAGTTGTACGAAACTAGCCGCATTGGTGTTCTCTCAGTTAGTAGGCACAGATGTTTCGCAATTTGGGTCATAAATGCCCCAACTATTATTTTACCTACACTAGATTGAGCTACTTCATTTAAATGCACACCTAACCAAATTTCGGCATTAAAAGGCCGAACATGTACCATAGACAACAAAATAAATAATTCAGTTTTAGAAACTGCCCTATTGCTATCTCCTTTACCGAATAGTGTAAAAGTTAAAAATCGATGGAGATAGCGAAGAGCAGAGCAGAGTCTACGATGGTAGATGATTTAGAGGCCGGTGGAAAACACTTTCCTAAAATTGGTCATTTGGGACCAAAAGTTGCTAGCCACAAAATCATCAGGATATTCATATAAATCACTATTTGGAAAGCAAAAAATACTATTAAGCACTTCTAAAGTGATCACATGATGTGCATTCATTAATCGAAATTTAAGATTACCCATAGTGTTCCTAGCAATAGTTTTATGGACTACTTCAAAAGTTGTCAGAAACTCTAATGTCAATTCCACATAAGAATTTTTCCTAAATTTAGAAAATTATTCCCAACCTATATTTCGCAATAACTCATGGACTCGATCAAATATTCTCAATTCAATAAGTGCATGAGAATCTAGAAATATTTTCAAAATAATTTGACGATCATGAAGAAAGGTGTACCTTTGCTGGTGCTCTTTAGTTTGAAAGTTGAGGAACGGGATACCTAAATTTGGCTTGTGTGGTGGAGATGAAGAAACTCTGGGTTGTTTCATTCTTAGAGGCATATTTGGTTGCGTCGATAGAGGCAGTGTGTGCCCTCTTGCTGGGTTGATGTGGTGCGCATAGGTGTGCGTTGTTGAGTAAAGTGGTGGCAAGGGTGGTCTAGGGAGGAGTGACTTATGGGTGTGCGTTGGTGTGGTGCACATGGGCATGCATTGGTGAGTGGAATGGAGGCAAGGGTGGTCTAGCGAGGAGTGACACACGGGGGTGCGTTGGGCAAGCACTAGCTTATGTTAGAGAGGTGTGCACAGTGGTCAGGGTGAAGAAAGACGATTAGGTGCGAGTTCGGTACGGTGCGGTTAGCTGGGTGTGAGGCATGTAGTTGTGTGACGGCTACGGTAGGAGATTAGGTGAGGAGCAGCAGTTGTATGGTAGTTACAAGTGGAGATTGGGTGAGGAGTGGTGGCTGGGTGTGAGGGGTTGCAGCTACGTGTAAGAGAGAAGAAGATGGTGGAGACTGTGTCTGCGTTAACGAAGCTAAAGAACTAGAGATAGCGACGCATGCAGATCTAGAAGAAAGGAAAACAAAAGATGAGCAAATTAGGGTAACATATTTAGGTATTAAAGAAGAGGAGAGTTATGAGTGTGACTTCAACTCAGTCACCCTTTTTTAAGATAAAAAATTAAATAAATAATAAAAACATAAAAAGTCAAGTAATAGGAATAAAAGAAAAACAAGATAAAAATTAAATGGGTTGTCTCCCATTAAGCGCTTGTTTAATGTCTTTTAGCTAGATGATCCAGATATTCATGCTTGAAGTGGATCGCTCAAATTGATGGATTCCACAGTTTTCTTCTCAATTGCTCCTTCTAAATATGGTTTCACCCGATGGCCATTCATCTTAAAGGTTTCCTTTGTTCGTGGGTTCTCTAATTCCACGACTCCATATGGAAAGACCTTGATTACTTCAAATGACCCATTCCACCTTGATTTCAACTTGCCTGGAAACAAACGCAACCGAGAATTATATAAGAAAATTTTCATTCTAGGTATGAGGAACTTACCTGTAAGACCCTTATCATAAAGGCGTTTTGTTCTTTCCTTGTAATTTTTGGAATTCTCATAAGTCTAACTCTAGAGTTCATACAATTCTGAAATTTGAAGCAAAGCCTCCTGTCCTCCATCATCCAGATTTAGGTTTACCATCTTAATTTCCCACAGTGCCTTATGCTTAACCTCGACCGATAAATGGCAAGCCTTCCAGAAAAACAAGCCGATAAAGGCTTATTCCTAAAATGGTTTTGTAAGTCGTGCAATATGCCCATCGTGCATCATTTAACATTGTTGACCAATTCTTTTATGATGGGTGCACAATCTTCTCCAAAATCCCCCTAATCTATTTGTTACTTGTTTTCACTTATCCAGAAATTTGTGGATGGTAGGGAGTCGCCACCTTGTGAGTTATAACATATTTTGTTCATGAGGTTCTCAAAAAACTTATTGCAGAAATGACTTCTTCCATTGCTTATGATTGCGCACGAAATCCTAAACCTGCTAAAAATATTTTACTTCACAAATTTAATAACAGCATTAGCTTCATTAGTTCGAGTGGGTATTGCTTCTACCCATTTAGAAAAGTAATCAATAGTTGCAAGTATATATTCAAATCCACAAGATTTAGGAAACAGACCCATAAAATCAATACCCCAAACATCAAATAATTCAACATTCAATTGGTTAGTTTGGGGCATTTCATTTCTTCTACTTATATTTCCAAGTTGGCATTTATCACATTTCAAGCAGATGAAATGAGCATCCTTAGACAAGGTGGGCTAATACAAACCTCTTTGAAGAATTTTAGAAGTAGTTTTCCTCCCTCCAAAATGGCCTCCGTAGTGGAGTTTATGACAAAAGGTCAAGACACTTACCTGCTTATCCTCTAGAATGCACCTTCAATTTATTTCATCCTTAAAATCTGATAGACGTATAGATCATCCCAAAAGTAGTACCTGCTTAAATGAAGGAATGTTTTCCTTTCTTGAGAAGTCATGTTAGGTCTCAAAATGCCACATGCAAGATAATTCATATAGTCAGCATATAAAGGCACTTTACTCACAACAAATAATTGCTCATCAAGAAAGTTCTCAGTAATTGCATAATTATTTTGTTGTTTAAAAGTTTCCAAATTAGGAGATATTATAGACAATGATCCGCAAGAACATTATCACTCATTTTTTTATCTTCTATTTCCACATCAACCTCTTATAACAATAAAATCCATCTAATTAACTATGGTTTTGTATGCATTTTGGTCAAAAGATATCTAAGAACTGCATGATGAAAATGGATTATCATCTTTGACACTAACAAGTAAAGTCTGAATTTTTGAAATGCAAAAATCACAACCAATGATTCTTTCTCAATGGTTGTGTAATTTTGTTATGCATCACTCAAAGTTAAGCTAGCATAATAAATCACACACAAAGATTTCTCAACTTTTTGGCCCAAAATAGCTCCCGCAGTAAAATCAGAAGCATCACACATAATTTCAAAAGGTAAAGACCAATTAGGAGCCACAATAATCAGTGCAGAGATCAATTTTTCTTTAAGAACATTAAAGGCATTAAGCATTCCTCATTAAAATCAAAATAGACATCTTTTGCTAACAGTTGGTAGAAAGGACGATTTATCTTAGAAAAATATTTGATAAACCTCCTATAAAATCCAACATGTTCTAGAAAACTTCTAATACCCTTGACAGAAGTAGGTGATGGAAGCTTTTCTATAACTTCAATTTTAGCCTTATTAACCTCGATTCCCCTTTTTGATACAACATGACCTAGGACTATTCCTTGTTTCACCACAAAATGACTCTTTTCCAAACATATTGTCAAATTGCATTTAATACATATTTCAAGCACACAAGTCAGCTTCTTTAGGCAATCATCAAAAGAGGTATCAAAGATTAAGAAATCATCCATAAATACCTTGTAAAGTCCTCGATCATGTCTGAGCAAATGGAAAACATGCACCTTTAAAATGTTGCAAGCGTATTACATAGCCCAAATGACATCCTCCTGAAAGCGAATGTCTTAAATGGACAAGTGATTATTGTCTTTACTTTATACTCAGGAGCAATCGGTATCTGATAATAACCTGAAAGACCATTAAGAAAACAATAAAACTTATGTCGATAAAGTTTATCAAGCATTTGATCAATAAAAGGGAGAGGAAAATGGTCTTTTTTGGTCACTACATTTAGTTTCTTATAATCAATACACATTCTCCATCCAGTGGTGGTCATAGTAGATACTAACTCATTCTTATTATTTTGAACAACAGTAATGTAGGATTTTTTTGGAACCACATACATTGGGCTCACCCACTTACTATCGGCAATTGGATAAATCACTCCCTTATTAAGCAATTTCAAAACTTCCTTCTTAACTACCTTCCATATATTAAGATTGAGTCTTCTTTAGGTCTCTTTCACTAGTTTAGCCCCCTCTTCTAGGATAAACCTATGCATACACATAGAGGGACTAATCCCTTTAATGTCACTTAAACTCCATCTTATGGCATTTTTCAATTTTTTCATCTCACTCAAAGTTCTTTCTTCTTGATCGACATCCAAAGTAGATGCAAGAATGGATGGATATGTTTCCCTTTTACCTAAAAACACATGCTTCAAATTTTTAGGTAACTCTTTCAGCTCTACTTTTGATGGGTTGCATTATTCTCTTTATTGGAGGTTGTCTCTGAGAATTCTCCAAACTCTTCTCTCGTAACATTGTCTAGGAATTGGCAATACTTGTCAAAATCTTCAACCAAGTCTAACTCCCTTGTTTCTTCTACATACAAGGCAAAATCAAAATCTGCAGCATTAATTTAATCAACAAGAGAACACTCCTTAAAAACAGTAGTGGTAGGGATAGGTTTAACATTAAAGATCAAAAATACTATTGTTTCTCCTAAGACAGTCATAGTCAATTTCCCATTCTTCACATCAATCAAAGTGTTGTTGGTGTCTATAAAAGGTCTCCCAATGAGTATGGTGTGTTCCTTCTCTTGCTCCTTTATTTCCCCCATATCTAAAACCACAAAGTCTATGGGTACAATCAATCCTCCAACTTTCACTAACACATCTTCCATTATTCCTTTCGGATAACAGATTGACCTATCAACTAATTACAAGCACATATTGGTAGGTCTTAATTATCCTAAATCTAATATCACATAAATAAAATAAGGCATCAGGTTTATATTTGCTCCTAGGTCAAGCATATCCTTAACCTCCTCATCATTACCTATTGATACCTTCACGATGAAACTCCCTGGATCTTTAAATTTAGGTGATAACTGCTGCTGAAGGACCACACTTACTGCTTTAGAAACTATCACCTTCCCATATGGTGCAAACTTTCATTTTTTGTTGCTAAGTTCCTTGAAGAACTTCACATAAGTTGGAATGTTCCTAATCACATCTAACAATGGTAGATTAATATTAACTTTAAAAAGCATGCTATAGAGATCAGAAAATTGCTCATCTTGTTTTGAGCCCTTAAAGTAGCTTGGATATAGAACTGGCAGTCTATAAGGATCAGTCACCCTATGCAATCTTGGTCCTTTATCACCCTTAGTTGCATGCTTGAATTTTCACCTCACTGAACATGACTTGAAGAGACATTCCCATTGCTCTCCTCATTTTGCCCATCATTTCCTTTGACCAGGTTCTCCTCTTCTTGATTACCTACATCAAACATGTTAGAAAGAATCTCAACATGATTATCAATCACCTTAACACTTCTTAGAATCGTAACAGCCTTGGCCTGTTTGGTTTGACTAAGCAAATTTCCTTTTTGATTGCCTTGCAATTGAGTAGTGATTTGCCCCACTTGAATCTCATCCCTCTTTACAAAAGCTTCCAATGAATCAAATCTCTTGTTGTTCATCTCTTGATTCTGAGCGGTCGCTTAAATGAACGCATTCAGGCTTTCTTTAAAAGAAAGCTTTCTCGGTATGTTATAACTTGAAGATTGCCCTTGGAACTAATTCTATCTTTGAAAATTCTGATATGGTGGTTCGGGCAGCACTGGTGAGTTACTGGACTTCCAAGAGAAATTGAGGTGGTTTCTCCAACCAAGGTTGTAAATGTTTAAATATAGGTTATTCTACATCCTCAGTTGAAAACCATTAAATGAATTGGCTTGTTCTTCCTCACCTATAAAGATTAAAAAGAATACGAACAAACATTAGCTCCATGACCAAAAGTTCTACATATACCACATACCTTATGATTCAGAGCATTTTAGGATTGTCTCATGGTTAGCATTTTCACATGCTTTGTGAACTCCGCCAATTGCATATCATTTCTTGATTTGAGCTCACTTCATGAACTCCAGCTCTTCTCCCTCTCACACTCTTTTGTTGAGAATTAACCCCCAATATTTCAAAGATCTCATTTTTTTTAGCAATCATCTCTCCCTCAACTCCTCATATTGCATTGTCCACCGTATACTAACATTGTTATGTCAATTCGTCATAAAAGAACCGATTTTGTATGTTGAGTGGAAAATGATGGTGTAGACACTGAATGAGCAGGAGTTTGAAGCATTCTCATGCCTCATGGAATGACTCTCCTTCCATCTAACTGAAGGTAGCTATATTTGTTCGCAACTCAGAAGTCTTCTGGTGGGAATAGAACTTTCCCATGAACTTATTGTACATGTAACCCCCCATTACCCCAGAGTACATATCGGAACGCCCGTGGGTCATTCCGGCATATAACCTAAGATAATGGAGT
>JANIIA010000006.1:29821551-29832041 GCA_027478495.1 Erythroxylum alaternifolium | reverse complement strand
ACAAGGAATTCACGGTGGGTAATTTATTTATAGTTATTGTGTAATGAGCAAATTTGCCTTATGTGTGTGTTATGTGTTAAAATGATTTACTTTGAAATATTGTGATGTAGAGATTTGCATTATAATGTATAACATGTGATAAAAATTGAATGGTGAGTATAATTATGCTATGCCTTAGAATTGTATCATGGCATTTTGTTTTAAATGGAAAGAAGAAAAAAGCATTTGAATATGAACTTGCGATTGATTAAATTTAGCATGAGATTTTATTGTGTTTAGATGAGAGAGGAACCGTTTCGTAGTCACATGCATGTCGACGTAAAACCTTCTCTCGACTGCCCACTTGTGGTACACGAGATCTGAAAAGTGGACTCATTTTGTTCACAGAGTAAACTTCGGTTCTCTGTTTTGTTCCACGAAACCCTCGAGCCATTTGTTTGTCCATTTGCATCTTTGATGTGTTAAGTTTTGATGAAGTTATGTATTGTGCTTTGATGTTAAATCATATCCAACATGTTCTATGCGATGATGTATTGAATTATGAAATGTGAATTGAAATTGTAAATGTCGAATTGTCATTTCTAGATTAAGAGAAGAAGTGTATGCCTATATAAATGTTCATATATATGTTTGATTGTGTGGCTTATTGACAATGGCTATAAATATATTAGCCACTGAGCTGTATAGCTCAACCCAATATTTTCCCTCCTTAGGTGCAGAACGAGAAGATTAGCGATCCTTGCAAGGCATTCGGAACTCCAAGATAGCTAGGAATCTTTTGTATTAAGCTAGTGACTATTTTTTGGATAGCTTTATAGGCATATCAAACATGAGAATCCTTTGTATTTTGTATTAAGTTGATGCGTATGTTGATATGTAACTAAAGCTTGATTAAACATTTACTTTGTTTAGTAATAAGAATGAGAATTTGAGGATTTGCTGATGTGTATGATGATGTTCTTTTAAAGTACTTAGTAGTTGAATAGATATGAGGAGATATTGCATTTTGCAAGCTTTCATAGGTGTAGAAATTGTTTTTTAATTCAATGGAAAAACTGTATCGATTTAGGTAGAATTAGTCATAGTCATCTCCATGAAAGTTGTAGCTTATCTTTTTGGCTTATCAATGATATAAAGTACGAAATTTTCAGATATCAGAGTTGAGAGTTATGCTCTTTACAAGTTGGTGATGCTGCACAGGGTAAATATTGGACATTTGTATAGACTTTTTCTTTGCTTGGTTAATAGAAAATAAGTTCTATGGTGTTTTGAAATGGGAAGAAGAATGAGTGTGATAAGTTAGAGATAAAATGGAAGTGAAATGATGAGGAAATTGAAGTAGGAATGATAGGATATGCATGAGGGTTATTAGATGTGATTGAAGGGCTAGAAATCTGGAATTTGACCCGTAAAGATCCGTTAGGCAGACTTGATATCTGTTGGGTGGACCTTCTTATGTATTCCAGTGTTTCTGCTCAGTTCATGTCCCTTTCGAGGGACATATGTCCACTAAGCGGATTTTCTCGGGTATTCCAGTGTTTCTGTTCAGTTCATGTCCCTTTGGAGGGACATATAGAAAGTGGACCTTCTCGGGTATTCCAGTGTTTCTTCTCAGTTCATGTCCCTTTGGAGGGACATATGTCTGCTAAGCAGACCTTCTCAGGTTTGTTTGTGTCCCAACTCAGTTCATGTCTGTTTGAAGGGACATATTTTCGCTAGGCAGACCTTCTCAGGATAGTTTTATAAATGTGCAAATTTTGACCCTCTAGATGGAAAAATCTCTCTTTGAGTTCTTCAGGAATGTTATAGAACTCGAAGTCTTCTTCAAAACCGTACTTGAATGGTCCAAATCTGACATCTCTAACAAAAGTTATGCTAGTTGTTTCATAATAAACTAGAGACATAGAGCTAAAATTGTTCTAAAGAAGTCAATTTGCGATTCCGCTGCCGGAACTGGTTTTGGCTAGAGAGATCCCATGGAAACAACCTTATAGGATAATACGTTCACATTTTTTATATTTCAGATAGTTGGGCTCTTGAAACGGGGTCCAACAGAAACATTGGATCTAATGAATCCCTTCTTAAGCAGTTCCTGCAACTGAATCTTCAACTCCTTTAATTCCACAGGTGCCATCCTATATGGAGGAATGGATAACGGAGCAAGTAAATCATAAACTTCATTCCCGATCTGGAGGCAAACCAGGTAATTCAGTGGGAAACACGTTTAGGAATTCCTTAACCACAGGAATATCCTGTACACTCTGCTCAATTTGAGTATCAATCACATGGTCCAAATAAGCCTCACATCCACCACACATTAACTTCAAAGCACTCATAAATGAGATCAGTCTAACTGGCACTGCTTGACTAATACCTCTGAACACTGCTCTCGGCTGATTAGGAGACTCTAAAATTACTTCCTTCGTATAGCAATTCATGATGGCCCTACGAGCAGTGAGTCAATCCATGCCTAGAATAATACAGATCTACTTTAACTGTAATACAATCAAGTCTGCTTCTAACTCTGCTTGATCAATTCGAATCAAACACTTCTTACAGACCTCCCCAATCACGATGGTACTACTTATCAGTGTACTTACCTCTAATCCACATCTCAATAACTCTCTATCACAATGTAATCTAGATGCCATATGTAGTGTGATAAATGAATGTGTAGATCCAGGATCTAGCAATACATAAACCTCAAAAGTAAATAGTGATAACACACCTGCAATGACATCTGGAAACTCTTGAGCCTCTTGTCTCGTCATGGCATATACTCTGGCCTGAGACTGTGGTTGATTGCTTTGCAACTCAGTCCTCCCAGTAATATTCCTAGAACTCATTTTGCCTCTGCGACAGCTTCTCTATCCAGTCCTACTAGCTCAGCTCTGCTGAACAGTGGGTTCTGTTGCTGTACTTCCTCTCCCCCCATATTGTGCTCCAGACATCTCATAACATTCCTTGATCCGATGATCAAGTGAGTCACACCGAAGACAGGCTCCTGTCAACCTCCAGCATTCACAAGTGTGCTTATTCTCATAATATTCATAAGCTAGCAACTAACCCGATATTATACCTCTGTTATTCCCAGACTGTACAAAACTACCTCTCTGTCTAAATCCCGACTGTCTAGATCCAATTGGTGGCATGAAAGCTCGGTTCTGACACTTCCAATTGGTGGCATGAAAGCTCGGTTCTGACACTTACTGAATCTTCTACCAAAATCTCTTTAAGAATCACTAGGCCTCTTCTGTCTTGATTTTGATATGTGCTCAGTCTGACTATCTTTTAACAACTATTCAATACGAATGGAGG
Source organism: Erythroxylum alaternifolium (assembly GCA_027478495.1). Classification (NCBI taxonomy): domain Eukaryota; kingdom Viridiplantae; phylum Streptophyta; class Magnoliopsida; order Malpighiales; family Erythroxylaceae; genus Erythroxylum; species Erythroxylum alaternifolium. The sequence continues at coordinate 29,828,723 of JANIIA010000006.1, read as the reverse complement.
CAGCTCATAATTCCATAAAATTACCCAAACTAGAAATAGTAGGAACCAAGGCAGTGGCATAACTCATCAGTTCATTAATTTTCACTTCATACTCTACTACAATCATATTACCCTATCTCAAATCCATAAATTCTTTCTTCTTTCTATCCATGTAGATCTTGGGCATATAGTTTTCCTTGAAGACTCTCAGGAAGGCTTCTCATCTCAAACTATAAGGCCTGATGGTACTATTGGGAACAATTTTCCACCACTAGTAAGTTGGGCCTTGTAGTAGAGATATAGCATAGTCGAACCTCTCTTCTGACTCACAGTCCATCTGATCAAGGACCCTCTCAGTTCTTTCTAACCATCCCTCAGCCTCTGCAGGGTCTGTGCTTCTGTAGAAGTCCACAGCCCCCTACTTTCGTAGTTTACCATACTTCCTTTCCCTTCTCTCGGAAATCCTTAGAAGCAGTCTCTCAGGTCAAGATACTGACGACTCTCTACTGGCTCTTTTCGATCCTAGGTTAGCTGAGTGTTCCATTTGATCGCCTATGTCTGATAACCTATACCACACAATAACTTCAATTATCATTCAAAGTTTTCACAACATTTTATGCCTAACATTACTACATATCCCTATTAATGCCAACCATGCTCTGATACCACCAACTGTAACACCCTACTCCCATCTGACACATACATGTGCACCCTTCGGTCACACGTGCACATGCCTGACAAAAATGATGTGTTAACTATCTCACTTTCACTTTATAACATGGAATTATAATTAAAATCACAAATCACACATTTGCTAACATCCAAAATTTCGTCATTTTATATCATAACCATAATGTACATTGTAGCTTTAAGTTCAACATCATCCATATATTTACAACATCATCCTGTGGGCATAAATAGCTCAGTCTACACAGTATGCTACAAACATGAGGAATGCACAAAAGTTATTAACAAACTATGTCTTCAATGCCCAACTGACCGACCTTTGAGCCATATCTGATCGTCAAAGTTGCACAAAATATGCTTCTATGGAGTCTTAGAAGCTTGGTCGTCTCACCCTCAATCCTGAAATTAACAACAGTGTAATTTTGATGAGTTTTTCGAACTCAATAAAGTAATCATCCTCGATGGTTCACTCATGTTATAAAACACAATCAATTAAAAACATAGTCACACAGTTCATTTCAACTTGATTAGCACCAAGTTCTATCACAAACAAATTGTAATTTCAGACAAACAATTAAATCAAACTATCACTTCATTACACTTTAATAAAACACAGTCATTAGTTTAATACCATGTACAAACATATAACATTCTTACAGCTTTACAAATCATTCAATGAATTCAAATCATATGTGAATGCTATATGTATGAGACTCACATTCGTTTTTACATAGTTGTGACTATGTACTTTTTTAGTACCCCATATCACTGAATTCATTGATCACAGTGAGCCTTAGGCTCTATATGTTTGATCTTTAAGCTCTTTTTAGTAGCAGTCTTGGTCAGTAGCATCACCAGTAACAACTACCTTTATATTACATGTATTGAAATGAAATGCATGCCACAAATCATTCATATACAATCAATCACTTTCATTCATATTATCTCACTCATAACATTCAGTCACTTTTAGTTGAGAATCATTTAGGCAATCTCATTCACATACAAGTAGCACTGCCAATAATATTCACATGCATCAAATGCCTTGGACAAGTATTGTCTGAAATTCAGTACACAATCAGTACATATTCATCATATATCAAATTCAATTCAGTAATTATCAAATCAAATTAAGTGAGACCATCTTATGTTACTCACAATTGCTCCCTTAAGCCTATCGCCTTGACGTTTCGGCGATATCCGAAAGTGGTCGCGTTACTTATATATACATTAAAACAATTTCACATTACTTTACTGCTAATGTAACTATGTAAACATATATATATCGAAAGGTATCATATATTATGCATGTGTAATGACAAATTATTAGGTATATTTCTGTAACAAATTGATGTACATATCAATTGTAATCTAATTGTACTAAAATTCACACACTAAATCACTATTCCAGCTTTTGCTGAAAGCACCTCATTCGCTCAACTTTGCATAAGCAATAAGATCATGAAAATGATGTATTTCTGTAACACTTACTTCTAAACAATTGTTCCTATATGTCTTAAGTTTCTAATTATACCAAGATCATACAATTTGGTTTATTATTCTATGAGTTATTCTCAAAATACCATAGACTATGTACATTTTGAAATTTTGGCTAGAGCATGATCATGCAGTCAAGTTGTACAACCCATATCTCTCAATTACAATATCCAAAAATTACAAAATTTATTCCAATTTAAAGCTAAGAGAATAGAAAACTTAGTCTAATTCAGCCTACATCAATACAGTTTATTCAATAACAGCAGGACATGATTTTTGTCACTAGTAGTACTACAGCTTAAGCCAAAACTCAATTTCATGCCAAATTTTTAAATTCTTAAAGATAGAAATAAAATTCGAGTTCTTCATAAATTGTAGACATATGTCTCTAATTTATGATGAATTAAGAATCAATCCATTTAGAAATCTACAGATCAAGATATAATCAAAATACCGAAGCATGTTCAATGAAAATTCTCTAGTTCATAACATTCTGGCACATTTCCTCACTTTCATCCAATCAATCTTTTTCAAATCTATTCATATGGCTCTAACTTTTTATTGAGAGAAAGAACAATGTCTTAAGAGTCTATTGGTTCAAGTTTTAAGTCATTTGGAGGTTGGATAAAAAAGTTATAACCAAAAGAATCAAAGATGTTTAGTAAAAATACTCTAGTTTAAATTCAGACTTCAAAAACTAAAACCATTCATGTAAACCGTCACCTTCTTCTTCCTCTCTTCTACTTAATCCATTATTTTTATACACCATCTCTAGCTTACATTCTCTATATTTATACTCCATTTCCAAGTCAACTTACTATTAAAGCAACTCAAGATTTAAGATTAAATTCAAACATCAAAAACAAAACTCATTTACGGACATCACCATTTTTTCTCTTTTTCTTACTGCTGCAACTTTTCTCTTACCGCTACAACTGTTTTTTTTTCTATTTATAATCAATACAATCCAAAATCCAAAACAAAACCTATATCCATAAGATTCTACATCACATTTTTTGGCTATTGTTTCAGTTAAACTCAAATGATCACAAACACCAAAAATAGAATATCATCCACGACTATCACCATTTCTAACTTTCTCTCACTGTTGTTTTTTTAATGCTTAAAAACAATCTTAAACAGAACCTATATCATGCATGCATTCATTTACAAACCGTAAACCATTATCAAACAATCATTTACGGTACCCATAAAACTCAGAACATGACTTACTTGATTCAATAAAATTCTAGCTCAAAAATTCTAGATTTTCTCATCCTCTCAAGCAAACAAGCATCAACTTAAACTTATACTTATCTTCAGCTAGTTCTCCAGTAGTTGAGAGTTAGAAACCAAATACACAAACAGGTATAACAGATAGTTTCGGTGATGGATGAAAAGAACAAAAAAAAGAGTTTTAGTTGGTGTTTTTGGTGGTGAAGAAGAAATGTGAGTTGCATAAGTTTTCTCTCCAAACTAGATGATTGTGTGGATGGATAACTCAATGACACATGGCACCCATGCATGTGGGCCATATGTCACCCTTCCATTTGTCTCTTTTTTTGTCCAAAATACCCAAATTTTTTAAAATTCTCTAAAATTTACCAAAAATTCTGAAATAATAATGATACTCTCCAAGTAAATTTTCAACAAAAAAGATCCACAATTCACATTTTTAATCGCATTTATAAATCAGTTATACCCGAAAAATGTCAATGAATGCATGTGCAATTATTTTTTATTTTTATTTTTTGTTTCAAAAATAAATATTCACATATGTGTGAATATACTATAATACATGAGCATGAAATGCCCTTCAAATTTCTCACTGTACTCTCAATTCACTATTTTAGGGTCTAGCCCCAAACATAGAATGTCATATTTCGAACCCTGAAAAAACTCTAGGGCTGCATAGAACACAAAAGGTATATAAAGAATGAGACAAAGAAGATGAAGGAGTTTGTGCATTAGCCACCATTGAGAAACTATAGAGAGAGTTCATCGAAAGATTGAGAAAGAAAAGAAGGAAGAGAGACGTGGAGAAGAAGCCAACACAAAGTACTTCCTAAAACAGGAGATTTCCCGACATCTTTGCCTCCATTATCCATTCAGATCTTGTTTCTAGTTTATTTTCAATTTTATTAATGTATATAATTGGAATAGCCGTTTATGATAGGATTTTATGAATGTTCAGGATGTCTAAACACTCCTTCGGATTGTTTTATCTTTAATTTAATGAAATTTGATTGTTTGTGTTTTTACTGGATTTATTGTGATTTAATTTCTACAATTGTGTAACTCAATGATAAACTGAGAGGGTGAATCGAGTAAAAAATAATTAAATTGGGCTAACGGGAGTTAAATAATTTTAATATAACCATATTAAATCAAATCAGTAAATTGTGCAAAGAGAGATCTTGCATAAGTTCCCGATAGTTTTTGGACAACTTTAGATTTAATTAGGGTTATGGATAGATTGTAAATCGAGATATTACAATTCCCATAATCTTATTAGGGTTTATAAATTAGGGTTAATGGTTATAACTCAAGAGAGAGTAATGAACCATAGGACCATCTAGAACCAATAATCTAGTAATTCATAATCGATTAGGTTAGCGTTAAAGATAGATAAAATTCTCCTTTCTCTCAATTGGTAGTTCTTTAGGTCAATTCTTGAATGTGTGTGCTGCAATTGCTATTTTGTTAATATTTTCGTAATTTATTCTTGGATTTGAATTGCATGATTGAATTAAATTCTTGCCTTAGTTTTGTTACATTTTAAATTACTACAAATTGTTTTGGCCTTAGATTTTAAGATTAGATTAATCCTCCTCATGGGATCGACACCTTAGGTACTATGCGAATGACCCGTACACTTGTGGATTATCGAAGTTAAATATTAAAACTTACACATATCAGAAAATTGCGAACAAGTTTTTTGGTGTTGTTCCCAGGGAGGTGATTAGTTTACTTCTTTTAGTCTAAGGCTTTTTCACTATGTTTTCTTTTAGTTAATAAAAAATAGAGAAAGAAGTTTAGGGCATAAATTAGAGACACATCCAGACATCTTAGAATGAGAAATGAGACACCTGAAGAGCTAGATGCAAAGAAAAAATGGAAAAAACAATGATGGAAGATAGACATTATAGGGAGCAAGGAACTTTTGCGAATTACAATGAGGCATAGTATGGTTAGGGAAGTAACAATCCTTATTAGAACATGCACACTCAGGGGTGGTAGGACCACCCCTATTTTTATTAGTCCAACAATGTAGGTACTCATTTAAGACATTAAGACCTATTAGGACTTCAGTAAGATGAGTCCAGTTCATGGGATTCTAAATTGGACAAGATCCTAGATAAGCTCACGGATATGGAAGAGGGCCAGAAGAGACTAGAAGATCAAATTGAGCAAGTAACAGAAAATCATGTCGCTTCTATTCATAATCTGAAGAATCAAGTAAGACAGCTTTCCCATAAATTTTGTAAGAGAAGTGTGGAAGACTCTCTGAGAAATATAGAATTACATCAACGAGAGCAATATGAGGTTATCACACTTAAGAATGAGGAAGAGCTAAAAGAACGAGTGGAACACCAAGTTGAACCCTACTTTATTGAAGACCAAGATATTAAAAAAGAGGATGAAGAAAAGAATGCTAACCTTCCCTTTTATTCACCAGTTCTTGATATACCATATTTCAAAATCAAAAAATCTGGGGTAGATGTTCATGAAAAGAACCTTATCCGTTTGATTAATGATGACCAAGTGACATTCAACATGAATGTTGTATTAAAGAATCCAAAGGATAGTAGCTCATTCAGAATAATTGATGTGTTCAAATCTTTTAAAGAACAAAATGATATAGAACAGATAACAATAGATATCGAGTTTGAAGAAGCTATGAAAGTCTCTATTCGTGAAGCAAAAGAAGCAGAGGAGATGAAGGTGATTAAGGAAGAAAGAGAGCAACTCACCTTCATACAGGGCAAACTGTTGGATTCAATGGAAGATTCAGGGAATTTTGTTATTCCCTGTTATATTGATAGTTCACTTGAAAAAAGGATATTATTGAGCTTAATTGGTTTTCATAATGTTATCATTATTGTCCTTTTGATTATTTTGCAAGTTATAGCTTATTTATAAGCTACAAAACTGATGTTGAACAAAAAAGGGAAGCAAGCCACTCATAATTGATCTTGGATGAATTTCCAAGGATAAAGCGTCGAGCTACCAATGTTAAAAGAAGCGTTGTATGGGAGGCAACTCATGGACTATTAAATTGATGTTGTTCCCTTTTATTTCTAGATAGTTGAATTCCATAGTTAGGTTAGTTCGTTTCCAAATAAAATAGGAGGGCATAGGACTTTGCCGTTAATTAGAGGATTGAGGAAGTACACAAAGAGAGATAAAAAGGCCACAAAGAGTTAAAAAATGACTTCGGATAGTGAAGATTAAAAAAATGGTGGGCCACGATCGTGGCCTGCGATAGGGTAAAAATAGGGACACACGAATGTCGTTTCAATTTTTACCATTTACCCTCCAATCACCTATATATTCATTTCACTTTACTTTTTCACTCACTTTTATTTTTACTTTATCACTCTAAGCTTTAAACCTCCAAACACTCTCACTTCTCTCTACCCAAACTTTAAATTTCCAGTCTCTTCTAACTTTTACCTACTTACAAGCCAGTATGTCACACATTAAGCAATCAGCTAAGTAACATCAATCATCAGAACGAAACTAAGTCTCGGGACACGGGAGAAGGAACAAAGTAGCAGACTTAGGAGCACCCTTCCCGATCTACACAGAGGATAAAGGTATTCATTTTTATATCCCTCAATGCTAAACAAATTGTAGTTCCTAAATATTTTGTTTTTGATATAGTTGATAGGCTAGAACTGTAACACCCCACTCCCACCGAACCCAAACCCGATATCGACTGTGATATCCGAATTCGTGCCCCGCGAGGGTGGCGTGTCACATCACTAAACACATCACTTAACACT
>JANIIA010000006.1:29741644-29775230 GCA_027478495.1 Erythroxylum alaternifolium | reverse complement strand
TTATTATTATTATTATTATTTATTGTTACTATTATTATTTATTATTATTATAAATTTTGAACTTATTATTATTATTATAAATTTTATTATATGAAATTTTAAACTTATTATTATTATTATCATCATCATCATCATCATTTTTATTAATTTTTTTAATTATTATTATCATTATTATTATTATTATTAATTATTGTTATTATTATTATTAATTATTGTTATAAATTTTTTACTTATTATTATTCTTATTCTTATTCTTATTCTTATTCTTATTATTATTATTAATTTTATTATACGAAATTAATTATCTTATTATTATTATTAAAATAATTAATGAATTATATATTTCCAATCATACTATACTGCAGGGGTATTTTAGTCATTGGCATTATTTTTATGTTCTGTCAATTGCAACCAAACACATTTCTGTCCTTGAGACGGAGATAATTTTATCTGTTTTGTCTATTACAACCAACACCTCACTGTCTCCGATTTTTGTTCTGTTATGTCTCCAAATTTTTGTCTCGTTTTGTCTTTGTGTATGAGAGACAGTAACTAAATGCAACGTTATATCATAAGGGAACGGGTAAATTTCAGAGGATTATGGAGATACACAATGTAGCTAAATGATAAAGCAATTCATTAAAGAAGACATTTCAAGCCTCATAGAAGATTGGTTATGATCTGAGAATGGATGAGATTATACTTCAACTTCAAATTGTGGCTAAGTTAATTGCATTATAACTTAAGCTTGAATAGTAAATCTCTAACCCTTTAACTTGGGTTTCTAAAAAACATTACACGAAGGTCGAGCCAAATCAACCAAGTTATAGGTTATGTTTTAAATTTGATAACTTTTTGAATGCTAATCCAAGAAACAATAATGGCAGAAATCTCCACAAGCTCACTAATTTAGAAAAAATCAGTTCATAAAAATCACTTACGATAATTGATCATAAAAATTAGTAAAAAATAATAAAAACAAATGAAATGAAAGTACAAGAATCAAATCTTGATAAAGCATTAAACAAAAGGCTTGCCAAAAGTTCCAAGGAGCAATGCTACGGATATCAATGGGCTGGACCAGGCCAGGCTTAGGCTGCCTTTGGCTGGACTCGACCTGGCCCTGAGCCATGGGGTATATTGCTCGTTCGGCTCGTGGCCCGTGTTACGGGCCCAACAGGCCACAGGTGGGCAGACCTATCTTTTGTTTTTTTAAATAAAAACTTTCAAAACGACGCCCGACTATGGTCAGCCAGTGGCCCATGGCCTGGCCAACCCAGGAAAAAAACGAGTCGGGTCGACTTTGACAATCCTAAGCAATGCAAACCCCTAAAAGGACAAACCCAAAAATACAAAAAAAATTAATAGAAAAAAGGTATTAAAAAAAGATTGAGAGAATTACCTAACAAGGTAAGAATAAAAGGTTTCTTAGATGGAAAAATTAACAAAATTGCTAATAAAGCCTTACAAGAAGCAAGCACGCTTGAATCACTCCCAAGCTTTTACTTGTTCCAAATCCATAAATTGCTTGAAAGGCAAAACCCTCTCATAAGGGGGAATGATAGGCTACTTATATATGTATAAGTGGTGTCAATGTCACAATTAATAGGTACCAAAGAGTGGGAATTTTGGATGAGTTTCTCAAGTTCTTGAATGGCAAGTACGAAAGAAAAGGATTGGGGATTCGGTTGCATAATGTTAATAAGTCATTTGGTATATATGTTAGGGATTGATGTAGTAGTGGTGATGCATGCATACTTGACAGGAAAGTATTTTTTGGGTCAATTTTTTAATGACAAGTTTGAATACTTTAGTTCCCTACTTGTTGCTAAGTTGTTTTTAAATTCCTTATCATTGAGCTACTTTCTACTTGTTTAGATATCTAAGATGCATTGAGTGGGAGCCACTAAAGAATTATATAAAAAATCTCTTTTATGATTGATAATGGTAACAGAAGATTAACCACAATGAATATAAAGAAGAAAATAAGCTTCTCAAGAAAGAATGTTCATCATTATCATATTACTCTTTTATCCTTTTACAAATAAAATTACTAATTTGTCCTTCATAATATATGTCAATTTTAAAAATCATACATGGCAAGTGATGGCCACACATTGCCACCACTTGTTGCATATATAGTTAGGTCCTTTAATTTATCATATCACGTTCCTTTAATTGCACGTCATCTTTAAGCATCCAAAACAAACATTTGTTTAGTTATTACCCAATATGAAATTCAATTACCTCGTGATTGCTCATACATGTCTTTTAAATGATCTATATGTCATTACTTTCACCTAAATACTCTTTTCTCTCTATTCTCTTTAATTTTGGTTGTTGATTTCCTTTAGAAGGAATAATTAATTTTACTTTTATTTTTTACTCCCTATATGCATATTTAACACTTCTGAGGAATTTTTATTTCCTTTTCTTTTATCATTCAATAAATTAATTAGCACTCCCTAGTTTAGACTTTACGTTGATTTATTTCTATTAATTTAAGGGGAAAGAGAGAATTGAATATGATAATAAGTTAATTTCTCTAACTCAGTAAGTTTTGAGCCTTTTAAATGTTAAATTGGAGATGATAAGCCTTTTAAATGTTAAATTGGAAATGATGTTTCTCTAACTCAGTAAGTTTTGAGCCTTTTAGATCTTAAATTGGAGATGATAAGCCTTTTAAATGTTAAATTGGAAATGATATTTCTCTAACTCAGTAAGTTTTGAGCCTTTTAAATGTCAAATTGGAGATGATGTATCATGATCCTTAGTGAGTAGTGTATATACGTGAATTGCACTACTTAAAATTTTCTTATTACAAATTTATTACTCACTAAATACGTAAATGCAACTTTATTGGTAAACAATATAATGGTAAATAGGGGTCCAATGCAACCAAAAAGTGATATGGATTACAATTGACATTATTATGTAACTTAAGGTTTGGGTACCACTAGATTTGAATGAAGGAGGAAGACGTACAGAAAACTAAATTCCAAACTCACGAGGACCAATTTGAATTTCTGGTGATGCCCTTCGGCCTCACAAATGCTCCCTCCACCTTTCAGAGCCTTATGAATGAAATATTTAAGTCTTTTCTACATAAATTTTTGCTTGTCTTCTTTGATGGCCTTCTCATTTACAGTGTCAACTTCCAAAAACATTTAGACCACTTGGGTTAGGTTTTGGAAGTTTCGCAACAGCAACAATTATTTATTAGAGGAAGCAAGTGCACATTTGGAGCAAGACAGGTGGATTACTTACGGCATTCTATTTCGAAGAAAGGTGTGTCCACTGACAACAAAATATAGAAACAATTCAGCAATGGCCATAACCCCGCACCTTGAAGGAGCTTTGGGGATTTCTCAGACTGACATGATACTACATGAGATTTATTAAGCATTATGGAATTATAGCGAAGCCACTTAATGCATTGTTGAAGAAGCAAAAGGCAGGGAATTGGGAGTGGAAAGAGGAATAAAAGAAAGCTTTTAAACAACTGAAGGAAAAATTAGTGGCAACACTAGTGTTGGCGCTACCAGACTTCACCAAACCTTTCATAATTGAGGCAGATGCTTGTGATAAGGTATTGGAGTTGTACTTCAACAAGAAGGACGTCCCATAGCATGTTTGAGTAAGGCTCTGGCTCCCAAGCACCAAGGGTTGTCCACTTACTAAAAGGAGTTCCTCGCCATCATCAAATTCGTAAAGTAATGGATCATGATAGTCATCAAGGTGGACATTCGGGGGTGACAACAACAATAAAAAAAAGGTCCTTTTCACTGGAAGCAGATTGCCAAGGATGTTCGAAATCACGTCAAAAATTGTGTAATATGCTAACAGAGCAAGTACGATCATGTGCCATATCCAGGCTTACTCCAACCCTTACTAGTACCTGAAAGATGCTGGAGAGAAATTACCATGGATTTCATAGAAGGATTACCACCTTCTAGAGGAAAGTCTTCTATTTTTGTTGTAGTAGACAAATTCATCAAGTATGCACATTTTGTAGCCATCAAACACCCATACACAGCACAATATGTTGCACAAGTGTTCATGGACCATGTATTCAAATTGCATGGGATGCCAGAAAGAATAATCAGTGATAGGAACCCTCTCTTTTTAAGCAGATTTGACGAGAGATGTTCAGATTGTAGAATGTGAAGCTACAATTATCCACAGCTTACCATCTACAGACGAATGGACAATCGGAAGCAGTAAACAAGACACTAGAAACGTATTTGAGATGATTCTATTGTGAAACACCACAGAAATGGATGAGCTGGTTAATAATGGCTGAATGATGGTACAATACCACGCATCATACTGCCATAAGCACTACCCCCTTCGAAGTTCTCTATGGTTATCCACCACCACTGTATGTGCCTTATGTAGCAGGAGATTCAAGAGATGTTTGGATTGATCAAGCATTCCAAGAGAGAGAGGCAGCACTCCAAATCATTAAATTTCATCTAAACAGAGCAAAACAGAGGAAAAAGTTACAGGCGGACAAAAAGCGATTTGAGAGGCAGTTTGAAGAAGGTCAGTGGGTGTACGTAAAGTTACAACCCTATAGACAACATTCGCTGACACAAAGATCGAATCAGAAACTGGCACCTCTTTACTATGGACCCTTCTCGATCATTTCCAAAGTGAATAAAGTAGCCTATATGTTGAAATTTCCAGAAAATCTACCATTCACCCTATTTTCCATGTATCACAACTAAGGAGCTTTGTTTCTTAAAATATTCCTATGTCTAGCCAACTATCGACACTGTGATAGACGTGGAGAAACTTCCAGTAGCAATTTGGGACAAAAGAATGGTGAAACGACACAATCGGGCGGCCACGCAAGTACTTGTACAATGGCAAGGAGAAAACAAGAAGTATGCTACGTGGGAAATGCTGTTTGAGCTACAGAAAAGGTTTCTCGAGGTCAACTTGATGGATAAGGTAGTTTTTGAAGATGAAGGGGATGTTACGAAAATATGACTAACGTGCGACATAATAGATTTTGAAGTCAATGAAAAATCACGAGTAAATGTTTGATTCCCTTCTTTCTCTAAACTCTCTTCTCTGTCTCTAAAATTATTGCGTAAGTGATACTGGAGGGTGTGTGAGTTAGAAAATTCATAACAAAGACCAAGGCTAAATCTGGAACTTGTCAGCACACTTTTGCTTGGTTAATTAAAGTTAAGCTCCTGGCATGGAGGGACATTTATGATTTACATGAGCTTACTCATTTAGGTCTCTACTACTTGGACTCAACAAAAGTCCTTTGCCAAGCATCCAGCATGGTTGCCAGATGGTAGATCCTTCGGTGCTGGTACCCTCGATCAATCTTTTGCCTAAATTCAGAAAATCTAGGATTTTGGCTTTAAGTTCTCCCTTTTGTAATAGCTTGTACTTGTTGGCCACTTTGAGACTATTTTCAAATTCAATTTTCGACTTAAAAAAACTATTAATCTAAGTTTAGTGTAATTATTTGTATACTGATTATTATACGCGTATAATTAGAAATTAAGTGTACTTAAATTCGATTAAAGATTTGGTTTGAATGGGATAAAAGTAATTGATTGACAGAAAGAAACTCGTCCTTCCTTTTTCTGCCTACGCTGGGCTGGTGAGACAGTGCTGGTCAAAAACATATTTGTGGATGGGGATAATATACACATCTCCATTCTCCGCAGGCATCCCATAATAGCAAATACTAAGAACATACAACAAACCTTCTTCAACAGTTTATGCATATACTTGCCATCACACACGTTTAGGTCGCCCCTCTATATCCCGACAAATGTCATCCTCCTTTCTCCTCTCTCCAGCCCTCCTCGTTTGTCCTCCCTCTCCTTCTCTCTCTGTTCCTATTTTTTCTCTTTATTTCCCAAACTCTTCTCTTTATGCTCTACCCTCCCCCTTTACCTTTCCTTCTTGTCATTACAGCCCTGCACGCACCTCCAAACTTTATTCTATGGGTAAAAATCCTCGTCGCTTTTTCAGGGCATCATGTTCTTCTTCCACCTCTTCAGGGGTTGCAGAAGGTGGAGAATTTGGCAGTAGATATGGCCAAAATGAAGAAGAAGGGGAAGATGATGATGAGGACGGGAGTGGTAGTGAAGAAGAAGTAGAAGAATATATTGAAGGCTATAGTCCTACCTCTGTCTTGCCTGAGAGATGGGATGTCCTCGGTCTTGGTCAGGCTATGGTGGGTTTTATCAATTTCTGTCCTTTTCTGTAGAGACCGATTCCTGCTTGCTTATCTTGAATTTTTAATGCTTAGCACTTGAAGAATTCCCCGGGAAAGAGATGATTGTTGTGACAAGAGGTTTTCTATTAGCTTCTCAGGGCCTTAAAAGCCTAATTTGTTTCATCTTGCTATTCGTTAATGTCTTGATGAATATGTCAGAAATGAAATAAAAAAGATTTTTTTTTTGCGAATTGAGGACCTATCCTGGTTTCTTAGGATATAGATGACAAAGCTGCAGATATACGAAAGATATAGTATGATTTGCCATCTTCTGACCCAATTTATTGCGCTGATTAAAGATGATGGAAAATTTACCAACTGGTGGCCTTTAATTTGTACATAATGATATTATAATTAGGTTGTAAGTTGGAGAAAGATTCATCAACTTTACAGAAGCATCCTATACCTGGAAATGCATCCTTCTTTACCCATATTTGCAGGTTGTTATTTTGATTCATTGGTAATAATAAAGCTGCTTTCTTTTCTCGTTAAGTGAACTGAATATAATATATTCTAGCAATCCCGTAAATGTTGGTGATTTCTTTAGATTTTCAATATAGTGGTCCTGATTTGTAAATCTAGTAGAAGACTTCCATTAACTATTATGACTCTTCTCTGTGTCAATATTTTCAGGTAGACTTTTCTGGCATGGTTGATGACAAATTTTTGGAGATATTGGGACTAGAAAAGGGAACAAGGAAGATTGTAAATCACGAGGAGAGGGGTAGAGTATTGCGGGCTATGGATGGCTGCAGCTATAAGGCAGCTGCTGGTGGATCTCTTTCTAACAGCCTAGTGGCTTTGGCAAGACTCGGTTGTAAGCCGGTTGGTGGCCCCCCCTTAAATGTGGCAATGACAGGAAGTGTAGGAAGTGATCCATTAGGTGGATTCTACAGGTAAAAATCTATTTGATCCATATTGTTATTTTTTATCTCATTTTTGTAATAAAACATGAAATAGAAAATGTAAACTTCCAAATTTGTAGTTGAATGGCCTCCGACTGGATAATGGAATTATAGTTCTTATTAATCTTGTGATGTAGGACAAATAGAAGAAATATCAACTACTAGCTAAAACTTACAAAAACTAGGAAATATGGGCTGTTGAGTGTTGTCAGGCTACTAAAAATTCAGATTTCAGGTTTGGATTTCAGCTTGGGATGCTGGAATTTCAGATTTGGATATAGGTGAATTTTCAGGGTTTGATTGATGGAAACTTAGGTTAGAAGTGCTGGAATTTAGTGAGGTAAAGGAGTAATAGAAGGTGGGGAATTAGGAGTCACTCTTAGAAAGAAGCATCATAACTTCTAATTGAAAACTCATGTTTATAAAAATTTTTTTGGATATCTTATTGAATGCAGAATACACACTCACAGACACAAACACACACACACACACGTATATAGAAAAGTTCTTAGAACCCCTACTCTAGTTGTAAAAGGACTCCTAACTAAAATATCTAAAACAAATTTGAATCTTATTCTCATAAAATTTATGTAAGTTTTAAGTTCTAAACAACAATGAGAACGAATCTATAACTAGAATAACTTATTTAACTTATAGTTACTTCCTATCTAATAAGAAAATCTAGCATAAACTAAATTTTAGCTTTTGTTGTGTTTGCTGTCACCTCGGCTTCCATTCTTCTTCTACCAAATTAAAGCCTGTGGTTGACTAATTCATCCTTTTTTTATTTCTTTTATAAATTCTAAGCTTTTTTTGCATCAATTCCCCCCAATTTGTCTTAAGTCATCCTCGACGTAAAATGTGACAAATACTAATCATTTAAGTTTTGATTCAACTTATAAAATTTAGATCCTAAAATTTAAATGCTATCTGAAATTGATCTTCCTTTTGTTCACTAGCTCTTGTGGCCACAATTTGTTTATTAAGAACATTCTTTATCTCCCCTTTAGGATGAGGAATGGATATAATTCTTAGAGTTGTAGTAGGAGATTGTGTATCAATATGTCTATGATAAATAGTTAAGTTCACAACGTTTAAGATGGGACTAATTTTTAGATCCCTTGGTAATTCCAAAAATAAGCATTATCACTTATCTTCTTGAGGTTCTTATAAGGTGCTCTCCATGAATGAAATTTCTTATATTTTTCTTTTGGGAAAAAACTCTAGTTGAATCCTTACCGTCATCATATCCCCTTCATTGAGTTCCATCAATTGACAATGTTCATCACCATTTTCTTTATAAGTCAAATTACTAGTTGTTATTTTTTGTTGTATCTCATAAAATATATCCATCATGTGTTGTGCAAAACTTCAGCTTTAACACTAACTTGCATTATTTTTGGTAAAGAAACCAAATCAATAGGCTTCCTTGGTTGAATTCTTGAAACTATCCCAAAAAGGACTCTTATCAGTTGACCTATTTATAGAATGGTTTTATGCAAATGCTGTTATAGGAAGAATTAGGTCCCAGTTATTTATCTTGTCCCCGACCAAACATCTTAACAAGTCCTCTAAACTTCTATTCACCACTTCTGTTTAGAGGGGAAAAAGGAAAAGAAAGTTGTAGCTTAGTGTTCAATGTTTTCCATAGAGTCCTCCAAAATAACTCATAAATTTTACATCATGGTAAGAAACAATGATTAAAGGTAATCTATAGAGGCGTACATCCTCTTTGAAGAAGAGTTTAGCAATGTGGAGAACATGATGAGTCTTAACATTGTATTTGTAGATGGTTTCATAACAAAACCACATGGCTTCTCTACAACATAGCTACAAAAAACGTGCATCTTGTTGCTTCTTGTAGTCAGATGCAATAACTTGCCGTCATTGCTAAATTTTGACTTTGCAAATGCATTCATAACTTCTTCTTTATTCATTTGTTGATTTTGAATTTTCATTCAAATCTAGTTCTCCTTCATCACCCACTATAACATAATCTCTATCAATCTGATTTGTGGCTTTCTCAACACTATGGATGTCATCAAGTTTTGAATCCACAAAATTTTGAAACTTTTGGTACTTGCATGTTAGTGTTTTCAATTTCCTGTTCTATTATTTAGCTTGCTATTCTATTCTTTCAACCTGTTTTCATGTTGTTTTGGCCAAATGTTCTTGTATTTTGATCTGTTTTCTAGGTGTTTCAGCATCTTGTTCAAGTGTTTCAACTTGTTGTTTAGTCATTTCAACTCTAGGATTTGCTAAATAATCCATTTCCTTTTGCTTTTCATCTTTAACACCTTGATCGTCTTCTATTCTCAAATTCTCCATGTCATGATCATCTTCCATTATCAAACTCTTTATGTCATCAAGTCCTTGAGAACATGTAGGCTTGAAGATTCTAATTGATTAGTTGAAGGAGAGGTGCAATAGTTTCACCACCTAGAACAAACACTCCCTTTGAGTAGTGTTTGTTAAATTTGAGGAATCAAGATCAGAATAAAATTTTTCAGCCAAGATTTTCCCTTGCTTATTAGCACCTTCCTCATATTTCCTCATATTTACCATCAAGTTATTGGTTTGTAGAATTAGTTCTTGCCGTAGTTTTGATTTCTAGGCAATGAATTTTGAGGCTGTCTAACCTCTCCAAAAATAGTCGAAATACTTTCTTGTGGGAGTTATTACACGTAAGTTGGTTTTTAGAGTATCTTGTGATCAAGGATCAATTTTTCTGTAATTCTTGAAAGTATTTCATCTTGCTGTTGGTTGCTGTGTATTATTGTTTATGCCCTTCCTCTATGTGTTGTAACTGTGAACCAAAGTTCTAATACCAAATTGTTGTAGACTAAATTGAAGACATATTACCTAGTAGCTAAAACTCACAAAAACTATAAAATATGGGTTGTTGAGTGCTCTTAGGCGAATAAAAATTCATATTTTAAATCTGGATTTCAACTTGGGATGCTGGAATTTCAGATTTGGGGATATATGGATTTTTAGGGTTTGATTGATGGAAATTTAGGTTAAAAGTGTTGGAATTTGGTGAGGTAAACAAGCAATGGAGGTTAGGGAACTATGATCACTCTTACAAAAACAAACATTAAACTTTCTGATGAATACTCAAGTTTATAGGAAAATTATAGATATTTTCTTATTAAATGGCTGAATACATACATTTATATAGAAAAGTTCTTAGAACTCTTATTCCAATAGCAAATGAACTCTTATTCCAATAGTAAATGAATTCCTAACTAAAATATCCAAGACAAATTTGAATCTTATTCCAATAAAAATTATGTAAGTTTAAGTTTTAAACAATTACGATAACATATCCACAATTAAAATAACATTAACTTCCTAGTATTTCTTATCTAATAAGAAAATCTAGCATGAACTAAATTTTAGCTCTTCTTGTCGTTGTTGTCAACTCATCTCTCTCTCTCTCTCACCAAAATAAAGCTTATAGTTGACTAATTTTTAACCTTTAATAAATTCTAAAATTTATTAGTTTCTTTAATTAACTCTAAGCTTTTCTTCGTCATCTTGTGTTCCCATTATTACTTTGTCAAATAGGGAAGTCAATTCTTCTGGTAGTTAGCTCACAAGTCTCTTTTATTCTCATAGTATGTTGCTGATTACCCTTGAGAATGGTATAGAATCTTGTTTAGTTTCTCTGTTAGCATATTAGATTCTTAGAACCTTTTGTAACTCAGGGATTTGATGAGGGATCATATTGGCCCTCATAATAAAGGTTTCTGGAATTGCAATCAAGTGGTAGGAACTTTTAGCTGGTGACTGGAGCATCATTTTGTATGATTATGCGCTATATTTATTTAGTTATATTGTTATTGTTCTGAATCTAGCTTCTTAAAAAGTTCTCCTACTCAAATCTTTTGTTCATATGGAAACATGGATCTTTTTGTTCCATTTCTCGAGGAATATGTTTGGTTTAATGATAGCTATTTTATTTAGAAATAGATTATACCGGGAGCAACGGGAATTCTTTCTTGTCTTGATTTGAGCTTGCTATATAGTCTTGAACAGAAAAAGTGAACCCTTACTCAACCCCGAGTTGGAATATCGAACCAAAAGAAAAGTAGTAATTAAGCATAACAGGAGAAGAAAAAACAATGGGTGCCCTTACCGTCTTCCTAAGTAGGCCCAAAATTGACTGACTCAATAGATTACTTGTTGGCCTTCTCATTGGCCTATTCACCACTGACCGGATACAATCAAAGGATAGTGAGATTGACTTACTAGAGCGTAGCCTTACTCTATATTGATTGGGAGTCAGCTTCTAACCCATAAGGTACAGGGAAGGAGGGTAGAATGAGATCTTGACTCTAGCACACAAGCTGGAAACAAGGGATTAGATAGCACCCTGGGATACATATACTTTGAAAGTTACGTTCCTTACTTTACGACTTTTCAAAAGCAAAAGTAAACACCTTTAGGCCCTACTTACTTGAACCTGACTTGCTCTAGAGAATATCTCTTGTTCCTTGCCTACAGGCTTATAGGGTTGGTTTACGGATACAATACAGGCAGGGCTACTCTACAGGCTTCATGTACTGTTAGAAATTGATCTTCCATTCATGTAACCACCAACTCTTGTGGACTTAAGTTGTTGATGTAGGATTAATAGACTCTACATCATTTGTTCATCAAGAACATCCTCAATCTCTTCTTTAAGGTGAGAATGGTTGGGATTTTCATAGTTGCATTAGGAGAATGGGTAACATTGCCTCCATGATAAATTGTTAAGTTTGCGACGTTGAAGATTAATTTTCGTGTTACTTGTCAGTTATAGAACTTAAGCATTAGCATTTATCTTCTTAAGGATTTTATAAGGTCCAACACCTTTTGAATGAAGTTATATTTGCTGTTTGATCAACGCTATTGACTGATCCTTATTGTTACCATATCACCTTTATTAAATTTAAAGGTGAGTAGAAATCACCCAAGACCACATGATTAAAAACACTTGAAATCAGTGATTTTTTTAAAAATGGTTTTATTTTAAAAATAAATAAAAAGGATGAAGACACATACCTACCCTGTGATTTGGCTCATTTTAAAAAAATCCCTGTGGTTCAATATTTTCAAGAAAAGATATATATACTTTGTTATATTGACACATACCCTTTATGTTAGTTCTTCCTGTGTTTTTTGACGAAATTGACATATGGCATATTTCAATCCATGTCATGTTAGTTTGGTATAGTTTTTTAAAGTTAAAACTAATAGGAGGGGTGTTTATGTACGTTTGTTAAAGTATGAGGACTTGTTTTTAGTTATTAAACTACAATGATTTTTTAAGTAATTGATCAAACCACAAGGGTGGTCTGTTTTGTTTTACCCTCAAACAAAGTAATTTCCTGCTTGGTTTTTGGTTTTGATGTAAACCAAACCAGACCAATAAATAGGAATAGTTCCACTTTAATTTGACTTTTACTATTATTAATCTATTATTATTAGATAACTTTATAAAATTTACTTTTTGCTTTAAAAATCTAAATATTACCAATACTATTATTAAGAAAAACTACTATTATTTAGGAAAAAAGTGTCTATCGAATGGTTAACTCATATTCTCTCCTTTTCTATTAATTCCTATAATTTTTTCTATTTAATAGAAATGAAGAAATCTATATTATAGAAATGAAGAAATCTATATATAAGATTCTTATTTAATTGACGCGGTTGGTCGGAATCATATACTTCATATTTTGGTATACTACAATTTACTTTGTGTATGGGGAAAAAGCAAATTAATAGGGAAATATATATATGAATTTTGTATTTTTCATCTCGCTAGTGGGGTAATTGCTCTATTAAAATATATATGGCTCTACCCATAATTTAAAGAATATTGTAGTTTAAATTAATTGTTTTCTTATAGTAAAATTTTATACTTTTAGTCTTATTATATAGTTTTTTCTAAGCAAAATCAATATGATTGTCTATGGGATAATACAAAACATTTAACTTTCTTGTATTTGAAACTTTTGTTTTGATTTTTTTTACCAAATTATTTTGCATAAAAATATTGTTAGTAAAAATGTCGTGTTTATGAATTAATGAAATAAACCATTATGTCATGTATCAAGATTTTTGTAATTTATTTAAGGGTTAATTATTCTAGATAACCCCTATGATTTGGACTTTTTTCACTTTAGTCCCTAATTTTTAAAACTATTTACCCACCTCTGGCGTCATTCTTCATTAAAAAACCTAATGAAGAATGGAAAAATGATGTGTGGCTTGATTAGGTGTTAGGTGGCACAAGATCTTAATTGTATCACGTAACACATGACATCGTGTGGTATTACAAAACCACACCACATAATACAATGCACAAAATTGTGTGTTTTTGCGACACCTCACGATGTCATATGTTATATGGCATAAGTTATTTGGTACAACTTAGACGTGTTATGCTACATAACACCTAAGCTAGCCACACATCGTCATCTCTCCATTCTGTCAGGTTTCTAATAAGAAATGATGCTAGGGTATGGATGAGACAAAATAGAAAAAGAATCTTAGGAGGGTAAGTGATAGCTTTAAAAAATCAATGATTGAAGTAAAAAAGGTCTAAACCACAGGAGAGTCCATTATAATTGATCCTTTATTTAAATTATCTACTTAATTGAGCAATTTTATTTGTTTTCAGTACTTTTAAAAGATTATACAAATATGATTAGAAGTATTACATCATATATATATACATATAACTTTCGCATTTGTTAAAATATTATTCTATTACAAGTCAACGAAATGTTGTTTTCTTATTTAAGTTGTGTGTAATCCTCCATTAGTATGTTCATAAGCCATATGGTCTCTCCCATTACATCGAAAGAACTTTGTTGCCTCTTGTCCTAGTCTCAACCATGTCTGCCTTTATGTTCAGCTCCTTGAGAAGTTTCATAGATTTTATGTGGTGTAAATTTGATCCATTAGTAGCTCTTAAGAATCAGTCTTAAGAATTGGTCTAATGAGGATTCTTTGTTTTTTAATAAGCTTAGGTCTTTAAACAAACAAGGACAGTATATAACTAACTTATTATTAATTTTTATGTAGTGAGGAAAACTTAGTATAAGGAAATATGACCAAGTTGTCTTTGCTGTCATGCCAATTCCCACTCTTCTTCCCCTCACAGTATAGTTTGTGGTTGAGTGATCTGCCCTCTTTTGTTTCATTTATAAACCGATTTTCTTCATCTGGCTGATCCTAATTCTCCAAAAATCTTTTATCTGGTCAATTTAATTTCACATGCACCCATCCATCTAGGCACTGGCATTCTAATATGAACACCCAGACCCACTGAGACAGAAATACATATTCATTATGAATGTATCAGAGCTAGTAGTGTCACTGAACCCAAACTCTGGATAAGTATGTTGATGAAGTTGCTAACTTTCTCATGTTGTAGGAGGTAAACATTCCATGAGTTGAGTTTTGACACCGATTGTTTGAATGTTTGTATTGCAAATTTGGCTAATAAGACTTGTCACATGCAACGTGCTTTATTGTTACTTTATAGAGTTTAATGGAACTCATCCAATAAGCTTTTTATAGATCAAAATTATGCCGAGCAAATGTGAACTTCCTCTCTGCACCTGTAAAAGATGGAACAACAGGAACAGTGATAGTTCTTACAACTCCTGATGCTCAGCGAACGATGCTTGCATATCAGGTGAGGTATCTTGATTTGTTAATTAATGACCTTTCCTCGGTGTTAGAGTCATATCATATCTCTTCTATGTCTATAAACCAGATATTGGGCAAATTTTTCTATATTTATAAGAGCTTATTTTCTCTTATTTCTTTTAGCATCTCATCTAACTTAAATTATTTTTCTGAATTTTTATGCCAAATTGTAAGTGCCACTTCAACCATAAGAAGTTACACAGCAATTAGCATCAGAACATGTTATTCTGTATTTTTTGTTACAAAAAATATTCTACATCTAATATACTTGCCTAGCTGTCTGGCACAGAATAAACGGTACTGTTAACTCATTGCTATCAAGTTTCATATTGTGAACCTTCAAGGAAGATGATTGGATATAATGTGGCATGTGCATCATTAATCCTAAGTATAACTATAATATAATCTCTTTTTTCTTTGCTATTCATATTCATGTGCTGTTTCTCCAAATCATCAAATATTTTGACTGTATCAGCATGAGACTGATGTTTGTGGAGGGTGCATTTCCTTGTTTACTGAAATTCTTGATCAAATAATTCAGAAAACCTGCTTTATAGGTTGGATTACTTAAATTTTCAGGAACATGATTGTATTTTACAGTCTTCACTTCCTCTTTACTTTCCAACTTCATTTTTGGTGTTGTATTCATCATCTGATTGCAAAAATGCCATGATATTGAATCAGTAACAAAATGATTCATTCCATTTGATAAATACAGCTTAGTTGTATTGAAGTGATGTATTATGGTTTGGAAATGATTTCTCATGCACGTTATATTGAGGATTTAGTGCCGACAGATTGAGTTTAGATTTTAACATCATATGGCCTGCTGGATAAAGTTAAGGATTTCAGGGGATTCTTTAAAAACTGTCTTTCTTATGATTATTGATAATGTTGTCACTTTATTAGGAAGATAAGTTGTTCCCACAATTGAAGTTTTTCGTAGATATGTTTCTGTTTTTAATGATGAGGCAAATAGTTTACTTGAAGTTAAGAGGCTTCTGTTTCTTATTTTAGCTTTGGAATATGTTGGGCTGCATGAGTTGACCATTTTATATTTGAACTTTGTAGGGCACATCCTCGATGGTTAACTATGATCCATGCTTGGCTAGCTTAATTTCCAATATAAAAATACTGGTAGTTGAAGGTTACTTGTTTGAACTTCCTGATACAATTAAGACGATTACAAAAACATGTGAAGAAGCACGCAGGAACGGTGTGCTGGTTGCAGTGACAGCATCAGATGTATCATGTATTGAAAGACACTATGATGATTTCTGGTAAGTCAATGAGTCCTTGTTCTATAATCTGGTGTATGTTGATTTCTGCTAACTTATTGGAATTTTTGTGAATTTTTAAATGAAAGAGTTTGATTGCAACTGCAATGTTAAAATAGATTAGCATTTTCACGCTGCAATATGAAACGGTAGAAGTGGTGTATATTTATCTCCTGAGTTTTATATTTTGTAAAATATCTGTAATTGGGGTTTCTCCCAATTGAAATTCTCTTCTAAAGAACCTTTTCCTTGGGCACAATGATACTTTAGATTTTTCTAATAACTCATTTTCCACTAGGTTCAGACTGTTATTATAGAACTATAATGATGCTTTTGAGCTTTTTGCTGTCTTTGAATACCTTTCTTTCATGAGGCTATGCTTGTTGTCACACTTTTGGAAAATTTCATGCAGTGAGAAAATATTTCTTGGTCCCCTGGAGTTTTCATGGCACTGCCTTCCTTTTCATTAGTAAAGTTCTCATGCTGCTACTTTTTTGACAATTGGGTATGAGTTTGACGACATCCTGTTAAATGACATCAAGTCAGCGAAAAAGCTTCATAAACTAATGTGACCCTGAAGTTAAAAATTCTTGCCAGCTATTGAAGTGCTCAGATTAAGGCTAATCACTCCCAAAAAGCATCAACCTGTGTTTCATTGTTATTGAAGGAGATTTGATATTTCCAATGCTTTTACCAAAATAATAAATTGTTGAGATTATACAGTTTTATCCTCCGGATTTCTCTGTAAATGGTAATTTGTCAGGTGGAAATGGTCAAATGGAGATAATAAATATGTGAATCACTTTTAGCTTACTATTTTAGTAGTCAATGTGGAGAAGCCATATTTTAGTAGTCACCGTGGAGAAAACATGACATATTTACTGCAAGTTTTTAAATCATTTTATTGTTGCTTATTGTACCTTCAGATTCATATGCATTGTGTTTGATGAATCTAGTCATTGCCTTCAATATAATCACATCTATCAATAGTGCAGTTTCAGTTTCTAACAGATGTATGGTTTTTCCTCCCCTCTTGGATCAGGGAAATTGTGGGGAACTTTGCAGATGTTGTGTTTGCAAACAGTGATGAAGCAAGAGCTTTATGTGATTTTGCATCCAAAGAAAGCTCAGTTGCAGCCACAAGGTATCTCAGCCATTTTGTTCCATTGGTATCAGTGACTGATGGACCAAGAGGCTCCTATATTGGTGTTAAAGGAGAAGCCATATATATACCTCCTTCACCTTGTGTGCCAGTTGACACTTGTGGAGCTGGTGATGCGTATGCATCCGGCATTTTGTATGGTATTCTACGTGGAGCATCGGATTTGAAAGGAATGGGTACATTAGCAGCTAGGGTTGCAGCCACAGTTGTTGGGCAGCAAGGGACCAGACTTAGAATTCAGGATGCTGTTAATTTAGCCGACTCATTTGCCTTCCATCTTGATACTTCTATTCGGTCAGACATTAACACTGATCATATTTCTAGTGTGTAACACGGTATGTAGAGCCCTTTTCCTTTTCAATTGATTTCTCGATTCCTCTGGTCTAACTGTAATTCTTTTAAATCATAGGTCGGTCTGTAACTTTGTACATTATCTGCATATATATAGAACTAACATTGGGCAGTAAATTTTGCCATATATATCACAGCCAATGTGTTTAAGAGAATATTAACTCTCACGGTGCAAGACAAGAATTCTTCAGAACTACTCCAATTCTAGTGCCTGTCCAAACTTTGTTTTGTTTCCATTGCAAAACAGTGTCCACTGTAGTTGTAGAGCACTGCATTATGAATAGAAGTCGTATGATACTACCGTATATGTTGCAAGTTATTGCATTCTGTGTTGGATCATCAATAGTGTATTCTACAATATGAGCTTTTTACATTTTTGCTATATTCGTGTCCTCGGAGACTTCAATATTTTTGTCGAGAAAGCTAAAGCCTCCAAGGACACCAATATAGCAAAAATGTAAAAGGCTCATATTGTAGGATAGACTATTGACAATCCAACACAGAATAGCTGTTGAGTAGCTTTTTATGAATTACTAAATGGCACCAACTAATGGGAGTTTTAAGACTAAAATATGCATGGTGTCACTTCGTTAGTGTATTCTTATTCTTGGGATCTCAAGTGAGATGGTCAATGGAGAGCAGGATACATACAGGCAAGTACTTTTCAAATTTTAAGAAGATTTCACTTTTTGTTTTCTGTTGTTTTAATTTTTAGTTTTTGGAAGATTTTTAATAAATGACATGGTAAATGCAATTTAAAAATATTTACTTTAATTATTATTATAATTATAATTTAAAATATATTATTTATTATTAAAAGTAAGATAAATTTATTTTAAATTTCATAATAGTTTTTTTTGAAAAATTAAATAGATTGATGAAAAGGAAAAAAAATACAGGCTTTAAGTCAGTATATCCAATCATACTATCCTAGCAATCAAGGCACATAACAATAAAATGGAAATTAAATTACATGTCAACTAATGGACTGAAACTAAGAAAATACAACTTGAAGGATTGGAAGTGGAAGCACCCAAGGTAAATCTCCTTCTTCTCTGTCTTGTTCTCTTTCTCTCTTCTTTTTCTTCCTTGGCTTTTTCCCAAAGTGGCAAAAATGGAGGCACGAAAATAAGAGTTCTCCTCCCCTCTGTGTAGTCTTTTCTATTTAGGGTAAAAACTAGGTTTTACCCAGGCCCAAAAATTTCGAAATAAGCTCACAAAGTTAAGTTTTAGAAGCCGTCTGCATTTGGTGTTGTGCAGGCCACGATTGTGGCACTTAAAGTTGCTCTTTGTCATGATCGTGGCTTGTCATCATTGCTTTTATCACAATTTTAGCCATTAGAACACGATCATAGCCCTGGGTCTTCCTTTGGGTTTCCTCCAAATTCTCTCTATTCTACAATATTTGATTTGAAAACTAACAAAGACATTAAGGCACCTCAAACACATAATATTAAAGCTCAATAGCGTGCGCTAATGCACAAAACACTCAAAACACAAATATCTAACCAAGTAATACAATTCTAACCCTAAACATGCATGAATTAATTAATTGACTACTAAAAACAAACTAAAATGGCTACTAAAGCATCATGCAACCTATAGCTATCATATTTTTACATGATATCTGAAGTCCTTTCCTAATAGCTCTATAAGGATTTTTTTTCCTCACCAACTTCCTTGCTTCTTATCTTTTTCGATCTTCCTAATCTTCTCTTGTATTATAGTGGCATAATTTTTAGACTCATGGTTCTCACTCGAGTTTAGCCATAAAATTTTACTAGGGATTAAAAAATTTAACCTATATATAATCTTCTCAAATTTTTCTTTGATATAGAAGAAGTCTACATATTCTTTTGGCTTACCACCATCTTGTTGGTCATAGCCAAGTATATTGATAAGAAAGTCCATTTAAATTCCATCTCCTAGATGTGTAAGTTTTATTGCCCAAATCAATAAAATGTTGAAAATTCATATGCTCCACTTCAAAAAGTATCCCACCGTTAAAATATAGCATCAAATTGTTCTCAAGTTCTTTATACCTCTCTAAGGTTTTTTGAATCCTAGGATAAATAAACCCATCATGATTCTCTATCCTCTCTTTTTTTTTATATCATATCTCTTTACTATTACTCTTCTAATCATCCTAAGCATTATTATAATTAGCAACCTCCTTAATGTAAATATTAAAGATTTCATAATGGTTATTCAATAATATATCACATTTGAGTCCAACAATGTGAGTTTGCATGCATCAGTTGTTGGTTAGTATTTTGACCAACCAATCATAAATCAATTTTTCAATACTTTCTAATTACTCTATGTATATGTTCAAGGTAAAAACTCAAAATAAGCATGATTTGAATGATCATATACATTCAAAATCAAGTGTAGTTAAATAAAATAATCATATACCCTCAAAATTCATTGAAGCTATATGTTCTAGCCCATTCCACACTATATTTTTTATAATTTTATTGTCTTAAATTTGGAGTAAAGGTTGGCATAAATATTTCTTAACACAATATCTATTTTTGACATCAGTCATCTCAATATTAAAGGTATGTTTCAGACCATATTACAAAGAAATCAAATGCACTATTAATGCACTTAGTGAATGTTTATTAAATGAAAAGAAAACCTAATAAACTAAATTTACCTCTTTTTAAATCAAAAGTGAAAACCTAATTATGATCCTTACAGTGTTTGATTTCTTCTTATAAACATTCAAGAAACCGTTTTCACAAGACTTGATTCTCAATCCTATCTACAACCTATATGATTGGAAATATATTGTTATTTGCATTCATAACAATGGTTGATAGTAGTTGTCCTCCATGCTTGTGCTTCAATTGACAACCATTGACATAAATTATAGGCCTACAACTAGCTAATAACCTTTTTACAAGCATCTAAGCATATGTATATGGAATAAAAAATATCTACTGGATGTTTGATAATAAAAGAACTACCTTTCACTTCAATATAGGTAATCCATAGCTTCTTAATTTTTCAAATTGCTTGTGCTCTTCACTGTCAACAACACTAATATGAAGTTCTTCACCTACCTTCTTATCTATAATCACAAAATTAATGCCCCTTAAAACTGCACCCTATAGAACAATGTCTAATATATAGGAGGTGTTTCTTTACAATTCAAAGCGCCTTACATTCTATGTTATCGTATTCTTGACCATACTTGTAGCTCAATTGAAATGTATTGATTTGAAATACTATCTCATGTTGGGTTGAGGAAGCTTGTATTCTCCACCTCTTTGTATAAACCATAGTGAAACCAGATTTCTCATTCTTAACATACACATAATCAAAATCTTTCAAACAACACATTAGATTAGATCTTGTCTATATACATTCATCAAATCAAATATCATACTTACCTTTAAATCAGTTGATCTCATCATATCAGTATATGCTTTAAATTTTAGGAACTTAGGCATTCTTCTCCCTTCTTCATCTAAATTATCATCCACACTCTTAAGCTCATCTAATTCTTCATATAACGAATATGTCTACATATATGGAATATTATATGTTAGCACTTCTTATGCACCACTAAAAAGAAACTTGTTAAATTATTATGTAGCCTCTTCACTAACCACCTCATCAAATATGTCGTCAGAATCAAATGAATTAAAATCATCAAAGTCACTAACTTCTCTTTCGTCACCCTTATATGTTGGATTATCGAGTTCACTATTGTCTATATCTTTTTAAATACGATATTTACCCTTCCTAGAAGCAAGTTGTTTATCCATTATAGTGTCACAGTCACCTTGTTCACCCTTTCCAACAATGCAAATAACTTCTCCACCTATTCTAGAAGCAGCTTGATCACTTCTATAACCTCACAATCAACATGCTCACCCTCACATCCTTTTCTTAACAGGGGATGTTCAACTATCCACAAATACCTCTATAATCTTATAGTCATTTATTAAATTAATCATGTCAATGATGACAGGTCTATAATGACATGTTTAAAAGGCTCTCGAGGAAATTTGTAACTAAAATCAAAACCTATTCATTGCCCAAGTCCCTTATTGTGAATATCAAATGTAGCATCGGTAAATGATTTGGCCTTACTCTAAAATTATATATTTGTTCTCCTTAATAATGTACGGTAGGGGTAAATTTAAAGGTTTCATTATATTAAAATCGAAACTCAACTCTAAGATCTGTCGAATAAGAAAAAAATAAAAAACAAAAAAAGTGGTAAAGAATTTAATTAAAACTTCAATCAATCTTCAAAAATATATTTTCAAACTTAAATTAGGTTCTTTTTGGCAAAAGACTCCAAGTGCATAATATCCAATTAAGAACTTTATGAATATTGTTATTTCCTGAAAAGTATATATAAACTGACTTATTTCTCCAATATCAAATAAAAAAGGAATTTGCAGGGTACTTGTAATTGATTTATCGTTTATGTTCTATGTGTTATATGTGTGTATTCTAATAATCACTTTGCATTTAATGTTTTGGATGACATTTTATTTCAGGACTGAGCGCATCATTCTTTTTTTTTTGTTTTTTTGTTTTTTTGAGGAAAAATAAAACTGAAAATTACATAATGAGTCTAAGAAAACAGATTCCCGATCTATCCTCTGTGAGAAAATAGTGGCACCCTATGGGTGTAATTAAATACGTAAAGTATACTTTGAAGAATTGAAATGTAATAAATCGAAGTATGGAAAACTAGAAAACCTTGGTTTCCATATCGACTAACATGTACCAAACAGAAAATTAAGGTTGATATAGTATCTTGTGATTCAAATTGATTTATGAAAGACGTAGAAGCAAGTAATGGTTTTCTTAAATCGATGTAACTTAGGGTTGTCAGTTCCTCCGATAATTAGGATGGTAGTATATGTAACAACTTCACATTAGCAGTAGGAGGAATGACGTCATCTGAAAGCAATCATTTGAGTTAAATGCATTGTGAATACCCTTCGAATTTCCATTTGCAAGCACTTATCTTCTTATTACAAATAAATAAAATAGAGCTTCCTATTAAATTTGCAGTGATGTCACCTACTTTCAACTCAACCTCAAATGCTCGAAAGCCAAAATAAACCTAAAAATTAAGATGTCAATTTTGAAATATACCTTTCAATAGTTTTTGAACTGTGTCTTCTTCAGACTTCATTCTCACAAACTGAGATCAACCCAAAAGCAAATAATTTTGTACGGCTCCAACCTCCCTTCTCTCACCATGCAATATCATTCGGGAAGTAACATTGCTCCAATCCCAGACAATTTAGGTTAAGATGATATGAGAATTTTTGGTTGGATTTATTTCTAATTTATGGCGTGGGTCGAGTTTGTTTATGGTTTCTGAGTTGATTATAGGTCTTCCCACAAGTCATGTACTAAATTGTCACATAAAATGTTAGGAGTAAAAATAAATTATAAGGATATTTTTCAATAATTATAAAATTTCTTTTTTCTTCTAAAACTAAAAACAATTGAAACTTGCATATGACAACATAACCACTGTTGGTCCAATAATATAAGCCCATCCATCCGGTTAAAATGCTAAAAATGACAGCAATGGCGATTACAGAAAATTTCGCCATCATCATAAATAATAAGAAGTTAAAAGGGAAGAACTTTGCTCAGGCCTGGGACTGGAGCGGGCAACAGGCAGAAACTCCTTTCAAGACAGACAGCAGAGTTTTGTGGCCAAGAGACGCTTACGAAGTTCACAAGCACCAGCGTTCGTAAGTAAAGACACTACAAAAGTTTTAAGCCACCAGTGACGTCATCAATCACTTCCACAGGTCCTGCACAAGTTTTTGTGTCAGAGAAAAATTCGTGCAACTACAAATGGGGAAATTTCCATGTACTTGATGCTTTCTTGTTCCACATTCAGCAGATAGAGCAAAGTCAAAAGTTTACTTAGGACACAAAAACGTCTCTCTCTAATTTGAAAGTAGTTTCTCTAATTGTGGGGATGAGTACCAGATGACTTATTGAATCTTTAAAATTCAAATCGTGAATACAGCAGGTAAGAGAAATCTTACCAAGAATTGCCATCACTGTTCTCGAATCTGAAACAAAAGTAAAGAAATTACTATAAGAAAAATGTTTGTTTAATGACTCAAAAGGTTACTTCAGAAAAAGTTGCATTCAAAATCCAAAAAACAAAAAACAAAGAAACCCATGTTTTTCAAGGCTTTCGGTGCTTCTTGTGCGTTCCAAGGGATGATGCTTACAATATCTTTTATTCGCTTCCTAACTACTCTCCCTCCAGGGCTCACACCAAGTTGCATATCAAAGCCAATTTCTTTCTCAATGACACCAAAATATAGGTAGGAGCAGATAAAAGTTCATTTAGATTAGTCATAAATAACAATGACAGGAGATTGGCAACCAAGTGTTACGGCATAACAAAATCTTTTTAAATAATCATAAAATATAAAATAGTAGCCTTCACAGATTGAAGATTAGAACCAGATCCTGGCTTCACACTTCACTATCACTCAACTCCACATGATAACTTATCTACAATAGTTTCTCCTTCTTTTCTCCATTCGCAGAACAACTTGTCACTCAGCTTCCTAGACCGAAATGAATACTTCAAGCATATATACTCCAGCCCAAGAAATCGTTCCAAGCAAAAGGTAAACTTTGCATCTTCATCAGCATAAGTTTACATTTACCAACTCAATGATTCAGTTAAATAAACAAAGTAGTTTTGCAAACTCACTTGGTGCAATCTGAGTCCTCCCAGCATCAATGGTAATATGGGTAGGTAGTTTAAGCGATTTCGCCCTTTCCTATCAAAATAGAGGTGTGGTTCAATGAAAGGACCACAAAGAATGCATCCAAGTAAACATGAACAGAAACAGAAAGTTCATAAACACGAGTGCAAAAACTAGAGACTGAAACATGACTTCAATTACAGATGCAATTCTTATGATGAGGGAAGAAGTAAAAGGACGAATGTTGGTAATTAATTGAAATTTTATCACCATATAATCGAGGCTATGTAATTACTAACACCCAATAAAAAGCTTCAAGTGCTTCCGGGTCGATACAGTGACTATATATTACAAGTTTAAAGCAACAAGAAATGACAAATTGGACCAATAAATCACAGAACAGGACAACATATACGTATTCCAAATATTAGAACAAAAAGGTAAACTATAGGCAACTTTTATTGTATCATTGTAGCTTAGCCAAAATTTTAGTAACATGCAAAATACAAAGAGTATGTATCTTTTGGCTGCATATTACTAACTTAAGCAAGAGCAATAAGTCACAAAAGAAACAGATCAAACATTGCACAAAAACTTTTTGGTTGTATGACACATCAAATGGCACCTTGGAAAAAATTAATTGCAACTTAAGCAACATGCAAAATACACAAGCTATTGTGGCTGACGTAGTGGGGCAATTTAGAGCAATATAGCAGAGAGCTTAATACAATTGTACAAGTACTGGGGCCCTCTATGGAGAAAGTTGTCATATACATTAAGACAAATAATTGTTTAACATAGGCCATTAGTCGATACAATATATAAATGTTCAAACATTCTACTAAGTTGAACGGCTAACTTGAATCAGCTGGTTTCATAACTTTTTAAAACCGTCTCCTCTAGTTATGGCAGCCTTTGTGAAACTAAGAGATCTTTCCAAGTACCAATAGTTTTCATAAATCACCAAAATTTTATCAATATTAAAAACCTAACACTGGGATCTTATTTAAGTTACACGTCTTCTGGAAAGTAACAAAATATTGGTATTTGGCAGAAATTATTTTAAAATGGAGAGATCAACTATTTCACACAAACAAAAATCTAGATTGGCTTACCATGGATGCTTATCTAAAAGTTAAAAAACATGACCCAACAAATTAGGGACTTATTTGATCATTTAAGCAAAGTTCATGGAAAATAGTTGTCATTACTTCCATGTAGAAAATTAAAAAAAAAAACCAGTTCAAGAAAATTAGTGAAACAAAAGAAACAAAGATTGACTGTAATGTAGCAGGGTTATTGTTTGCGATGATACCAAGAGAGACGCTAACCTGCAAGACAAGCATATCCTCCTCGCTTTCAATTTTCACAACCACCTTTGGTTGTGCACACATCTCCCACCTGCATATTCAACGAGTTTCAAGAATTGTTAGTGCAAGAAGACAAGAAAAGCAAAGAAGGGGGAAAATTTTATGCTTAGCTTCTAAGTATGTTAAATACTGCAAGAATGCTTACTTGCTTAAAGCTTTTGGTGCCCGATATAGGAGCTTTTTGTAAAGGCCCAATGTTGCATGACTGGGAGGATTTAAGTAAAGTTTAGCCAAATATTAGCACAAATATCTACTTTTTGAAAATAAGAAAAACCTTGAAGAATAGCATTATTGGATAACATAGTTGTAAACTCAAATTTTCTAAGCTTGTAATAAACAACTGTCTAATTAAGAAGAGCAAGAACACAAACTTTATGGAAAGATGTGCAAAGAAGAGTTACTAAAGAAGCAAGATCAACAAAGTAATGTACATTAGACAGAAGGACCTAGTTCTAGATAGAAACAAATATTCTTTACAAATGCTTAGGGTTGCTGAAATTTAGAATAAAGAATAAAGATAGGTTAAGCTGTAATTTAGGTGCTCGAATTATGGTAGACCGGAATAAGGAAATAATAGGTCTACCAATTACTCATAGGATTTGTAACAAGAAGTAGGATTAAATCTTAAGTTCTGAAAGAAACAAATTCTAAGTATCACCTTAATAGGTTTCTAGAATATTTTTTAAGATTTAAGGAATCCCTCCTAATTTTGAAAATCACTCTTATGCTATGTTTGGTTAGACAATGGAATAAAATGGTTTATAATGAAATGGAATGTAAATGAGGGTAATATTAGAAATTTGTTATTTGGGAGGGATAGAAGAGTTTATAATATAATATAGTGAAATTTTGTTTGGAAGAAAGGTTTATCATGTAATATAATGAAAAGTTGTTTATCATTTTACATTTCATCCTAAACTCCCTAAATCAGAAGTTTCTCATTTTTACTGTTTAGGATAGAATGGGATGTAATATGAAACCCTCCTCTTTCATCTCATTCCATTCTATTCCCTTCTATTATAAATCTTCCTCCCAAATGATAAAATAATATTTCATTCCATTAATAACCCCTAACCAAACATAGCCTTAAAAAAAAAAACTTTTATCCTTCCACATCAGAAAAGAATTATTACGTCTTTTAATATGAGTTTCAATGTTGTCCAACCTCTCAAGAACTTGCTGTTAGTATGTTGTACTCTGTACAATTGGAACTATGACATCCTGAAGACAAGTTTCAACTTTGTCCAACCAATCAAGAACACGTAGGATTAAAATAGGTCATTCTTGATCGGTGAGTAATTCTCGGTAAACCATTCAGCTCCATGTAACCATAGCTAAGCCTAAGCTCTAATATCATAATGACATTGGACAGACCGAAGGATTCAGTTCTAAATAAAAACAAACAGATTACAAAATTTTGACGTCGCTTGAATTTGGAATAAGAAATTAAAGATAACAGCTATAATTTGAGTGCTGAATTAAGTAAGAAGGTATTGACTCAAAGAAAAGGTCTAGGAATCACTCATAAAATTAGTAACAAAAACTAGTAATCACTCCTAGAGTTTGAAAGAAACAAAACTATTATTACCACATAATAGGTTCCTAAAAATCAGTTTTAGGATTTAGGAATGGCTCATATTTTTAAAAATCACCCTCAGAGAAAGAAATTTACACAGTTTCATATATGAAAATATCAAAAGCCAATGATAACCATTCAACATTCATCCTACAATAAGGATGCAATATCTTTTATAAAAAAAAGTTGAAGATGGAAGCGAACACTAAGGGGTCTGATGATAAAGAAAAAGGAAAACCTGCATTGAGCGGCAATTTTTCCTTTTCCCATCTTCAGGTCATTTCTCACAACCAAAACCTGCACAGTAATAACCCTGGTAAAAATAAAAGAAAAAGCAAAATTAAGAAAGAGGGCAGGCTTACCATTTTGAAATCGTCAAGAATATCAGCAAGCTTCTCAATATCAAGTGGGTCTTTGGACTTAGCAACTACTACTACTGATGGGGGAGTTTGAGTGCTGTTTTTACAGAATTTAGTGGCCCTGAGAAACACGAAAGCAGGATGGCGTGAACCAATACAGTATCCCAAAGCAAGACTACCTGCCGCAATTAAAAGCCACGTAAAATCCATCAACTCAAACCCAATTTAAGAAACTCCAACACCCAGATCGCCAAAGCCACGACCCTTTTCCTGTGATTCACGATCCTACCAAATCATTTTTTTAGATAAATGACTCAATGTTTTAGTATTCTTTGCTTTTCATTTCATTTCATACTTGTGTCAATGTCAATGAATATGCAATTAAATACCGCCTAAGCTTAATCGTAGTTTGTGGCAATTGGATTTAGTTCTCTTTTCTGTGCCCTTACCCTATTTAATTAATATCGACAACCTTTTTGAGGAGTGTCTTATTTCATAGTTGTTTCGTAATTATATAAAATTGAGTGATGGAAAAAGTCAATAATGCCTCCACTCACACTAATCGTTAATTCAAGTAGACAAATCAATTTCTTATTGTGACTTCTTTATCCTCAACAAGCATCATTTGCAGCGGAACGGTTAAACGATGTCTTAATAGTCTGTTTGGTTACTGTCTCCAATATGCAGAGACGGAACGAGACGAAAATTTGGAGACGGAACAGAACAGAAATTGGAGACAGTGAGCGCAGAGTCTAATCGATAAAAGATTAAAAGACATTGGTTTCAATACTTCTACCAAAATCCTTATTTTTTAAAAATTATCATGGAAGCCCTCATCCTTTTTCAAAATTTTTGTGTAGTCCATACCTTCATAAGTATTTTAAACGAAGCAAAATTAGCCCCAACTATAATAGTCAATTTCCCTAAGGAATCTAAAGTAAAAGCATGGATTAATGAATATCAATAGAGCAATGTACTTCAAGATACCGTCCATATTTTGCCAATCTACAATCCTAAAAAGATCAAAGCTGACTTTTTTTATTCGAAAGTTAATTTAGTATTTCATTCATACCATATGTGTACAAAACAAGGTTGCCCTATATTTAGTTAGTACAAAAGATCGAGAATAGTTGTGTTTTCATAGTCAAAGACCTTAGAAAACAAAACATACAATAAACTATTCCTAGTTTTAGGTATACAAATTATTATCTCATGACATATACCATCTCATTTTCGTATTAGCAAATAAATTACTTGTTATCCCTCTCGCTAGGAACGTCAGTCTACTATGGAGAACAATATCCTGGAAGACCTCTGTTGAGTTTCGGTTTTATTGTTTGAAAGTTTGATAATTCCTCTCTTTCTAAATGCTGTAAATCATTGCGCTCTAGCTAATCTTGATTGCCTTGTAATCTACTTGATTCAATAGTTTCAGACTCCCCAACCAGCTGATAGTTTCCTCCTAGGAAGAAGCAGGACTGGTGATGCTTAGCAGGGCCTGTAGTTGTGCCCAAATCTCCTTGTGAAGCTACATTCGAACAGCAAGTGCTCCTAACTTTCCAGCTCTGCATAATTCACAATTCACTGAGTTAATTTGGATTTCAATCTATCTTTTGTGAGCAACCACCAATTCATGCTCAACTAGTAGATAAATGTATGAGATGATCTGATGTTTGAATCCTAAACCAACTTTGCCCAACCGACTCTTAAATTCTGATCCTTTTGCAACATGATCTTGCAAGCATTGGTGTTGAACAGCCTAGAGTTATCAACTATCCATTGAATTTTATCTTATTCACCCTCCTGACATTTAGCCATTTGATTTAGTAACATGTTTGAGTATATGGTGCTAAGATATGGCCAAACCCATTGATTGCCTCTTATAAATTTGCTTACTTTAGTCTCATCGTTCACAAGCCTTCTCAACTGTTGTAGTTCACTCACTTTATAAAGAAGACCCCAACAATGTCAATTATCAAAAAAAGTGCTTTCACCATTTCCAATTTGATGGTCCACCAGATTTTGCGTCCATAATCATCTCCTTTGGAATCCCTTACATGTTTTGTTTAAGCTTCAATACCCAATGCTACTAGTCTTAATGAATGTACTATGAATCCATTTAACTCAAAGGTCATCCTTCTTACTATATAACCACCACAAGCTTTTTCCTAAACTAACCTTACTAGGTAGTCTTGTTAAACATATCCCGAGTCCTCCCCCCCAAACTTTTTGTCTGCAGACTTTGCTCCAGCTCAATTTTGCTTTGCTTATACCCTCACTCAATCCATTCCATAGATAATCCCTAATTTTTCTATCAATTTCCTTTAGCACACTTGTCGATAAGTAGACATGATTAATCCAATAGTTTGCTAGCTGACTCAGCATAGACTGAATGAGTTGTAGCCTTCCCTCATAACTTATGAACCTATTTCTCCATTGACTGATTCTACCTTTTATATTTTCCAACAAAGTTTTGCAACCCCCTGCATTGATCTTCTTTTGGGATATTGGCACGCCAAGATATTTTAGAGGTAAACTCCCTTGTGTGAACCCCATCTCTATGGCCTCTAAAGTTGC
Source organism: Erythroxylum alaternifolium (assembly GCA_027478495.1). Lineage (NCBI taxonomy): Eukaryota > Viridiplantae > Streptophyta > Magnoliopsida > Malpighiales > Erythroxylaceae > Erythroxylum > Erythroxylum alaternifolium. Next base: position 29,744,968 of record JANIIA010000006.1, on the reverse strand, counting down.
CTCTCTGTTAGAGATGCAAGATAAATAGAATGAGCTTTTCAATGGATTGCTTCTCAGTCGATAAATCTCTTGGAACTCCTTCATAGTTTGCATTAAGATATTGATCGAGTATTTATCAGTCCCACAAAACAATAAAATATCATCAACAAAAGCAAGTGGGTGATCATTCTCTTGCACCTATGATGACACGAGAATTCAGGATTCATCATAAGAAGAATTAAGGAGGCTTTCATACAGAGTACAAATAGGTAACGGGATAGAGGATACCCCTGCCTTAGACCCCTTCTAACATTGATAAGTCTTATGGGTTCACCATTCATCAAAATACACATCATTGCCATTGCGACACATTCTTCTATCCACTCTCAAAACAGTGTTAGAGATCTTGTTGCTGTGAGTATACTGATGAGGAAGCTTCAATTAATAGATTCATATGCCTTTTCTAGATCCTTCTTTATAGTATAGTTCTTCCCTTTCCTCTAGAATTATAACCTTCCAGTAACTCCTAATAAAGGAGCATATTTGTAGTTACTGACCTCCCTTTCAAGAAAGCATTCTACTCCTGACTAATAATCTCTCTTAGGCTACTTTTGATCCTATTTTCCAGATCTTAGGAATCATCATGTAAAGAAAATTGCAACAAGTAATAGGCCCGAAATGCTCCAGTCGTGTAGCATCACCTTGTTTAGGAATCAGACACAAAGGTTTTATTCCAATCCTTTAATAGAGTTTTGTGCTGAAAGAACTTATGTACTGCTTCGACCACTACAACTCCCATGATATCCCAATTCTTTTGGAAGAAATGTCCATCGTGGCCGTCTGGACCTGAAGCTCTGTCAGGATTTTGGGAGAAGATAGCTTCTCTGATCTCCTCCTTTGAAACTTCTCTCACTAATTCCTCCCTAGTTAATTCACTCACCTACCTAAATCCATCTAAGACCTTTGTGGAATCTCTTTGACTCTAGTTTCAATGCCATATTGTTTTGTAAAGTATTCAAAAGTGAGACTTTTCTTACTTCCTAGTGTTTATACTATAGACCAGCTTCATCTTCTAACATCTTGATTGCATTTTTGTTTTTTCTTGCAGTGATTGAGCCCATGAAAAATTGAGTAAATTTGTCTCCCTCCTTCATCCATATCAATCATGATTTTTATCTCAACATTGTATTGATGTTGACTAGTATTTGGTTATCTTGAGCAATTAATTCAGCTTCCTTATGTTTTAGCTAACTATTGCCTAGTGTGATTGTTAAGTTTTTCTGGCATAGCTTCAGGTACTCCACTGCTTTGTCTACTGAAATCTACTCTAGATTTTGTGAATCCCTACTTAGTTACTCCAGCTTACCTCTGAAGTCCTTTAGCTTCTCACTCAGTTGGTAGCTTTGTGATATAAGAATCTTAACTTCCATCTCTTGCCTGAGTTGCCCTTCAAAACTTTGATGATCCATCAAGTGGTTGAATATCCTAAAGGGTGCACTCCTTTTCCATTCTTTGTTCAACAAATCAACTACTTGAGGTTGTGATTTGATATATTGGTTTCTTTAAACGTAGCATTGCTTCGTGGATACTACTCAAGCCATTCTACATTGACCACACATCTATCAAGCTTTCTCATAAAGGCCCATTCTATAACATCCTGTTACCTATACATACGGCTAGAACAATTAATTGTGAGACATTTATATGACTCAAGATAAATGAACGTTAGACATAAGTTATGACATATTGTTTGACACATTCATACAATTGTGCATGCTTTTATTGGCATTTCCGGGTACGTATGACAAATTGTGATTATGATAAACGGTGAATCAGTGAAGATAAATAGTATACGTGAGGGACAAGCAATGGACCCACATATAATATTGTTTAAGTTAGGAAGACTCCACTACAATTTGTAATTATGACAAATGGTGAGTCAGTGGAGATAAATAGTACACGTAAGGGATATGGAATGGACTCACGTATTATATTGTTTAAGTTAGGAAGAATCTACCATAGTTCTCATTCTTCACTGAAACCCTCCACATTGTAATTCTCTTCCCTGACCTTCATCACCGAATAGAGACTTAGCAGCTTTTGCGGTGCTGGCTTCAATTTCAGTGTTAGAGTACTTGTTAAGCGAGTAAGTGATTGTAATGTTGTTTCCACGGCATAGACAAGCATGTGCATGTTGGACATACATATCTGCATGAAAAGAGGTTCACAGTGTAGAGAATAAATATGAGGGTTCTGGTCGTTGGTTAAACTAAAAAGCAGATGCAAAAGAAAGAAAATGCACTCACGAGTAGTAGTTTGCGATTTTGGTACTCATGTGAGTTTTGGCCTTTGAGTTGTTTGGTGTTCTGGAGTTAAAAAGGGAGTAGTATAGATAATGTTTTCATGCTTGGAGGTATAATAGCGATGAAAAATGATGTATAAAATTCGCGTAGAGGGCAAACGTGAAAGGGGATATGTCCTGCTTCTTTTGCTTTCTGTATCGTACATATCCTCTGTGATGACGTCAGCTTTCTCTGGGGTAACGTCATCTTCCTCTGTATTGCTTCGTCTGTGCTTTGTATTCTCTGTGAACCAACTTCTTCTGTGATGATGTCATCTTCCTCTGGGTGATGTCATCTTCTTCTGTGTTTTGGCTTCCTCTGTCTTTTGCTCCGCTTATCTCTGTTCCGTCTGCCTTTTGTTTCGTCTAACTTTTGCTTAGTCTGCTTTCTGCCTAAGTGTCCGATACTTCTTCTGTGTTTCTGTTTATGAACTTCCTCTGTATTACTGTTCACAAGTATCGTCTGTGTTACTGTTCACAGACTTCCTCTGTGTTACTATTTACGAACTTCTTCTATGATGACGTCAGTGAAGCTGACGTCATCTTCTTCTGTAAATCATTTCCTTCTGTGTTTTGCTTCTTCTATTTTTCGTTTATACCTATCTTCCATTCCTTTTTTGACCCCTCAGAAGATAGAATTGGCCTTGGAGGTCTTCATAAAAGATGTAGATCTTGAAATTCTCTTTCAAACTATATAAAGAACACTTTGATCCGATATCTCTAGAGAAAGTTATGGTGATTGTAAAACATCTTCTGTGTTACTGTTCCTAAACTTCTTCTGAGTCACTGTTCATTGTATATCTTCTACCCTATTTTTGACCTTTCAAAAGATAAAATTGATCCTTGTGGTCTTCGTAAAATTTGTATATCTAAATGTCCTCTTTCAAATCATATAAAGAACAATTCAATCCAATGTCTGTAGGAAAAGTTATGCTAATAGTAAAACTTCTTCTGTGATGACGTCAGCTTCCTCTGGGTGACGTCATCTCCTTCTGTAAATCATC
>JANIIA010000006.1:29676673-29691092 GCA_027478495.1 Erythroxylum alaternifolium | reverse complement strand
ATATGAGGCCATGCATTTCATTCATCCAAAAACTTATCATAAATTATCATAGATGTCTACTTAAATCAATCTTTATTGTATAACCACATCACAAATAAATCAACCAAATAATAGTTCATCTTTAATTTTTAATCCAACCACGCAAATTACAAAACAAAACCATAACCATAATGTCCCATTCAATTCAACATTGAATCCAATATTCAATTCACCAATCACAATACCATCATACACCGTAAGTTCGTAACCATTTCAACATTTCAACTCCAATATTTAATCAATTCACATCATGACAATAACTCACAACAACATTATAGCACCATAAGCCAATAACCATTCAACACCAATTACACCACCCGACCACTGTAAATCAATAACCAACCCACCAAATCTCATTCAATTCAGTTCAATTCACAGAACCCATTCACAAATCCAAACTCCAACATCCAATCCATCACAAATTCACAATAAAAATTTATTTAAGCAGTAAAAAATTCAGACACACCCAAAATAATTCACTATCTTCGGCAAAGTAACTTGCGGCTGCGGTGGACTAACAACAGCGGTGACGTCGAAGGAAGAAGAAGAAGATGAGCAATACGAAGGTGCAGACGTGCGGTGGTGGCGCGATGGTGGTGCAATGGTGTGGTGATGCGATGGTGTGGTGGGAGAGTGAAGTGAGTGGTGCGGGTGTGAGAGTGTGAGACAGTGAGAGTGAGAGATGAAAAGGTAGACGAAGAAGATGAAGGAGTGGTGCGGTGGTAGCTACGAGTACGGGGGGAGGCAGGCGGCAGGCTGAAGCGGGTTGGGTGCGGTGTGTGGGAGAATGAAGAAGCAGAAGAGCGAAGAAAAATGAAGGAGGCGGCAGGCGACAGGCGGCGACGATTTTTAGGGTTAGATTTTTCATTTTTACGTTTTGGTCCTCCAACTTTTTGGAATTACAATACCGACCTTTATCTGGCCGGTATTTTGGATACTGGCCGGTAAATGTCAGTATTGATCGGTATTCACGGCCGGTATCGATGGAATGGATATCGTTTCGCTTACCGGCCGGTATGGAATGGTATCTGTTCCCTTGCTTGTTCGCCTCTCTTTTCATGTTTGGACATCTTTCACGTAATTTCTGAAGTCCGATTCCTTTTTTGATTTTATTCAACAAAAATGAACCTAACTATAAAATTTCAAACGTTCAAGCAAAATTAACTACTTTTATATGGGTTGCCTCCCATACAGCACTTCGTTTAACGCCAGTAGCTCGACGATCCTTTACACTCACAGTGGTTAGATTGAATGATTAGATGGTAGTGTCTTCATTAATCTCAAAGTCTGCAATTTAGCAACCATATTGCAGTTACCACTATTCGTACAATTTTCCTTTGCTCACCTTCTCCTTCACGAGCGCTTCTTCCTAAAAGCATTCCCAGGATCTTTTATGTCCTCCCATTCGCCTTGAGGTTTGGGTTCTTTGAGATTCACTGGAGGTGATGGAGATCCGTACTCTTTTGTAGTTACCTTGAATGTCAATTTCTCGTTACCTATTCACAGAGTTAATTCACCCCATCAACATCAATAATTGAGCGCGGAGTAGCCAAGAATAGTCGGCCAAGAATTATCGGGGTGTCCTTATCTTCACTGATGTCCAAAATATAGAAGTTTGTGGGAAAGATAAATTTACCAACCTTCACCGGCACATCCTGTATAATTCCCATCGGTCTATGTGATGTTCTATCGATTGTCTTGACCAAAGACTTGGTGGACACTAACCTTCTTAACCTCAATTTTAGACTGAAGGTATAGGGCATCATGTTTATGCTCGCGCCTAAATCTGTGAATGCCCTATACTGTTGATACTACAGGGGATGAAAAAGTCCCCTAGGTCATCTTTCTTTTTCACTATGTTTGGGGTCCTCTTCCAATAGTCGCTCCTTAACTTTTTTCGTGATGGACTCCTTTAATTTCAGCTTCGTTTGCATTTGTTCCGTCACTTCCTCGACTTTGTTTGGCTCAATTTCCTGTAAATTCTCCGCTTCCCTCTTTCCATATAACTCCCGTTAAGCAAAAAAATGGCGAGGAAATACCCGTCGGGTTACTTTAATTGACTTGCTCACTGGCTTCTTTTGAAGGTTTTCTTCACCTTCTTCTTTCTCTTCTTCCTCCTTATGCACTCATTTAGGTTCTTCGTCTTGGGTCTGACTGATGACTATGATATGTTCTTTTGGATTGGACTCGGTGTTGCTTGGAAGAGTTCCAGCATTTCGAGTCGACATAGCCTCCGCTAACTGGCCCATTGGACTTCTAAATTGTGTATAGATGAGGCATGATTCTTTGTTACTTGCTCAAATTTACTCTCGAGCCTCTTATGTGCCTCCTCCATGCCTCCTATCTAGTTCAAAATCTTATCTAACTTTGACTCCATTGAACTTGCTTTATCCTGCTGAAAGCTCGGTTGCCCTTGAGGCCTGAACTGCTCTCCATTATTATTCGACCAAGAGAAGTTAGGGTGATTCTTTCACCCGGTGTTGTAAGAGTTTCCCCTCCTCGTCCAAACTGCGCTCCCATATACTTTACTTGCTCCTGGTTATCCTCTCTCATCAAGTAACAATCCATAGTGTCATGGTCTAGCTGACCACAGAGTTCACACTTCAATTGCATGACGTTGACTTGGGCTAAAGATGATGCCTTCATATTGCTGAGCTGTTGCGTCAAATTGTCAATCTTAGCTTGCATCTTCGTCATCTAATCGACCGCGACAATTCCCTTATGCTCTCGAAAAGTCATAGGCTGCCTACCTCTCTCACTTGTCCATAGGCAGCTGTTGCTCGCCATCTCCTTTATTAGCTCCTCTACCTCATCGACTGTCTTTTGCATCAAAGATCCTCCTGATGCTGCATTGATCATGCCTCTGGTAGGTGGGTTTATTCCATTGTAAAACATCTGCAAAAGGAACTTTTTGGGTAAGTTATGGTGTGGGCACTTCCTCTACAGGTCTTTATATCACTCCCACGCTTCATAAATTGACTTCCCGTCACCTTATTGGAAATTGCTGATTTCCTTTATAATCTTTGTGGTCTTCGTCAATGGGAAGTACTTGTCTAGAAAGGCATGCACAAGCGACTCCCACGTCGTAATGTTAGCGAGGCTCAGTGAATGATACCAAGCCTTCGCTTTATCTCTAAGAGTGAAAGGGAACAACCTAATCCTAACAGCATCCTCCGACATCTGGTGATACCCGAAAGTATCATAGAATCTCGCAGAAATTCATGATATGCGCGTTTGGGTCCTCATTTGCCAATCCGTAAAATTGGATGTTCTGCTGAAGCATGTTTAGAAGGGCTGACTTAATTTCAAATGAGGACGCTTGAATAGGCAGCCTAGCCACTCCTTGGTTCGATGGGTTAAACCCTGGCCTCATAAAGTCCATGAGCATCCTCTATTGCCTTCCTTGAGTTGCTTCTTGATACATATTTCTCTGAAATTCCTTAGCCATTGTTGACTTTTCTATCTTTTGTTTTTCCTCTTGTTGAGCTTTCCTAAGGCTCTAATTGTGTGATATCTAGATCTATTGTCTCAGCTGCACGACTCGAACCTCTCGTGACTCTTGTGTTCATGTAAGAGCATGATTCCTAAAATGAATGAAAGAAACTAAAATAAAAATTAAAAACTACTCTAACACTTTAAACTATAAAAGTAAATTGCCTCGTCGGCAACAGCGTCAAAAACTTGTTCGCAAAGTCACACATACTAAGTCTTAATATTTATTAACCTTGGTAAATTCTGCAAGCACATAGGTCATTCACATAGTACCTAAGGTATCGATCCCATGAGGAGGAAAATTTAGTCATAAAATCTAAGGTTGCACTAAACTATAATAATTCAAAAGAAATAAACTAATGCAGGAAATAAATCAATCAAACAATCAATTATGAATATTAAAATGTAGAGATATTAACAAAATACCAAAATCACACAACCCAATTTGAAAATCAACCTAGAAACTAACAAGTGAGAGAAAGGAGATTTTAATCCGAAGCTAATGAAAATCTAGCCAATCATGCAATTATCGAATTAATGGGTCTAGATGGTCCTAGGGTAGATTACTCTCTCTCGAATTATATTTCTTAACCCTAACTAATGATTCCTAAATTAAATTATGGAATTGTGATATCTCGACTCACAATTTACTCACAACCTAAAATAGTTCTAAAATTGTCTATTAACCTACCGGGAATCTATGTTCAATCTCTCGTTATACGATTCTACCGGTTTGATCCAATTCTTATCTATCAATTTACCTAACTCTCATTAGCCCAAATTAATTATTTTTACTCGGCTCACCCTCTTAGTTTATTGCCAAATTATTACGAACAGAAATTGAATCACAATTAAATCAACAGTAACACAATTAATTAAACTTTATTAATCTCAAGAATTAAAAACCCAAAAGTGAGTATAGACAAAACTCAACATTCATCACAACCTATTCTGAACGAATATTGCAATTTCATACATTAATAAAATTTAATAAACAGAAATACTGTCTGAAACGGAATTACAGAGTCAGCGATAGCGGGAAACTACCTGTTCTAGGAAGTACGTCGCGTCTAGCTTCATCTCCTTGTCTCTCTTCCCTCGTCTCCTTCCTCAATCTCTTAATTTCTCTCTAGGTTTTCTCTCAGAATTGGTTGATGTGATGGCTCTCTTGTATGACTCTCTAGGCTGCTGCATCTGTCTCATAATGTTATATTTATACTTTGGGCACTTTAAGTCAAATTCGGCGTCAAAACGGTCTGAAAAATCTTGCGAAACTTGAGTTTTTGCTTCAGCCAGATGCAGGCCACGATCGGTGCCCTACCTGCCACGATCGTTGTCGGGCCTGCCACGATCGTGGCCAATGCTTAAACCTTTATGTCATGATCGTGGCCCAGTGTGCATGATTGTTGTTGATATTTTAGTTGCTATGTGTATTTAAACTAAAGCACTTGCATTTGAATGGAATTAGTTAGTGTATTGGAACTTTTTCAGTGAATGATGTTTATGACTTTTTTAATGATTGATGTTTATTGCTAAGTTAATTTCATAAGATTTGGTGCCATTGTACCATTATTGTATTATTGCATAATTGTGTGTTTTGTGTGTTTTGTAGTTTTAGTTTTGCTTAGGGACAAGAAAAGATTTAAGTGTGAGGATGTTGATAGATGTAAATTATAATATGTTTTCTAGGAATTAGAGTGTGTTTTTAGTGTTTTCTTAGATGATAATCATATGTCTAAGACTTAGATTTATGTTCTTGTTAGCGTTTTGTGTGTTTTATTTAATTAATTATTTTATAAGGCAAGATTTTGATCTTAACTATATATTTCAAGGATTGTTTAAACTGTTTGGTGATGAGTGGAGATAGGAAAAAGAGAAGAAAAGATGAAGAAAATTTTGGAGAAATAAGTCTAGTATGATCACGCATGGCTATGCATGATTGTGTAACAAGGAAGAAACACGTTAAAAGCCTATGGCACGATCATGCAACACCATGCATGATCATGTATGCTGGAAAACACCTTGCTCGATCGTGCATAGCCATATATAGGCATAATCATTTTTGCAAGATGTGGAATTTTTATGCGTTTAAAATTTTTAAGTCTATTTTTAGAAGATATGCACATCATAAAACCCTTTGAAGACTCAAAAGTATATAAAGAAGAGAGAAAAACACCCTTGATACATACTTATCAATTGTTTATTATTCTAATATATTACAAATTATTGGAATATTGAGATTAATTCTAAAACACTTTCTATTTTTATTTCTTTTATTTTTTTTTGGTTCATGTTTTTGGGTGTAGAGATGATGAGTGGCTAGTTTTCATAAGTCTAGATAAAAAGAACCCTATATTGCCTTTGTTGTAGATTGATTCGACTTATGTACTAAGGATTTTTAAGTCAGTTACTCCCAGTTGATCCACACATTCTTTGAATCTCCATTATAGTTTTTAAGGCTAAAGTGGCCTTCTACTTCTAAACTATATAGAGTGTAATTAAAGTCTCAACTAATTATTCAAGGTCCCACGAGTGAAGTCTAGAGGTTTATTAAAATAGATCATAAGATAGTTCTTTGAAAGGCTAAATTGAAGCCATAAACAATGGTGGAGAAGATAGGAACATTTTCATGAATAAAATGCGTCTTTTATGCACGAATTGTTCATTAGAGAAATAGTCAATATTATAAGCAACCACAATTCTACCATTGGAGTGAAACTAGTGGTTGAATAGAAATCTTCACTAGGTAACAAGCCCCCTTAATTTATTCAAGTTTTACAGCTTTATCTTAGTTTTCAAAAGAGTTATAACGTAGGGATTGATCCTCCTTACAAAATCATGTAAAGCATTAAGCTTATTAGGACAATTTAAACCATGTGCATTCCATATAACTGTTGACATGTTATTTGTATCCTCATATTTATCACTTATACAAACTAATTCTCTATCATATCCTTTTTCTCTAAGATTGCATCTTTTTCAGCACTTGAAGGACACTCTAATGGGGAGTCCTTAAGAGAAGAAGCAATTTCTTCAGTTGAAGAGCTATCTTCCTTAGTGCAAATAGCTTTGGAATTTCTTGGGAATTCCATTTGTGCTTCTGTCTCAACATTAGTTTCATTTGATCCTTCTATTTCCATAGTAGGCTAAGGGGCTACGTTTTCATTTTGGGGCTAGCCATATCCACTAGATCAAAATAATCCTCTCTCTTAAATAATCTCCCTGTAGGTTTCTATACTTTTCCTTACATCCTAAGAGAAGGTTCTAATAATAAGAAACTAAAACATTATCCTCATTCATATTCTTGTCCGACCTAATCTCATGATGGGTATAATGTCAGTTAGTTCCTTAGTGATATTCATACCAACACAAATTCTAGCATACCCGACCCTCTTTCTCTTGGTTATGTTCTTATCTGTTCATAGTGGTTTTTTTATGTAGCTAGCCAGTAAGCTTAGACCTTAAGTAGTCTAATACTCTAAAGGTATGTTATGAATATTTATCCATCTGGGAATGTTATGAATTTTGACATTTTTCAGCCTTATTCTAGGCAACCAATTTTGTAGGAAGATTAGAGAGTGAGTAATATGTCATGGACCTTCCTTAACTATCTTATTAGCTTCTTTCTAAGATGAAAAGACAAATAATATCAATTTTTCTTCAAACAATAGTACATTTATAAGTCCTCTGGTCTTCCACTAACTATTATTTCATCTTTTTATGAAAGGAAAAGGAGGACGTTAGTCCATAAAGAAGCTAATAAGAGTAGAATGCCAGTTGCGAGCTCTAGCTTAAAGAATCTTTATATCTAGAGCAACTATGATTTTCCCATCTTGGAGTTTTGGGGGACAATATTGCAGAGTACATCATGACTAGTCACCCACTGTTGGAATGAAAATAGGTTCATGCTTGGTTTGGCTAAACGGTAGATTTCAAAAACTTTTTCCCGAAATCAAGCACAACAGAAACGTAAACACCAAAATAGCATGCTTTTAATCCATACATGATACGACATAAAGAAAATAAATAAAATAAGAACAAGATTGGAATATTACCAACTTGCTACAATTTCAACTCCTCACCGTTGTGTCCTTAACCAATCCGATCTATCACTTGTTCTCCTTGGACAGCTTGGTTAACAAGATCCTTTGGTGGGAAAGGAGAAGAAAAATTATGGACATTTTTTTCTTTGCTATGGCCGGCTGGTTTGAGAAAGTGGAGAGATAAAAATGCACACACTCATTAAGTGAGAATGCTAAAAGAGTTGTGTCCTTTTAACTGCAACACTTTCATTCTTTTATTAATAAGCATGATCGAATCTGAAATCTTTGTAGAATTCGGTTTTGCTTATTTTTTTTAAGATTTTGTTTCAATTCAATTAATCTAATTAATCAAACCAAAATCTAGCCCAATATTAAATGTTCCTTTAGGCTTATAACAAATAATTAATTAGTGTAAGCCCAACATTTAATTATAGGCTTAAGACCTAATTTAATTAACTCTTAATTAAATTATTTTGATCTTATTAGCCTGAATTCAATTCGACCATTTCTCTCCTTTCTGTCTCATTTTTCTTTCCGGTAACCTCCGTTAATTTTTCTTCCTTTCCTTGATAACCTTCCTAGAAGCAAAGTGGAGAATCTAATTGGACTTAAATAATTCAAGCTCCAATAAGTCTAGAATTAATTTAATCTCATTAGAAATAATTCCGACTTATTAACCAAATGTCATTCTACTAAAGCCAATTGGCTAAACTCTTGAATTACTTAAAATTATGAGAAAAAGTGTTTCAAATTTATTAATAAGATGCTCAATCGCAAACTCTATTATAAATCATATTATAGCCATCTGCACATTAAAGGGTAAAATTATCGTTTTGCCCTTATATTGATTTTTCCTTTTAGATCTCCCATTTCACTCTACGATTAACACATAAAATCTAATCTTCGTGTTAAGACTTGATGGGTAGTTATTCCAACAAACTACTGGCGCCAGTTTAATCACCAATCTCCGTAAAATATCTAGAAGCGATGATATCACTATAAACTCTTTATTTGAGTAAATGTTCCTTAATGCATATTTCAATTAATAATTCCAACATATAGACACTAGATTGATACCTTGTAAAAATTCATTATGATCATATCAAGAATTATAACGAAACACATATGAGTTCACCACTCATCAAGATTATGGTTCATAGTAAACAAATGCTAAGGTGTATGTTTTAAGATTAAAGTAACGACTTACTTTATTATTTAAAAAACATACACGATTTTAGATTCATTTAATAATGTCATTATCGATAGTCAACTATTATCATGATTTGAAACTCATCATTCTCTCGAAATAAACTCATTTACTTACGAGGAGGTAAATTGTAACACTACACTCTAAATCATAATCAAGCGACCAACTTGATTATTCAATTGTGAATCAATTAATTTAGATTCTAATAATATACATGTTTCCTATACATCTCCATATATATGTATAGTACTTACAAAGGAATCTTAATACCTTATGACTAGTAGTTATATTATGCTCATACAAATAAAACCAACTTTTTTTGTTTTATTAATAATAAATATTTTCATTACAATATTGTAATTAGAAGAAGATTAATTACATGTAAATATACTTACTTTCTATTATACTATATTTACATAAACCCAACACCCATAACTTGCTTTTAGCTTTTGACAAGAGAAGCTTTGCTCTTTTGGGGTGGAATTATCTCTGGTCAGAGAGGAAGACTAGAGTGAGATGCTTCAAGTTGGACATTTTGGGAGGTTAAAAGAGGACAAGCCTCTGTCAAAGAAGACTGCATAGTAGAAATTTTAATTAGAAAGGGTAATACAACTTTTTTCTGGAAGAAAACTAAAAAGGCAGCAGTTGAGAGTAGAAAGGTGGGGGAGCTATACAAGGAGAAGGACTAAACTACCCTTCTCTCCTTAGGAGCCAACCACATCTAGAAGATGAATGTTGGAGATGACTTACCGCAAAGGAAAAGCGATGGTGTCAAGTAACGGTGCAATTGACTTAGCCAAGAATTTTAGAGCTCTTTTTTTTTATCTTTTCAAGCTATTCAATTATTGAAGATTGGGTTAAAAAATTGTATAATCTTTAATTTTTTATTGAACTCGTGATTCAATCATGATTGATTTCCAACAAAGTAAATTGTCTTGATGATATAATATAAATTTTTATTTAAAAAAGAAATCATCCCATATTAAGTTAAGTGGGTCAATAATTCTTACACGACATGTTATTTGTCATCATTTTATGTTCTTTTCAAGACAAGATTCCGTCTCTTGAAGCACTGAAGTTGATAATAAAAGAGATGGGAGACTTCTTTTGACATTCATATGAGCTAGTCTCCCAACACAACATGTCAATCTCATCCACTGTATTTTGAATATAAAAATAAATTTATAATTATATTCCCAAGGCATGAATCTATTTACCGTATCTATTTAGTATATTGATTTAAAATCTTATTATTATCCTCATCAACACTGAGTTAAAATTCTACCGAATTGTGAGATGTGAAAAGGTTTGATAATACGTTACATAATAAAAATGATTTTTTCAATAGACTTATATGCAATATACTGATTTACAATGTTAATTTGGTGAAAATGTATTATAAGATAAAAGATACAAGATTGTTATTCTCGTATATTTTTATATATTTTAAAGTAACTTATAATATTAAAATTTTTAAGGTCACTTTTTATTAAATATTTTTTTGAATTATTTAATACAAACCATCATAGACTTAAGTATTGTACGTGTAATAAATATAAATTTTGATACTTATTTTATTAAAATAATTTAATAAAAATGGTATTCTAATGTTAAAATATAAAAATTTTAAAAATTAAATCGAGTAAAATCATTATCAAAGTTTTTTTATTTACCATATAATAAATTTTCGATAAGATTAACGCACCTTATCAAGTCGATGAATGGGCATGACGACCTACAACTACAACACTTGCGAGCAATGGGGAACGAAAAGACAGATTAGGCGCCTAACCGATAATCATTGCGTTGTTTTCGCGTACAGTACGTTGAATGGCTAGTCCAAATCACGAGGAGTGTTTAGGGACCAAAGTGAATCCAGATAAAGAAGGAAGTTGGTGAAAACACGTTGCCAATACTTGTTAACGCGTTTAAGATTAGAATTTGTCGTTAGCTAAGCAAATCTCTGTTTAAACTGTCAAAAATTTTAAATTTTAATTATTTTTTTATAACATTAAAACTTAGTTCAAATATTAATTATGTTAATATTTTTATAGAATCAATTTTATTTATGTAAAATACTAATGACCAATTAAGTATCCATCAATTCATAAATCATATGTTATACTCATTTTTGGATGTATATTTATTATTTAACGTGAATGCTTACTTGATCATTAATTTCGCTTAAATATTATAGACAAAATTGATTTTATTAATTAAATTAATAAAAATACTTATAAAATTAAAGTTTTAAATTGAATTGCTGAAAGTATACAATATTTATTATTTATTTAAAATTTAAATTCCAAAATTTCAAAAAACGGTAACAAAAAGAATATAATAAGCAAGACGCTTCCTCGATTTACAGATGATGCCTAAAAAGCTTCTCATTTTAGCTACTTATGGTTAAGTACAGCTAATAGCATTGCGTTGGTAATTTCTTAACTTAAAGAGACAGGGAGGGGAATCGAATCATAAGATATATTAGTAATCTTTTACTGTTATTGTGGTTACGATAAAAATGTTCCTTTAAAAAAGGATTAAAAGCTTTTTATAAATTGTTTGTGTATTTAGTTATTATTATTATTTAACCAAACAAAATAATGTTTTATGTACAACGTTGGATACCCATTTTTGTCTTTTTCTTTTTTAGTAGTGCGAACATCTCCTCCTCGTCCAGCCTTTCTCAGTCCAGCTTCCTTACATTGACTTTTTTTTTAAAGAAATTATTTTTATGTTAAGCATGGTCTTACTTCAAATAACGTATTTATTGTAAATATATTTAAAATTTTGTATTTTCTTAAATAAAAAAATTGCTTAATCATAGGCATTACCGTTCTCCTTATGTTTTGGTTCCAATGAAATCCTTGTATACTTTTCGTATTAAAATGTTACCATCAAGTCTCACTTAATGGGAAACGGCAAATGAGTACTAATAAAAAATTTAGAAATTGAGAAAATACTTCTTTTTGATGTTAAAAATCCTTCGAATAGACACATATTATTGGATTTTGTTTCTTTTTGATGCATATGTTTTTAAAATAACTTGATCAATTACATGAGAATTCACGTGACAATAAGATTTGCTTAATTTGATTTTCAAAACATACCTTATTTTATTTGTAAAAGGAAAAGTTTAAATACCATCTTCTACTTAACATGAGATTTGTCAGTTTGATTTCTATATTACTCTCTTTGTTAACATAATATCAATAACGTTTTTTATATAATTCTTAGAATATTATCTGACTAAGAAATACGAGAGTTCTTATTTTGTTAATTTAGATATAAATTCCCAATCAAGTTTTATACGTAACACGTAGCATGAACCTTATTACGTATCTCAGATTTCACATGAAAGGGAAATAAATGAAGTAAATGTATAAATACTTTTTTTTGGTTCCATCATACTTTTGGGGGTGCTTTTCGAGGTCAAAACTAGCTTTTATCAACCGAGACCTCCACAAAAACTCCTTACAAGGATTTGGTCAATGCTTTTCTATAGTTTTTTGTTTAAAAAATTTGTTTAAGTCATGCTACTATATTAGTATAAAGTTTAAAAATTAAAATATTTGATCCAAAGATAATGAAAGTCCAACATTCTGTCCTACAAGGATTTAGATACCGAAAATATTAAACACATGTGTCATGTGTGACACAGGTTTAATATAATCACACTTATCTAATATCTTACTAACATAAATGAGAAAATGAAGTGTGGCAAAATAGGATGATACTTGTACGATCTAATATGTATCATCTTTTGTTTGTAGGTCTTGATTTCTATAAACCTTATGATAAACTGCATATGTTAAACTGTACTAGAGAAATCTTATTTTCTCTTACCGAACAATGAACTGCATTAAAAAAACTTTCATGTTCTCTAACCAAATTCTAAACTGCATTAGAGAATCTTTATAAGATTAAAAACTTATATCTCTATATGTCATGTTAAAAAACTCATAAATATCTATATTAAACTGTAAGTGTCTCAATGACATAAGTTCAAGGTCAATCTGTATATATGTCTGATGACTTTTAAAATGCTTAAGATCGACACAGATCTTAAGACTTTCACATATATTATGACTTTACACAATAATAGATATTACTGAGGATAAAAAGATAAACATCTTTATTAATAAACAATCATAGTGTCATAATACATAAAAAATGTACAAACATACAAGGAGCAAATGTAATGATCCCTAACTAACACTCACTAAGCACTTTAACACACCCATACTGGATACATGTCTTTCAAACACAAGTGGGTGAAGTCCCTTAGTTAAAAGATTGGCTAGCATCTCCTCAGTCCTTATATGCTCCATTTCAACGTCACCTTTTTGTATCAACTCCTTAACAGTCGAGTATTTTTTTGACCAAAAATGCTTAGACCTTATGATATTCGTATTGTTGTTACTAAACAACACAGATGCAAGATTATCACAATACAACCAACTGGATCTAGCTATCGAATCTACCATAAACAACTCAAAAATCAAGTTTCTGAGCTAAACCACCTATGAAGCAACCTCATAGTATACAACAAACTCTACATGCATGATTGAGAAAGTCACCAGTATCTACTTGACACTCTTCCATGATACCACACCATTTGCTAACATAAAAATGTAACTTTATGTGGACTCTTAATCATTCGGACACATAGAAAAATCAGAATCTGAATACCCTATAAGGCTTAGATCATTGACCTATATGTTAACATATAATCTTTGGTACCCTTTAGGTATCTCAACAATCGTTTGACTGCATTTTAATAGTCTATACCTAGGTTAGCTAGATATCGATCCAGTAGTCCAATAACAAACATAATGTCCAGCCTAGTGCACATCTGGGCATACATTAGGCTTCCAACTGCACTAAGTACGAAACATTCCTCATAGCCTCTCTCTTAACTTCATTCTTTGGACATTGTGCCAAAAATAATCTCCCAACATGAGAGATTGGTGCTACAACAGGTCTACAGTCAACCATATTAAACCTTTGTAACATTTGCTCAATGTATGCTCTTTCCAAGAGACCTAATGAGTGTTGAGATTTGTCTCGGCGAATTTGTATACCTAGGACAAAAGATGCTTCACCGATATCCTTCATGCCAAAATGCTTGGCCAAAAGTTAGTTAACTTCATGCAACATGGTCAAGTCATTTGAAGCAAGTATATATTATCCACATACAACAAAAGGAAGATGACTTTGCTCCCCTTGACCTTGTAGTACAAGCATATTTCAACTTTGTTTTTCACAAAGCCAAAAGAGGTTAAAACCTCATCAAACTTTAGGTACCATTGTCTGGAAGCCTGTTTCAAATCATATATTAAATTGGTCAATTTGTAAACCTTGTCAGTGGCTCCTTGATCCTAAAATCCTTTAGGTTTCTTCATATAGACCTCTTCATAAAGGTCACCATTCAGAAAAGCAGTTTTAGGCCCTGTTTGGTTCCGTTTTTTTACCGATTTTTCGTTTTGGTTTTCATAAAAAAGAAAACCATTTAGTAAAACACGTTTGACCCACGTTATCGCTGTTTCGGGTTTCCAAACATAAAAAAACTGCAACGAGATTATGAAAACGGAAAAAAGACGTTTTCGGATGATTTTAAAACAGGTTTATTTTTTAC
>JANIIA010000006.1:29638643-29652754 GCA_027478495.1 Erythroxylum alaternifolium | reverse complement strand
TCACTACTGCATGAGCATGAGATGTGGTAATTTACCACATCAGGACCCGTTTCTTTGGTCCGACCCGTTCTCTGGAACCGGGATGTTACACTGTAGCTATATTGAATTCACGAATCATATAGGATAAGGAGTTACCTGATAGCTCCTATTTGACTTTCCAGATTTTGTACTTCTGGCAGTCATATTTCCTATGCCCTTTCTTCTTGCAGGAGAAGCACCTCATGTTCTTTAATTCTTGTGGACCCTTTGCAATCTTAGATTGACCAGTTTGTATATGCGGAGAGGGCTTTGGATTTCTTAACCTTGAACTTTTGAGAGTTAGCCTTCCCCTTGGCTTTGGTTGCATACCAGGTTGTATAAGGAGCGCCCTTCAGCTTCTCCTTTGTTGCAACATATCGAAAAATCAAGGCATTGATATCTTAAGCCTCATCTTGGGAAATGTATAAATTGACTAGCATTTTAAACTCTTGCGGGGAGTATTAAGTGCTTGATGCATTATCAATGTATTAAGAATGGGAACATCCAGTGACTTTAGTTTACTCTGAAGGTAGACCATTCTTATAATGTATTCCATTACACCTCCTTCTCTGGTATACCTTATGGAGAACAAATCCTTAATCAAGGTGCTCATCTTAGCATTAGATGAGACCTTGTATCTTTGGGAAACATTGTCCATAAACTCCTTTGCTATGGTGGTGTCTGGTCAGCAGATGATCTGGGATTGACCTCTTAATGGTCAAATAGCACATCTTGTTTGATTGCTCCCAAATTGCAAAGGTTACCTTATCAACTTCAAAGCTAATGTCTGTAAGTAGAGATGGTCTCTCTGTTAGCATGACCAAGTTGATGTCCGCCATCTCCAAGAAAAACTCAATATCCTTTTTCTACTTCTTGAAATTGAAATCGGTCAGGATTTTAATGGTGATAGTATTGTTGTTGACAGAAAATATGACTGCAAAAAACAACAGGAAAATCAGCATAAATTTTAGATAATAGTGATACTCAAAGCATTAAAACAGTATCAATACCGAAAATCTAATCACACATATTATGAAACATCAGTGGACTGAATAAATAATATATGCAATTAGACCTTCACATAAAAGCGACCAGATTACACACCATCAGCTAGTATAACACTATTACTTGCAGGCGAATAAATCATTTAAGCAACAAATTTCCTCCATCTAATGCTTTTATGCACATCTCAAAATCTCATATAAGGCCAATACTTGTGGGTAGAATAACCAAACATGAGACCAGAGACATCTCCCATCATGCAAGTAGATTCAAATATTGACTTGAAAGGCTACTATGGTGACTAAATTCTCATCAGTATCCAAAAGGTCCATAAACACAAAGGATACATCCTTATGTTATTCTCACATTCTATATGGGCATACCTTATATAAAAATGTAACATCAATAAATACGAAAAAACAAATGCACGGTCAAATTATCACATACTAAAGCTGAAAATATTGTCATTAAATTTTATTTGACATTTTTGTAGCAAAAAACCTCAATTAGAGGGATTATCGTGCGTTATCGAACATCAAACCTACCACATAAGACACAAAAACCTTAAGTGTCCCTCTCATGTGAAGTTCGAAGCATGAAAATTCACGCAAAAATATCTTTAGAATGCCTTAATTCCTTTTTCTAGAATGAAATTAACAATGTAATTAATCCAGAAAAATTTTAAAAATAATTCAGAAATTCTCTCGACCCGAAAAGTGACCCAAAAGGACCAGGGATACCCTTACAGGAATTCTGAAAATTTTCCTTTTTTTTATGCTGATGTTAGCACAATCACTGTAGAGTTGAGGTCAACATTTTACTGTGCGCTGATGTCAATGAGATGTCACTGTGACATCTGGGGTGTGCATATGCTTGTGACGCGTGCACTACATGCACACATGCCTTGCACGTGCCCAAGCGTGCCGACGCGCTGAACCACTATTCGGCGCATGTGGCGCATGCGTCTCACACACAAATGCACCTATCCTATCTGGCGTGCGCATCACAGCGCTAGACATGCATCCTCACCCACACGCGCCACTCATCAGGACACGTGGTAGGTGCGTGTGACTCATGCGCCTATCTCAACGTCACCATTTGGATATTAGGTCGTGTGTGGTGTGTGCAATGTGTCCAAAACGTGGTGTAGCCACATGTGCCCATCTTGCTAGAGCGTGCAACACCATGCACCCACCAAATCACCTCAGTGGTCATATGTAGTGCCATCGGGCACGTGTGCTTCACCCCTTCTGGCGATAGGCAATTTCCGGCAAGTTTCAAGCTGAATTTTCATGCTTTGTGGCTTGTTTTTTACCCGTTTTTTATAGCTAACCATATGTAGTTCACTTTCATACATCCATATATGTGAAAAAAATTGAAAAACGAATAAAAAACCTCAGAAACCCTTATGAATAAAAACCGAAAAAACTTCATTTTTAGTCACCTGATCATGTAACTGCTCTGATAACATGTGAACACGTAACATGAACCTTATTACGTGTCTCGAATCCTACGTGAAAGGGAAATAAATGAAGTAAATGCAAAAATACCTAATTTTGGTTCCATAACAAGTTCGGAGGTGCTTTTCGAGGCCAAAACAAGCTCTGATCGACCGAGACCTTCACGAGAACTTCTCACTAGGACGTGGTTAATATTTTTCTACAGTTTTCTCAAAACGTAAACTCTCTTAAAGAGTCAAAGAACATGAATGCTTACGAATATATGAGCAACTGTAGGAGATCTTAACCTATTTATACATCTTTCATATCGGGCTTCTTCATCACAGGCCCGATATGAGTCTTATCAACACTGAT
Source organism: Erythroxylum alaternifolium (assembly GCA_027478495.1). Lineage (NCBI taxonomy): Eukaryota > Viridiplantae > Streptophyta > Magnoliopsida > Malpighiales > Erythroxylaceae > Erythroxylum > Erythroxylum alaternifolium. Next base: position 29,649,920 of record JANIIA010000006.1, on the reverse strand, counting down.
TGAGATCTATTTTCCTCCTAGACTTCGACTACTTGCTTTAGATCATTTATTGAGTAACTTTATTATTTTTATTTGGATCAAATTTACGTAACTTAACGGATAAATTATTAAAAATCAGTAAAATGCAATTAGTTATTGTCCAATGTTATGAAAATGTCAAACATTATAGAAAGATATATCTGAACTTTGATAGTTTGTTTTAGCATAACTAGATAATTATGCCAACTTTCTAATGTTCATAAGCAAGTTAAATTATATGAAAGTGATATAAGTTTTCATTGCTATGCCAGGTAATTTCATTCAGTCCGTTATTTTTTATTGGAAAATGATATGACAACAGCATTTTTGAAAAAATGCATGGTAATCAATTTGAAATTTAGAAGTCAAAAAGACTTTTATTTATTGGTTTGGTGGGTTAGAAGAAAACACACTCCTAATCTTTTGGATTTAAGAAAAAGTCGCAGTTCCTAGGTTTACTCCATTTGGTCCCAGCGCAAGTAAGAAAATTTTCTCGCCTTGTCCGAAGCTTCACTAGTCACTACTCCCATCTATCCAACGCAAACACACAAAAATTGGAACACCATCTAGTTCTGCCTTTTAACGCGTTCAATGTTTCTGTTCCAAAACCAAGAATCTCTTTCTAAAATTGAATATTAGTAAAAAAAGAAAACCACATCTCAATCTCATTCATTTTTCTCATAAAATAGCTTGGTAGGTCCTCTCCGTTTCTCTTTCCATATTGCTCTGATCATGGGCTTTTTCATTCCGTTGAAGATCGCTTTCTCTAGTGTCTGACAACCAAGACCAGTCGATCTCTGTTGCTCTGCTTCCTTTGTTATCCTTCTGTAAGCTATATGGATTGAGTCACCCCTTTTCTTTTATGAAAGTACTTTTTTTTTGTGAGTACATTGTTGGAAATTTTTTTCCCTGCTTAAGAAAGGTGGCAGGTGTAGCTTAGAAAAGTTTCTTTCTTTGCTTTGGTGTTTTGGTGAAATGAGATTCCGGATCTTAAGTTTTTTTTCTTTTCAAGTGGGAAAAGACACTATATTGTTTCTTCCTTGATGTGTTTTTGTCTGTGCTCTTCTTTACATGGACTTCCTTTTGGAATGCTAGGACTTTGATTTAGTTTTAGCTGATTACTACCTTTCTTTTGCTACCGTGTTCGTTCGCCGAGAAAATTTCGGGCCAAAGAAAGGAACGTGGTTTTGATCTTACGCATCTCATTGTGTTTTCTTTTACCAAAAAGGGTTTAACCAGTTAAGTTCAATTCTACTCTGCTGTCTCTTTGGCGCGAGCTTCTTGGCGATTGTTGAGTCTCTCCCCCTTATAGCGCATTTCTCTTGCCCATTAAATCGAGGTTCAGTTGATCTGTAGATTGCTTTAACATGTCAGATAGGCTGTCCTGTTTCTCCTGGAATATTTGGACTTGTTTTGAACCTTAACCTTTTGAACAGTTGATCTTGAGAGTTCTTTCCCGCAGTTGGGTAATCAGATGCTCTAATTTACATGATCTGTTGTTAATTTTATTGATCTGTAAATAGACTAGTCAATATAAGCTATTGACAACCAAGTACATGTCAAGTTGTTGCTTAAGAACTTTTATTTGAATCTAGGATCTGAGATGTTTCTTTCAAAATTTTTATGGAGATGTAACTTTTATTGATCTCAGGAGCTGAATTAACATCAGCGTTATTGTTGAACTATGGCGTCAAAATCTTTTACACTTAGCCGATCAAATCTATCAATAAGTTCTGATGCCACTGATTCTCAAAAGCCACCGTTGCCTCCTACCGTCACATTTGGCCGGAGAACCTCCTCGGGCCGTTATGTCAGCTATTCAAGGGATGATCTCGATAGTGAATTAAGCAGTCACGATTTCATGAATTATACAGTGCACATACCACCTACCCCTGACAATCAACCTATAGATCCATCCATCTCACAAAAGGTTGAGGAGCAATATGTATCAAATTCACTTTTCACGGGTGGCTTTAATAGTGTTACGCGTGCTCACCTAATGGACAAAGTGATTGATTCTGAGACAAGCCATCCCCAAATGGCTGGTGCTAGGGGATCTTCTTGTGCCATTCCAGGTTGTGATGCAAAAGTAATGAGTGATGAGCGTGGAATTGATATACTTCCCTGTGAGTGTGATTTTAAAATCTGTAGGGACTGCTATATCGATGCTGTGAAAACTGGGGGTGGAATCTGTCTGGGTTGTAAAGAACCATATAAAAACACCGAATTGGATGAAATTGCTGTAGATAATGGAAGGCCCCTTCCACTTCCTCCCCCAGTCACTGCTTCAAAAATGGAGAGGAGGCTGTCACTTATGAAGTCAACAAAGTCAGTACTGATGAGGAGCCAGACTGGAGATTTTGATCATAATAGATGGCTATTTGAAACAAGGGGGACTTATGGTTATGGGAATGCTATATGGCCGAATGATGGCGGCTTTGGGGGTAAAGAAGATGATGTTGCTGAGCCCAAGGAGTTGATGAACAAACCATGGAGGCCACTTACTCGGAAACTGAAGATACCAGCTGCTGTAATTAGCCCATACCGGTATAGCTTTTTTTAACCTTATTTATACTGTCTTGTAACATCCTGACGGATCTGATATTCTATCACTGTTTTGAAATGACTTTGCTAAGTCAAATGCCCCATATTGATGCACAGCAATATTCATTAACTGTCAATTTTCATTTTTTAGTTTATATCATTCTTTGTTTTATTGCGTGGTGCTACAAGAGACTGAGACTATAATTTTCGCCTGCAAGAACTTAAACAGAAGTCAGAGTGACCAATATGTATTATTTACACACAACTCCCTAAATAATCTTCAAGTTGATTAGCAGGAAAGCGATTCCCATGGCTTGTAAACTTGAATACTTCTAACTTTGGTTGTCATCTTATAGTTCAACATTTAATAAAATGTGAATATAAATGTTAGTTTTTCTTAATTTTTTTGGGTGCCACTCAGCCATAATGATGATTTTCATTTATGATTTCTGTGCATCTATTCATGCAGGCTTCTTGTTTTTATTCGCATCGTTGCCCTTGGATTATTTTTACAATGGAGGGTCAGCCATCCCAACTATGATGCAATTTGGCTTTGGGGAATGTCAATTGTTTGTGAGATTTGGTTTGCTTTTTCTTGGCTTCTTGACCAACTGCCCAAGCTGTGCCCAATTAATCGTGCTACAGATCTTAATGTCTTGAAGGAGAAATTTGAAACATCCAGTCCCAGCAATCCCACAGGAAAATCTGATCTCCCTGGCATAGATGTCTTTGTGTCTACTGCAGATCCAGAGAAAGAGCCACCTCTTGTCACTGCAAACACGATCTTGTCAATTCTAGCTTGTGATTACCCTGTTGAAAAGCTTGCTTGTTATGTTTCTGATGATGGTGGTGCACTTCTGACGTTTGAGGCTATGGCAGAAGCTGCAAGTTTTGCTAACATATGGGTTCCATTTTGCCGTAAACATAATATTGAGCCAAGGAATCCTGAATCTTACTTCAATTTAAAGAGGGACCCGTACAAGAACAAAGTTCGACCAGATTTTGTAAAGGATCGTAGAAGATTGAAGCGTGAATATGATGAATTCAAGGTCAGAATTAATGGCTTGCCAGATTCCATTCGTCGCCGCTCTGATGCATACCATGCTCGGGAAGAAATCAAGGCTATGAAGCTTCAAAGAGAAAATAGGGAAGATGAAACTGTGGAGACTGTTAAGATTCCAAAAGCTACGTGGATGGCTGATGGTACGCATTGGCCAGGAACATGGGTGAATTCTTCATCTGAGCATGCTAGGGGTGACCATTCTGGTATAATGCAGGTGTGAGGTTGATGCCAAATTTGTCTGTTATTCCAAATTTGAAATGGATTGAAATTAATCCCATCCGATTTATATACTATAGCAATTGCTAGAGGAGGTCTTTATAATATTTTTATTTCTTAAACATAATACCAAAGCACCCATCACGCATGAAAAATCACACAAAAAGAGAGGGCAATGAAAAATGAAAATGATGAGGATTTTATTTCACATGATGCAGGTGATGTTGAAACCTCCTAGTGATGAACCACTACTTGGAACTGCTGATGATGCAAAGATAGTGGACCTAAATGATGTAGATATACGTCTCCCATTACTTGTCTATGTTTCTCGTGAGAAGCGTCCAGGCTATGATCACAACAAGAAGGCAGGGGCCATGAATGCACTTGTTCGAGCCTCTGCCATTATGTCTAATGGTGCTTTCATCCTCAACCTTGACTGTGACCACTACATTTACAACTCTCAGGCCCTCAGGGAAGGCATGTGCTTCATGATGGATCGAGGAGGTGACCGCCTCTGTTATGTCCAGTTCCCTCAGAGGTTCGAGGGTATTGACCCTTCTGATCGATATGCTAACCACAACACTGTATTCTTTGATGTGAACATGCGCGCCCTTGATGGTCTTATGGGGCCAGTTTATGTTGGAACTGGGTGCTTATTTAGAAGGATTGCAATTTATGGATTTGACCCACCACGATCGAAAGAACATCACCCAGGATGCTGCAGTTGCTGCTTTTCTCGTTGCAAGAAACATTCTTCAATTGCAAATACCCCTGAGGAGAACAGGGCACTAAGAATGGGTGATTCTGATGATGAGGAGATGAATCTTTCCCTGTTTCCAAAGAAGTTCGGCAACTCAGCTTTTCTTATTGATTCAATTCCAATTGCAGAGTTTCAAGGTCGCCCTCTCGCGGATCACCCTGCTGTTAAGAATGGACGTCCGCCTGGTGCTCTTACCATTCCTCGTGAGCCTCTCGATGCATCTACTGTTGCAGAGGCAATCAGTGTAATCTCTTGCTGGTATGAAGATAAGACTGAGTGGGGACAGCGGATAGGGTGGATTTATGGTTCTGTTACTGAAGATGTTGTCACTGGGTATAGGATGCATAACAGAGGATGGAAATCGGTATATTGTGTCACCAAGCGTGATGCATTTCGTGGCTCTGCTCCAATCAATCTTACTGACAGGCTTCATCAAGTTCTAAGGTGGGCTACTGGGTCTGTTGAGATTTTCTTCTCCCGCAACAATGCCCTCTTAGCCAGCCCTAAGATGAAGATTCTGCAAAGAATAGCGTATCTCAATGTGGGAATCTACCCTTTCACCTCTATCTTCCTGATTGTCTATTGCTTCCTTCCTGCACTTTCCCTCTTCTCAGGCCAGTTCATTGTTCAAACTCTCAACGTGACTTTCCTCACTTACTTACTGACCATCACCGTGACTCTGTGCCTACTTGCTGTGCTCGAGGTCAAATGGTCCGGAATTGAGCTAGAAGAGTGGTGGAGGAATGAGCAATTTTGGTTGATTGGAGGTACTAGTGCCCATCTTGCTGCAGTTCTTCAGGGGCTTTTGAAAGTCATGGCTGGAATTGAAATTTCGTTCACGTTGACTTCAAAATCAGGTGGTGATGATGTGGATGATGAGTTTGCTGATCTGTACATTGTTAAATGGACATCCTTGATGATACCACCAATCACCATAATGATGGTTAACTTAATAGCGATAGCTGTTGGATTTAGCCGGACAATCTACAGTGTTATACCTCAGTGGAGCCGTTTAATAGGTGGGGTGTTCTTCAGCTTCTGGGTCTTGGCTCATCTCTACCCCTTTGCTAAGGGCTTGATGGGAAGAAGGGGAAGGACACCTACAATCGTGTTTGTGTGGTCAGGACTCATCGCAATCACCATATCCCTCCTTTGGGTGGCAATCAAGCCACCATCAGGTACCAACCAAATTGGAGGTTCATTCCAGTTCCCTTGATCGATCATTCTTTTCATGAGCTAAATTTGTCCCTTTCAAGTTTATCATGCTAGAGAAATTAGGCATTGCCTTGGTTGCTCTTATCCATTTTGTCTAGTGAGGACTTCCATTGCAGTGCTGTAAAAGATGGATGGAACTTAGAAGAGGAGAGATCAATACTTTGTTTCTCGGTTATGATTTGTTACTTATTATAGCTTATTGTTTCTACACATTACATCACTGCTAGGGCTGGTACTTCTTGTATTCTTTTGTACCTTATACAAAGACGAGTGCCTAAAGGGATATTTCTCTCTCTCCCCCTCTTTTTTTTTTTAAAATCACTTGCTGCATTCTGTAGAAAACGGATGAAAAATTGTGTTAGCATCTCTGGTCAGGAAGCTCATGTATGGTAATGACATGCGATTTAAACCTCTTCATGAGTGCTGTGCTAAAACATTGCAATAGTAGGAAGAAGCATAGGATTTCACGAATGCCTGCCTAGTTTTCAGCCTCAGTTGTTCTCTGCAACGTACTTGGTGTATGCACCATCCCAATTCCTATTATAGTTACTCTGGTTGTGTTACTTTGTTAAGGAACATTTTAATTAAGAGTTAGATGCTATTATGTAGTGTCCTTAAACCATGGATTCAATTCCAAATAATTTGATTTGATATGGATAGACATGGGTCTTAGAAAAGTTTGACTCTTCCAAGACGAAACCACCATAGATGTGTATACGCATAGCTGTGGAATATCAATATTGTAAATTGCAAATCCAAGTCATCCTACATGCAATATTCAACTTGTAAAAGACTTGAAGTTCCACAAATATTGTTTATCATTTGTTTTCAACTTCTACCTATATATGCTGATGTAATATATAATGTAGCATTCAAACAATATTTAGTTTCATTGTCATCCTTTATTTATATATCTTATCACGCTGGCATACTTTAAATTGAGATTGAATTTCGTATATTATCAAATTCTGAATTCATAGATTATGAAGGAAATGGAGTTGGATTGTAACTGCTATTAAGACAACGATTAAGGGGAAGCTTTAGGAAGGGCTGAATATGTTTTAAGAAGGGAGAACAAGACGTTTCAATTTCTGAAGGTTTCGCAATGTTTTCCATCTTCAGAATTTTAGAAAATTGCATAAGGTTTTTTATATAATATTTAACACGTTATTGTTAAGCAATTCATAGGTTAGACATACTACTATATATACCATTATGATATTTTGCAATCTTTCATGGTCTTAGTTTTCTCATATAATTGGATGGTTTCTTAGAATTAAATGATCGAAAGATGAATTTTTAATATTTGAATAAATGATGCGGACTTGTGGTTTTACTTGTTTTTAGGGCTATTCAAAGTATACTTAATTTAGTAATTATAGTTTGAACTTTAAAAAGTGACAATTAAATGATTAAAATTTTAATTTTTTTTCAGTTTTAACCTAATGTTAGTGTTTCCGTTAAGTTTGTGAATGTATCTTGTTACGTGTTTCAAAAATCCTAACTATTAATACATGTCAGCTAAAATTAACACAACTAACAATATTAATAAAACGATAACGTTTAATCATATAACTAAAATGACATCGTTGTTGAAAGGTGACTTAGTTTAATCCCTATATTAGTTTACACAGCCCTGATGCCCTGATCCTTCATTTTCAGTTTGTTCCCTTCATTATCAGCTCGTGATTAAACGACGTCGTTTTATTAATCTTATTTGTTGTGTTAATTTTGGTTGACGTCTATTAATAGTTAGTGTTTTTGAAATACGTGACAAGTCACGTCAACAAACTCAACGAAAAATACTAAAATTGAGTTAGAATTAAAAAAATTGAAAATTTGAACATTTAATTGTCATTTTTTGAAATTCGGGCTATAATTACAAAATTGAACAAAATTTGAGATGTTTTTTATAATTAATCTACTTAATAAGTACTTACATTATTCTAAATTATCTTTATAAATATATTATATTACTAGAAATGATAAAAATGACCTTTTATTGAATCTGTGTCCAATTCTTTTAGCACAAATTATATACAATGGATTGTTAAACATGTAAAAAGATCTATATGATTATTTTAATTTGATTTTTAATAAGTTTATCAAGTTATTTAAGAGCAAGTTCTAATAATAAAATTTGATGGAAACTTAGAGAAAAATTATCTTTAGCATTTTCAATATCATAAAGTATGTCAAAAGAAAAAGAGTTAATGGAAAGAAAATTAAAAAATGAGTTGAGTTATTATACAAGTCTATTAGGAAACAGTCTCTGTATCTTTATCGAAAATGCGGGCATGACTGCGTACATCTTACCCTCCCCATACCCTGCTTAGGCGAAAATTTGGGTATGTTTGGTTTGGTTTATTATACAAGTGCTTTATATGCTAATCAGCTTATGATTGTATCTTTCTACAAGGAGGTTTATTTCAATTGTGATGTAGGTAACCACAATCATATTTCTCCGTCTTCTCTCTTCAAACCCGTTACCCATTCGTGACTTTCCTCAATCTTTATCCTACCTATTTAGCGTCTCTATTCCCTATCTTTCTTCCCAACTTCACCTAAGCATTTTCCTACAGAGCCTGATGACGCATAATTGATTCTACACTACTACCTTGAGTTATATTACCCAACAAGGCGTCCCTTAGTCCTAAAGGGTATTCTTGTCCTTCTCTTTTGTAATTTTACGCTTCTTTCACTCATTAATTGTTATAGTAACCACTTTTTGTAAAAAGTTGGTTTGAACTTATAGCCTTTTCCATTCAGAGTTAGGAAAAAAAGTGCATTGATTATGCAAACCTAAAGATGATTATAAATCCCAACTCCTCCACTCAACTTCCCTCCCCTTCCTTCTTCGTCTTCCCAAATTGCACCTAATAGTCCTAAAATTAACCCAAAATGCACTGAAGTACTCCACATCAACCATTCCTTAAGTTAGAAGTAAGTTGTTGATAAGGAATAAGCTGAACATTTACAATATGCCCTTTTATTAGTTGAAGATGGAAAAAAAAATAGTAGCTCCAGACATAAAAGTATAAAAGAATGGAGCAAAAAAATGGATCTTAACTTTCGTTCAAATTCTTTATGAAAAATGACCCCCTTCCCTCTAGTAAGAGAATGGGCACAAAAAATATGGAGAATCAGGGGGTTTGATAAGATGCTCTTATCAAAGAACAACCTTATTCTCTTTAAGTTTTCATCTCAAACAAATGCTAAAGAGGTGATGGAGGTAGGGCTGTGGAATTTGTTGTACCAACCACACATGTTATAGCCATAGAAACCAAGATTAAGTTTAGAAAAGATCTCCTACGATAAAATTCCCATTTGGCTAATTTTCATGAAGTTCCTTTAGAATATTGGTCCACCAAGGGATTGAGTGTCCTAATTAGCTATATAGACATCTTATTTGCATAGATGAGATGGTAGCTCATATAAGGAGAATCAAGTACGATAGGTTATGTGTTAACATGGAAAATAATAAAACTCTTTTGGATATTATTCCTATAATGAGACTCAAGGATGAAAACACAATATTTGAGGACTATCTACATGTATCTTAACAATGGAGACCTAAACAAATCACCTAAGGGAAAAATGGACTGAGATAAGCAAAAAGTTTTAAAAAATGGAATATATAGAACGAATGGGATTAGTCCTAGATGATAATAACCAAACTGTAGAGATTATAGGGTAGATTACTCAAAAGGAAAAAGTTAGGAGCAGGTTAAGGATATACTAGTTTTCAATGAGGAAGCAAAAGATTTTAAAGTAATAACCTGTGATTTAAGGCAACAAGAAACCAACAAAGTTCATCCACCATTACCTCAAAAGGCTATACGTATCAAGTCCACAGCTCATATAGGAAATATGGAGGAAGGTTTAGATGACCAACCATCCTATACACCTAAGGTTAGTGAAAATGGGGACACAAATACTGCCTTTAAGTTGATAAGAAAAAGGAAATAGGAAAAATGAGGATTTCACCTTACATAAATACATAGCTATATTGATTATTTCATGGAACATTAAGGGGATAAATAGCTCCATAAAACAATAGGATGTTTGAGAGTTTTTCTATAGCAATAAAATAGATGTTATAGGGCTCATTGAAACTAAACTATCTAAAGAGAAGTTCAGGAAACTTAGTTACAAAGGTGATTGATGGTCTTTTATGTTGAACCATAACCACCACCATTATAGAATAATTATAATATGTTTTGATTTTAGGAGGGTAGTTTTGAAGTTTTTAATTATCGTGATTAACACATGCATACCAATATTAGTTTTACAAGAGAGGAGAAAAGTTTTAAGATTACATTTTTATATGGTTATAACTTTTGATTTTAAAGGAGAGCCTTATGAAGAAACAACCCAAATCTTCTCATATGAGAATAATAGTAAGCTATTCTTGTCTAAATCTAAAGGCAATGTGTGCTCAAAGAACCATTCTAGGGATTTCAAAGATTATATCACCAAGCTAGGAGTAACATATCTATGTTTTTTGGGTTTCTTTTATGTTTAGAGCAACAAACAAGCATCCATATGGTTTATAAGAAAGAAAATTGACAGGGAATCAGTTGATAGTTCATGGCTAAAGCTTGTATAAAGAACAAAGCAAAGTTCCTACCACTTAAAGTATTTGATCACTTACCTATACTCGGTAAAGATTAATGCTTTTGTTTTCAATAAGATTATGATGTGATTGTTATTAATATAGATTAGGAAGTTACTTTTATGATAATTTGATTATAATTATATGTTAATTTCATTCAATAGAATATGATGATGTATAGTATAAATGGATAAATCGAGATTGATGATGAATTGATCTTATAAGATTTATAATTTTGATTGTGATTTGCTTAAGTACAAGCAAAGCTTAAGTGTGGGGATATTTGATAGATGCATAATTGACCATATTTATATCTCATATTTAATGTATTTTTGCTTGATAAATTATACTTTTATCATATATTTGGTACTTAATTCACTCTAAGTGTGTTTATATAGGTTATAATTGCCCTCACGAACTCAAAAGAGAAGAATTCATGTAAAAACATGACATAAAAAGAAAATTTAAATCATAGAAGGATACACGATGCCATGTAGATTCACGATTTCCAGATATTTTAGTTATGCACGGTTTGATGCATGACCGTGCATCAGCCAACACATCAGCCAAAACCCTTAAATTTACTATAAAAGATATTTTCGGAGGCAAATTGAAGGAGAATACATACAAAGGCATTCTGAAACTCTTAGAGACCACTCAAGGGACGATTTTGATCAAGAGAAGTGAAAATTTTGAAGAATTCACTGAAAGATCCATCGAAATTGTAACACCCCAACTTCCGCTGAACCCGAACCCGATATCGATTGTGATACCCGAATCCATGCCCCGCGAGGGTGGCGTGTCACATCACTTAACACTTCACTAAACACTTTGCAAAAGTCGGTA
>JANIIA010000006.1:29576504-29594823 GCA_027478495.1 Erythroxylum alaternifolium | reverse complement strand
ATGAGACAATATACGAATGATGCAGGTTACAGAAATAAAAACAAGGTGTAGGTCAAAAGATTAAAAACTTAAAAAGCTCAGCAAATGTGCCCAGAAGATTTTAGAAAATAAATAGATAAAGAAAAAATGTGATAAAAAAAATTTTAGATACATAGTAAATAAATAAATAACTAGGATAAAGTACAAATACATAAGTTGGAAAAAATTGATAATAAGGAAAATCTATCAGACTATTTTCGATGCACATTGCAGCAATTGAAAATTTCAAGGTGAAATGTCACAAACTCGTTTAGTTGCTCCTAGACTAAAGACATATTGCATAAATCAGTTTGACGTGCATACACATGTTAACATATTCTTTATTGACATTAGTTGAAGCAATTAAAGTGATATTTTGTGTATTGTAGTTTGTGGGTATCATGGACTTCTGCACATATTTCCACTTTTAATCGTTTTTAATTTCTCTTGTAGTGCTGAGTGATCCAGCTAAACGCTTTGACTATGATTTAACTGGTATACATGAGATTGATAAGTATACTTTACGGGTAAGAGTAAACTCTCATAGCAATAGCAGAATCAAGCTTACATATGTCTTTGGTCTTAACATTTTCTCAGGTATATGTTTATGATAATCAGAGTACATTATTGCTATGCAGGAATATCTTGCCAGATTTAAAGGAATGATACTTACCTGCAATGGGCTTGGTATTAACAGTACATCAATCTGGTAATCACCAGTAACTTTCTATAAAGGATTTGACCAAACTATTTAGTATTATCAATCCATGATAATTAAGATTGTCATAAACATATTTGGATTTAAGATTTGCAATGTATCTGCATGTGGCCATTGAAGATTTTTGTTTGACATGAATTTCTTGTGGCATGTAGATAATGTGAATTTAATTATCGAACTCTTCTTTATTTGGTAGATTTTGATCCATGATTTAGTACAGGGAAGCAGAAAAGGAAAGAGAACAAGAAGGGGAAATAAGAAAGACCAAGACATTGGAAAAGAGGGATTAAAGAAGAGTAGGGTTTAGGGAGAACTTAGGAATAAAGACCAAGAGAAGTCTCATTTCCATTAACTGAATCAAACCAACTGCCAAATATTTATGGCAGTGAGAGTGACCCTAAAATATTTGAGGTCTGAAATAAAGAAAATTTTGATTACCATTGACTAAATTAGCGTAAAAGAAAAGTGAAAAAAACTCTAATAATGAAATTCCCATATACTGTACTGTAGCGTTTCTTGTCCAGCTTTATCTGTTTTGCATACTGTTAATAAAATTTCCACCCTAGCATTGACGATCTTTCTACAGTAAAACTGGAGTCCCCAACTAATTATTGCATCTAGTACCTGAAACTGGATAACCAAATTGGGATTTTGGTTTGTTTCAGGAAATCTTCCTTAGTAGGTGGATTGCAGACTAGACACTCTGTCATACTACTTAAAGATGGTGACACAGAATAGAAAAAGAAGAGTTATTAATTTAGTTTTCCTTGTCAGAAAAAGATATTTCTACTTTATTTTGTCCTTATTAGTTTATGCTTTAAAGTTTATTAATGAATACTAAAAAATCCTTATTAAATAGGATTCTGTTCTTATTTTGGAAATTTAGTGACGTTTCCTACTCCATTAAGTCAAGATTATGGTTCCAAGGAATTTTCTATATATATGTAATCAGTCTTTCAGTACAAACTTTGAGTTTTCTATTACATGTGATGCTTTTTTCTAAGAATGTTGCTTAGACCTAGGAGTGATTTCTAGACCTACCGTTTGTTGTTTTCTTTCCTAAAATCAGCAATTTCCAGCCCAAAAATTCAAATCTTACGTTTCATTAACTTATACTGAATTTAAAAACCTGAAATCCGACTTTCCAGCAGCTTAACAAAACCCAAAAGCATAGTTTCAGCTACTTTTAGTAACTATTTGCTATATCTTTTATTCATCCTACAATAGTTGGTCTTATTCTGATTTAGGGGTAGTTTAACTGCATCTGCAACTTTGTGAAATTAGTGCCCTTTTATGCAAATTTGCTTTTAATGATATGGAGCAGATGGATTTTAGGCATTTTGGTTCGATTTTTAATGAAGAGCTATATATATTTCTCACCAAGGTTTGCAAAATTCCAATTAGATGCATGCTATCCCCACTTTAGCATTACAGTTGGGGACACTACCTATATGGAGAATGACTGGGGATTAATTAGACTAGAGCCAACTTTGATAGCCTTCTTGATGTAGAAGGAAAACAGAACAACTTTGACATTTAATAGAATTTGGAATAGAATCACCATCTTATGCCTAAAAAAGACTGAGTAAAAAATAATTTATGTGAATATACCTTTATTAATATCAACCAAGAAGAAAACTTAAAGAAGAGCTTGCACATTAGCAAGTCCTAGAAATCACATCTACCATCTATAAAGAATTAGCATCACATCTGGTGTCTATAAATTACCTAATAAAATTTATGGATCACTCAAACGATAAAAGCATCACACTTTTATAAATTCGTAACTTGAAGCATCTCTCCTCCCATAATTGAACATTCAATCTTCTAATTTAAAATACTTGAAGAGAAATAAATTTGTAACTTGAAACATCTCTCCCGCATAATTGAAATACTCAATCTTCTAATTTAAAATACTTGAAGAGAAATTGAATCCTACTCTAATAAGGATTCTTATGATTTCTTAATAGACTTGAATCCTTAACTATTAAGACAAAAGAAAATAAAAATACTTCAATCCTTTTGCAATTAAGGGAACAAGAAAATATCTAAACTAAATTTTACTCTCCATTCTCTCCTCAACTTGATGAGAGTTGACCTAGATGATTACAAGTTGCTATCCATGGTCTTTAGCACATCATATCGGTTTCCTTGCACCATAGCTCGTATGAATTGCTTGCCCCTCATTAACTTCAATTATGTTGTTATAATGGTTCCTATCTTCATAAGTTAAAGTTAACAGTCATTTACGTTCTCTGCATTATGATTTGTACAACTTTGAAATTGAGTGTCAAAGGTCTCTAGTTTTCCAAAAATTGGCCAAACCAATTCGTCTGTGCTTTGTAGTTGAACATTCTCCTACATACCCATTTTCTGTGTTGCCAAATTGATATAGGATCGATAGAGGATAGCTTCTAAACTTATTGAAAGTTTTGAGTAAAAACAATATCTAAGAAGAAAATAATAATATGAAAACCAAGAAAAATATAATTGATTTAATTATCTCTTTATTAATATCATCAAAGAAAATGCTTAAAAATATGTTACATTGAGATTTACTAGCTTTACACTAGCAATTCATAAAATTACATCTATGATTTATATATAGTTAAGTTTCATATCTAGTGTCTAGAAATCACTCTTACAATTGAAGAGTCATTTTTAGAAGAGAAAGTGTCACACCTCCATATTCATAACTTGAACATTCTCTCCTTTTTCTCATTGTTCCTATCTAACGGAACGCTATTAGATCAAATGACAAAGGCATTGTTGAGAAAAAGATGGCTTTTCCCAGATGAAATGAAAATTGGATTCATGTAATAAGAGAAAGGTTTCCCATTCCTTAGCTTGAAAGATATGTGGCCATGAAATAGAGGGATTAAGTGGAACAGAATTCACTGGGTGGTAGAGTCATGGAAACACCTCTTTCTTTACGATATATTCCTAAAAAACCGTTCCTTGTTTACCAACCACACATTGTCTAACCAAATCCAATTATCTCTCGATATGTTTTTGTGTGTATCGCACTGGTGGCTTTAAAAAATCGCGTGAATTGACTTGGGTTACAGGTGTAGTTCTTGCTGTATTGACTGCATCTTTTGGCGTAATAATATATATATATATATATATATGTCCTCTTGATACTATGCAAATAAAATAATTTTAATTTCTTAAATAGAAATGTATTCTAATTTAACAAGGATTTTTTTTAATTTCTTGATATAATTTAAACCTAAACCAACAAGGACAAAACAAAATATGTCAATTTCTTGTACAGTTAAGGAAAATTAGTGACTAAGAAAAGAAGAAACTAATTTTGTATTCTCCTTCATCTATATTTCTACAGTAAACTTTCTAATAGATTTTGCTTCTTTTTGCTATGCAAAATCACATTATAGCCAATCTGCTTATTCATATGATTACGTTGACCACAGGCTCATGTAAGAAGTCAAATCAACATTTAACAAAAGCTTGTACCCATGTGAAGAGCATCCGTGGAATAAATAGGTAAAACATTAGAACTTACAAAATCGATTATGACAATTATCATTAAACAGATTGTTGCTATTAACTACTAGCATGGACATACGATACACTTAGGCAGTCGTTCTATTTGGAGTAACCACTAGGAGTTGTTGCTTTGTTGTCCAAAGAGAGTTTGGGCTAGTATGTATAATGGAGGATCAATAGAAGTATTAACTAGTAGTTAAAACTCAAAAATTTGGAAGTAGGCTGTTGAAATATCAAGTTTTAGGTTTGGAACGCTAAAATTTCAAAATTGGTATAGATGAGTTTTTAAGGTTTGATTGCTGAAAATTTAGGCTTAGAATTTCAAGGTTTCATATTGCTGAAATTTAGGTTTAAGATGGTTAGAATTTAGGTTAGGCTTGCTGGAATTTAGTGAGGAACACAAACAATGAAGAGTAGGAAACTAGGAATCACGCCTAGAGTTCAAGAATCACTTTTAGAAGAAAGCATCACATCTTCTAATTGAAAACTCAAGTTTGTAAAACAATTTCAGATTGCTTCTCTTTGAAGAGTTGAATATACTTATATTTATAGAGAAGTTTTTAAAACACTTATTCTAGTAACAAGGGATCCTAACAAATTTAAATCCTACTCTAATAAAAATTCTGTAAGTCCTAAACAACTAGGATAACATATGTAAAATAGAATAACATATTTAACGTACTATTACTTCCTATCTAATAAGTAATTCTAGCACAATCTAAATTTTGGTCTTTGTCTTTGATGTCAACTTAATTTCAAAACCTCATCTCATCAAATTAAAGCTAGTTGTTGATTAATTTTTTTTCTCTTTTATTTCTTCTATATACTTTAAGCTTTTTTGCATTAATTCTCCTTGACTTTTCTGAAGTCTTTCTCGACATAGAATGTGATAAATACTAATTATATAAGTTTGAATTCAACTTCTGAAATTCAAATTCTAAAATCCAAGTACAACAACCTAATGAATGTCCCACTAATATGTGGGGTCTGGGAAAGTCCAGTGATACGCAATCGTATCTCTAATTGGTAGATAGGCTATTTCTGATAGATTCTAAAATTCAACTACTGTCCAAAATCTGTCTACCTTTCCACTTAATAAGAAATTGTCAATATTCTCCATCTTTTGTGGCTACAATTTGTTCATCAAGAACATCCACTATCCCTCTATCTCCTCTTTAAGATAGAGAATGGTTGGAATTCTTACAGCTGCAGTAGGAGCTTGTGTATTATCATATCCATGATAAATAGTTAAGTTAGCAACATTAAAGATAGGTCCAATTCCCATGTCACTTGGTAATTTCAAAACTTAAGCATTGACACTTATCCTCTTGATGATTTTATAAGGTCCAGCACTCCGTGAATGAAATTTCTTATATTTCCCTTTCGAAAAATGCTTTGGACGTATCCTAACCATCACCATATCCCTTTCATTGAATTCCACCAATCAACGATGTTGATCAGCTTGCTCTTTATAAGACAAGTTGCTGCTTATGCTCTTTATAAGACAAGTTGCTGGTTGTTATATTTTGTCATATAGTTTCAAAGATGTCCCTCATGTATTATGCAAAACTTTTAGCTTCAACACTAACTCTTGTTGTTTGTGGTAAAGGAACTAGATCAATAGGCTTTATTGGTTAAACTTTTGAGACTATCTCGAAAGGTTTTTTATCAGTGAACTTATTTATAGAATTGTTGTATGCAAATTTTGCCATAGGAAGAATTAGGTCCCAATTTTTCACATTGTCTCCTACCAAACATCTTAACAAGTCTCCCAAGCTTTTATTCACCACCTTTGTCTGTCCATCAGTTTGGGGATAGAAAGAACTTGAAAATGGAAGTTAGTGTTCAATTTTTTCTATAGATTTTTCCAAAAATAACTCATAAACTTTACGTCACAATCAGAGACAATGGAAGGTAATCCATGGAGACATACAACTTCTTTGAAGATTACATTAGCAGTGTGGACAACATTATAAGTCTTAACCAATATATTTACAAATAGTTTCATAACGAAATCATATGGCTTCTTTACAACATAGGCATCAAGAACATATGTATTGCTGCTTCTTGTAGTCAGATGCACTAATCTGCTATCATTGCTGAGTTTTGACTTTGCAAGTGCACTCACAACTTCTTCTTTATTCTTATGTTGTACTAATTGTGCATCTTCATTCAATTCTACTCATTCTTCATTAGCCACTACAACACAATCTTCATCAACAACACCAATGATATCATCAAGTTTTGAACCAACAAGCTCGGGAACCCCAAGTAGTTGTTGGTTAATCAACTCCATGTTCTATTGTATTTAGCTTCTTGTCCCATTCTTTCAACCTATTGCACTATTGTTTTAGCTTGTTGTTTAAGTGTTTGAACTTGTTCAATTGTTTTAACTTTAAGGTTTGCCAAATAATCCACTTCGTTATGTTTTTCTTCATCTTTAATGCTTTGGGCATCTCCTACTGTCACACTCTTCATGTCATGATCATCTTCTATTGCCAAACTCTCTATATCATAAAGTCTTTGAGCACCTTCTACATGTAGGTGCTCAATGACTTGAATTGATCCACTAATTTGAGGAATCAAAATCATTACATGATTTTTCAGCAAAGATTTTCTTGTACGTTGCATGTTGTTGATCAATATTAGTCCCTTCTTCTTGCTTATTTCCATGTTCAGCATCAAGTATAGGTTGTTGGTTAGTATAATTTTTTCTTGTGGGAGTTTTGACTTTTAGGAAATGTATGTCAAAGTTGTCTAACCTCTCCAAAATTTTTCAAACATGTTTTCTTACAGGAGTTGTTGCATGTAAGTTAGTTTTTGGGGCACTTTGTGAATGAGGATCATCGATGCCCAATTTTCTTGTAATATGAAGAAGTCTTTCATCTTGCTTTAGATTGTTGAATACTTTTCTATATGTCCTTCCACAATTTGTTGCCATTGTGAACCTAAGCTCTGATATCAAATTAATGTAGGACAAATAAAAGAAGTATTAACTGTTAGTTATCAAATTTTAGGTTTGGATTTTAGCTTGGAATGCTAAAATTTTAAATTTGGTATAGATTTTTGCGGAAAAGAATTTTGGGATGTTTTTTCATACCTTGAATAGAGAATATACAATATTATATGGTAGATTACAAGAGAAAAAATAGGAAACTAAATCTGGAAGACTATCTAACCGAAATTCCTTAAATTAAGGGATTTCAAATTGACTTTTCTAATCTATTTACAACTTATCTATATCTTAACACTCCCCCTCAAGCTGAGGAATAGATGTCTTCCATTCCTAGCTTGAGTACAAGATCATGGAAACTTGAACTGTTTATCCCCTTTGTTAGCATCAGCTACTTGATGTTTTGATGGAACATAAGACATACACGCTAACCCCTCTTCCAATTTTTCTTTAATGAAATGTCTATCAATCTCAGTATGCTTTATCATGTTTTATAGGATTATGAGCAATATTGATGCCTAACTTCTTGTTACAATGGAGCTTCATAGGACCGTCCCACTTGACTCTTAAATCATCTAGAATAATTTTCAGCCAAAGTAGTTCACTCACTCCTTGAGCAATAGCCCTAAATTCTGATTCTGCAAATGACCTTGCCACTATATTCTGCTTCTTGCTCCTCTATGTTACCAAATTACCTCCAAGAAAAGTACAATATCTTGTAGATGATCTTCTATCAACTGGGGAAACTGCATAGTCAGTGTCAGCGTAAGCTTCCAGAGCAAGAGTATTGTTTTTCTTGAACAAAATTCTTTCCCCCGGATTCTATCAAGTAATGTAATACCCTGTAAGCTGCTTGAAGATGAGGTTCTCTTAGATCATGCATGAATTGACTGATCACACTTACCTACAATGCTATGTCTGGCTGAGTGTGAGCAAGGTATATGAGTCTACCAACTAGTCTTTGGTACATTCTTTTATCAACAGCTGGTTCTTTTTTAGCTTCTCCCAACTTATGGTTTGGATCCATTGGGTAGAGACTGACTTATACCAAATCTTCCCTGTTTTTGCCAGTAAATCAGTCACATACTTTTGTTGAGATATGAAAATCACTTGTGTGGGATATGCCACCTCAATACCGAGGAGGTACTTCAGTTTTCCCAGTTCCTTTATCTCAAACTCTTTTAATAGTCTTTGCTTTAATTCATGCTTCTCTTTCTCATTGTTTCCCATCACTGTGATGTCATCCACATAGACTAAAAGAGCAGTAACTACCCCTACAGTCGAATGCCTAATGAAAAGAGTGTGGTCACCTTGGCTTTGTTTATACCCTAACTCCCTCATGATTTTTGCAAATCTCCCAAACCATGCTTTAGGAGATAGTTTTAACCCATACAGGGCCTTTCTCATCTTGTACACTTTATTACCTATGTCCCCCTCAAATCTTGGTGGTTCATATAGATTTCTTCATCAAAGTCACCATGGAAATGCATTCTTAATATCATACTGTAAGAGTTGCCAATTAAAATGGGCAGCTAGTGATAACAAAATTCTCATAGTGTTTGTTTTCGCAATTGGAGCAAAAGTCTCCTAATATTCAACCCCATAAGTCCGAGT
The DNA here is from genome assembly GCA_027478495.1 of Erythroxylum alaternifolium. Classification (NCBI taxonomy): domain Eukaryota; kingdom Viridiplantae; phylum Streptophyta; class Magnoliopsida; order Malpighiales; family Erythroxylaceae; genus Erythroxylum; species Erythroxylum alaternifolium. The sequence goes on along the minus strand of JANIIA010000006.1, from coordinate 29,586,010 downwards.
TACCCTTTGGCCACTAATCTTGCTTTATATCTCTCAAGGGATCCATCAGCCTTGTATTATGGTGTGAAAATCCACTTACAATAAACAATGTTCTTTCCTTTCGGCTTTTCAACAATCTCCCATGTTCTATTCTTTTCCAATGCACTCATCTCCTCTCTCATAGCATCCCTTCATTCCCTTTTTGAAAATGCCTCAGAAACAGTGTTAGGGATAGTAATGGTGTTTAAACTCAATGAATGTTGGTGACAGGTGCTTAAGAGAGACATAGTGAGATGGTGGATAGAGTGGTTGTTTAGTGCATTCAAGTTGGTGACAGGCGCTTAAGAGAGATATACTGAGATAGTGGATAGAGTGGTCGTTTAGTGCATTCTTTGGTACTTTTTTTTATCAGCAATGGGAAGGGCTTGGTCGTCTGTTGGGTCAGTGGATGTTTCAACAAATTGCGTGTGTAAAGGTAAGTCAGATCTTTCCATGATTTCATTCCCAGGGTCTTAGTTGAATTCTTGGGCCTATGTTAGTTTTAGAACGGCCTTTCTCTTTGAATACACCTGAGTAACACTAGTTGGGACACGAGATGAAACAGGTTTAGTAGCAGAACTGGGCTCAGAGGATTCGAGTTCAATAATACGAGCTAGAACATGAGGAAGGTCAAGGTTTTTAAGTGGTTCAAAGGACTCACAAGTGTTTTCTTCTATCATTGAAATCTTCCCCTAAATAGAGGACTTGGAGAAAAAGGTGTAACTTCTGTGAAGGTGACATCTGTAGAGTTATACAATTTTCTAGATGAGGAGTTGTAACTCTTGTATCCTTTTTGAGTGGGTGAGTAACCAAGGAAAACACATTTGATGGCTCGGGAGTCTAGCTTGTCTCTAGGTTGGCTCTGGATATGAACAAAGGCAATGCACCCAAATACTCTAGCTGTGAGGCCATGTGAGGTTCTGAAGTGTGGGTAGAGACTATTAAGGATTTCTACGGGACTTTTGTTGTCTACCACACATGAGGGAAGTCTATTTATCATATATGTGGCAGTAAACATGGCCTCCCTCCAATAGGACTTAGGGACATTCCCTTGAAAGAGTAAGGCTCGGGTGGAGTTGATTAAGTGCCCATTTTTTCTTTCAGCTACTCCATGTTGTTAAGGTGTGTTAACACATGATGACTCGTGGATAATGCCCTGTGATTGAAAGAACGGTGACAAAATCTAGTTGAAGTAGTCTCTAGCACTGTCTGTCTTAAAGCTTTTTATCTTAACTCTAAATTGGTTTTGAACCATTGAGGGGAAATTAGGTATAACAATGCTAACATCAAATTTTTGTTTAAGAAGAAAGAGTCATGTAACCCGAGTGCAATCATTAATTAAGGATACAAACCAACGAGCCCCAGAAACGTTAGGTGTAGTAGAGGGACCCCATGTGTCACTATGAATCAAATGAAAAGGACAAGAACTTCTTTTATTGCTAATAGGAAAAGATACCCGAGTTTGTTTTGCCAGTTCACAAATATCACAATGAAGCTTAGAAATATCTAATCCTTGGAACAAATGAGGAAACATGACCTTTAAAAGATGGATGACCTAGGCGCAAGCGATACAACCAAATGGCATCTTTATTTGAGGAATTGAGAAATGACAGAGACAAATTGCTCCTAACTTTCTGAGGTGATTCATGGTGATAAAGACCTCTTCTTTCCTTAGCAAGTCCAATCCTCCTCCCCGAGCCCTGATCCTGAAAAATACAATAAGAAGGGAAAAAAGTAGCATAACATTTAAAATTATGAGTAAGCTTTTGAATGGAGACAAGGCTAGCTGACGGTTTTGGTATATGGAGGACATTTTTAAGAATAAGAGTAGGTGTGATATGTATATCTCCGAACCCTGCAATAGTAGCTAAAGAGCCATTGGCCGCTACAATCTTTTTGTTATTTGGACATAGGTATAGGTGTGGAAGAGTTAAGATGTGGGTGTCATATGGTCTGTGGCACCGAAGTCTATTATCTAAGAGTTGGTATGAAATTTTTCCAAGGCATTCATGCAAAAAGGAAGCGAAGGTTTACCTGAAAGAGCCAAAGAACAAGCACTAGAAGGCTTCTCAAGAGACCCCAATAAGCTTCTCTGCTTCTTAATTTCTTCACTATTGAACCCACTGTTGTCGAATTTTCCTCAGCTTTGGGCTGCTCTATCATATGTGCTTGAGACCTCTGCTTACCCCCAAGGTTTCCCCACTCTCGACTTGGTGGCTTACCATTTAGCGCCCAAAACGTTTCTTTTGTGTGCCTCGGTTTCTTGCAGTGAGTGCACCAGAGATTGTCCTTATTCTCCTTCCCATGGTTTTCTCTACTGGGATGTTTAGGCAGATGATTACATTTGTTCCCCTAATAATTTGTTTTTGCTACTAAGGCTGACCCATCCATGGTTTGCGGTTCAAGCATTACACTCCTTTGGTTTTGTTCTACTCGAATCAATGAAATTGTCTCTTCTAGAGACGGTGTGTCCTCCTTGCCAAGGGTTTGAATCCTAACTTGATCGAATTCAAGTTTCAATCTAGCTAAAAAATCATAGACACGGTCTGTTCCAATGAAGTTCTTCAAGATGGCAGCATCCTCAAGGCATTTCATCTCGAAAACTCAGTAATGATCGAGTTCTTGCCATAGATTTTGCGGCAGGTTTGCATACTCTGTGACAGATTTTTCTCCTTGTTTAGTGGCTTTAGTTTTAACCTTGATCTCGTACACTTAAATAGCATCACGAGCCGTTGACTATGTGCGACGAATGTAGTCCCAAATTTCCTTTGTTGTGACCAAAACATGCACGTGTCACTAATCATAGTTACCATGGAATCCCATAGCCAAGACATTATCATGGAATCCTCCTCATCCCATGCTTCAAACATCAGGTTGTCCTTTGTTGGTCCCATTCCAAGAACGTGACTAAGCCTCTCTTTGCCCTTGAGGTATGTGTGGATAAATTGGGACCATTTAAGGTAGTTCTTCCCATTAAGACTATAGGAAGCCCGAATATTTTGCAAATCTCCAATTTTTTGAATAGAACTGGATTCTTCTGAGGGGTTAGGATTGTTAGACACGGAAGTTTGGGAAGTTGACATGGTGAAGGAGGAAAAACGCAGCAATTAAGGTTGCCCTAATAGGAGGAATGAGAGAAGGAAAGACGAGGAGGAATGGCGGTGATGAAGGCTGGAATACACAAGAAAAGAACCAAACAAAAGGTCACGATTATGCAACAATGAAGGCTGCTCGAAGAACAAATCCCATAAAAAGAACCCTAGGGCTATGATACCTTGTGGAAAAGAATTCTGGGATATTTATTCATATCTTGAACAGAGAATATATAGTATTATATAGTAGATTACAAGAGAAAAAAAGGAAACTAAATATAGAAGACTATCTAACCAAAATCCCTCACGGGATTTCAATCTGATTCTTCTAATCTATTTACAACTTATATATATCTCAACAATTTGAAAGTTTTATTGTTGAAAGTTTAAGTTTAGAATTTTAGAGTTTAATATAGCTGGAATTTAGGGTTAAGAGTAAGAAATGAAGAATCACCTTCAGGGTTTAAAAATCACTCTTAGAAGAAAGTATCACACCTTTTAGTTGAAACCTCAAGTTTGTAGAAAAATTTCAGATTGCTTCTCATTGAAGAGCGGAATATACACGTATTTATAGAGAAGTTTTTAGAACCATTATTCTAATAAGAAAGAGATCCTAACAAATTTGAATCCTATTCTAATAAAGATTCTCTAAGTCCTAAATAACTAAATAATATATGTAAAATAACATAACATATTTAACTTACTACTATTTCCTATCTAATAAGGAATCCTAACACAATCTAAATTTTAGTCTTTATCTTTGATGTCGGCTCAATTCCCATTCCTCATCCTACCATCTCTTTTATTTTGTCTATATACTTTAAGCTCTTTTGCATCAATATAGACTTGAGAAGTTGTTACTATGAATTGAAGCGATGGGCGTTAGTGTGGAACAGGAAGCTTTGAGACACAATGATTAAGCTTTTCCCAATCCTTTGGTATTTTATAGTTGATATCTAAAATGGGGAGCATATTTCTTTCTGTGTATGTTAATGATCCTTTAATTAATAATAGTGAGTTGACATATATAAAAGCCACTAAGAGAGTATTCTTTGCAGCAAGTTGGGTATGCATAATTATGCTCCAACTCAAGGATATTATTCGCAACTATTAAAATGCCTATTATATGTTCCATGTAATAAACTTACAAGGGACTTCTATTCGATCACTATTACAAATAGATGGGTGCAATCGAATCGGAAAGCCATTCTACTCACTTTTTTCTACTTTATAGTTACATTTTACAGAAAATCTTCATTACAAGAGAAATTCTTAGGTGGTCAAAAACTTGGACTTTGCTAATGGTTAATTGCATTGTTTAGTATTGGATATTAAGGATAACTAGTAATCTATGGGAAGTGAGTGAGGCTTATGACTTTCTTGGATACTAAAATGTGTTGTTTTTTTAAAGATGTAAGGACTTGATTAGGTTCCACATGTCTCTCTATCTTAATACTGGTTCAGCCACATGGCATGTTTGAGCCAATATGGATGCACTTGTATGCACCCTGACTTTTATCTTTTTTTGAGATTGATTAAATGCAGGGCTTCAGACTAGGCACAGAGAATTAAGACAATTTATTGAATACTTGATAAGCTTAAATATAAATGTCTCCTAGGTTGATGCAAGTTGGAGTTAGTTCAATCAATTCAATTCAATTAATAAAGTAAAAACAATAGTAAATGAGTAAGCTTACTAGATATAATAACAAATTTATAGTGGTTTCAGTCCTTAGAAAGGCATGCTTCAATTCCCAAGCTTTTAAAGGTACTGAATCAACAATGTGACCTCTTCTTCAAGGTTAATGAGAAGTCAATATTCTCTTTCACTCAGTTTACTTTTTACACACGACTCACCAAGAACAAATTTCAATGAGATGAACATAAACTTACAACCTAAAATAGCTTTAATTCAACACTGTTCTTGCAAGAACTAATGCTCAAAGCGTTTTGTGAGTATCCATACAAGATTTTTCATTATCAAGCACTTGACCTATCACATCCTTTACAATTTTACCCAATTCACCTCAATTGTTTATTCTTCTCACCAAGACATTCTATATCCTCAAGGCTTCATGTAGCCATTGGTATCAAAATTGGATTTGATAGTTTCATAAGTGAATGTTGCTGTCTAGATTCTTTGACAGACAGCTAACCACCTGCGCAAGTTCATAGGAACCTTTTGTAGTTAACCTCAAAATGGTGGATATCCGGTTTTGAGGTTCTCTTCTTGTAGCAAAACACTACCGTTCTCCTCAATCCTAGTTCACCTTGAAGTCCAAAGACTCACCATATCAAAGTCACTTTACTCTCGACTCTAGAACACTTACTTTAGTGAATCACAACTTTCCAAATGTATCTTCTTCTTCAAGTGGAATGTTCCCTTTGATTTTTGTTGGCCTTCTTTAACTCTTTGATTTTGATTAATATACTTGAATTTTATTCTTCTTTCAAATTCCTGATTGCAGCATGCTTACAGTTGAATTGAACTTTGATCCTTGATTTGCATTCTAATCATATGAAGTTAAACTTTAGTTGCTTCATGTTTTCTTACCTTCCAAAATAAGGACAAGAACTTCTTTCTTTAACAGATTTTAATAAGGGAACAAACTTACTCAATTGTTAGGCCTCCTTGGCTACTATAAACTAGTCCTGTTTTCCTTTCTACTGAAGCTTTTGAGTGTTTTGGAAGCTTTGTTTCCGTATTGAAACATCTTCTGCTGGTGTCTTTGCTTGAATAAGCTTGTAGATGAACTAATGGAAATGAAATACTTTATATAGTAGGCAGAACAAATGTGTTATTGATCAGTTTTCTGCTTCCTACGTAGTAGAAATAGGTCTATGGCCATAATTATTTCTTGAAATTATATCAGGCTGTCATATACATTAACTAGCCATAAGAAGCTTTATAGAAATGCAATTTTCTAAAATTTTAGTGTTCTTGTGGATCAGTGAGTTTTTCCTTTGTAAAACCTTGAATTATAGTAGGTGCTCACTTAGAAATCTATTTCTTAAGTAAAACATTGGATTAAGTACAGCAAGGTAGCCAAAGTCCTGAGTTAATGAAGACTATGATACATGAGAGACACTTACTGTTGCTAATATGTGTAATATGCTTGTCATAGATGCAATGGTGATTTTCATTTCCGAATGCAGGATTTTGAAGATAGCCAGTTCACTATAGATAGCTTAAATCTTGAGATGCTGATGCGCAAAACAAATACTTTCCTACTTTTAGCAAGTCATTGCCCTGATCTAGTGAATTTCTACTTCCGTAAAAATCCACAAATTGGTTGGCAATTTCTGCCCTGCTGCTTGAAACCTTGAATATTTTAAGAGGCAAGCACTTTATGATACATTTTTGAACTGATGCCACAACTTTGGATATATTTATTCAAAAAGTGAAAAATGGGAATCAAGATTCTGTTCGTCTACCTTCAAAGTGTTAGGTAATGTCTTTTCTGTTGATCCTATAAATATCTATCCATCTGTGCTCCATAATATATCGTTGAACAACCACAATAATCGCTTAAAATCAAATAGCTTACTCTCTTCCATCTTGTGCAGGACACAGCAACTGTCAGAAACCACGGACTTCAGAGAACAATAGTGTCGGCCTGCCATGTAGACATTTGAAATTCAATCTATTGACTTGCTTTGGCATCATATATCCCATATTTCAAACAAATATTCAACGTTATGAACAAATTATATGGCATTGAGTTGGCAGGGGCAGACCCACCATTCTGTATGTCAAGTTTGTGGTGCATCGTAGAGATTTATGGAAGCGGCATTTGTCTGCAGATGGGGAAGGAGCTGTTTGTGTTGTATTTGAGATATGGATGTGAATACAAACTGGTGAAATGTGACAATTTGAAAAGTACAGCCACTTTCACATGATTGTAACATGTTATGGAACAGCCATTCAAGGAGCTGATTGTAGTAATCGTGCCCAGGAAAAATTTGTCATTGATTATCTGCATTCTCTGTTCATTTAATCACTTCTTAAGTATCTATCCTGCAAGAGAGCTAACTTTCCATTCGGTGGAAGTTGTTCGTTTAGGGGCGTAGAGCGGGTATCCGATCTAGCTTAGGGCAAGTGGGGGAAGATGCACGTGTCCCAAAATTATAATTGTATGTAAATGTGAAATTTCACCAGGAATGTTTTTCAGCATGTCTACTGTATTGTGACAAAATCTGGATTTATTGACCTTATTACATTAATTTAAACTAAAAAAAGAGCGGAATATAGAGGATTAAAGTTAGATAGTTAAGCAAGTATAGTATATAACAGACTTTTAAAATCATCATAATTAAAACAAGTTATAATTTTCAATATTTATTGATATATGCATTTTTAGATTTTATACAACATCTGGACTTGTTCTTTTTTAAGCTAAGTGCACATTAAATACGAAACTTTAATTATTTTTAAATATTAGATAGGATGTATAGAATCAGAGGACAGCCCAGTCGCGTTCAAAAGAGTAGTTTTTGTTGGTGGAGAAACTTTGGAAGTTTTATCCATTAGACAAAAGAAAGAATCCGATGGAACCAAAGTGCCGAAGAAACAACCACTCGAGGAAGAGAGTTTCCTGAGAAATCAGAAATAGATGAGGTAATAGTAGTCAAGATTATTAGTGCAATAGATGAAGACAAGAGAAGGAAAAAGTAAAGACAAGGTCAGCAAATGACGTAAAGGAGAAAGAAATAGATGGAGTGCAGATTGCAGTGTAAGGAAATAGAAGGAGATAATCAGAACAAGGCAATGCTCAGGAACAAGGAACATGAACAGTGAGATCGAGCTGTTCATAAATTGTAGCTAGTTACATGCCAAATCATGAATTAGTAATCATTGGGTCGTTTCCCTCTCGACGATGAAGCTTATCCTCCATTGTGAAAGGCGTTGATGGATAATAGGTGAATCTTCGTATACTATCCCTTGTTGATCTCGACAAATGATGCTAGGTTAGCTGGAAAGGGAGGGCTAGGAAATTCCTATTGATTGCAACTTCCCTTTTGCTTCTGCATTCGAGGGCCAATCTCTGTCCGACCTGAAGAAACCTTTGCACATCTTCATTTCTAATGTGCTGACCGAGCAAAATGAAGAAAAAAACTCATTCTATTTCTGTCTCTTTACATCCAAACTAAACTCAATTTTAATAAAATTGGAAATTGACAAATAAACTTCTCTATTTGATATCACAAAAGAGGAGAGATTTTTTAAAAAGAAGAGTCAGCAAAAAAATGAGAATGAGAAATAAAAAAAGAAAAAATTAAGGGAAAAGAAGAAAAGCGTGTTAAGCGAAAAGCAATTAAGTAAGATTTTATGCTAGAGAATGACATTAAGAGAATTTTCTATTATAATCAAGCTATGTTGTAATCATGTATAAAGAATCTTATTTTAACACTAACAATATTAACATTTGAAGGATTTCTAAGATGTATTCCCCAATGATGTTAATTGTGGTTTGCCACTAATAAGGGAAATAAAAAAAATTAATATTATAAATAGGATAACCATTCCTAATCGACTGGACTATATAACTAATTTAGGGGAGACTAAGGAGATTTTATTAAAAGAGCATAAAAGAGAGGGCATGAGTTCATTTATTGTTCCAATCTTGCTTCTTCCCAAGGAGGATAAGTCATAATGGATATGTCTTGGTTGTTTAGTTGTCAAATAAACAGCCAAGACATATCCATTAGAAGAGATACGAGGAATGCCTCCTCCAATGCCAGAAGCCGGAAGCGACAAGATCTTGTGGCGATGGACCAACAATGGCAAATTCATATGTGCCAATCCAACTGGAATCAACTTGACCCAAAATGGCCTTTAATATGGAAAATGCACATAGAAGAGAAGAACAAGACTTTCCTGTGGAAGGCGCTCAGACGCATCCTTCTTACCAATGATGAACGATACCGTAGAAGGATTGCGGATGATCCGAACTGTCACCTTTGCAATATACCTGAAACAACATTACATATATTGAGGGACTGTTACAGGGCCACAACAGTGTGGCAAAACCTCAAATGAGACTTACCAACACTGTTTTGAGAGGAAACAAATCTAGACAATTGGATTCTAACAAATCTTCAACTTTCTTTCTTGCAGGAAAATACAGAATGGCGAATGTGGTATGCTATTACCTACTGGCACCTATGGAGAAATAGGAACGATGAAATCTTCAATGCGACGCCTACCAATTACACCCACCTACAATACAAAATCAAAGCAGCAGTTAAAGAGGCAAGTTGGAGCTTCAACCAAATTCAACAATCCAGAGGAACTTCAACGAACAATTATATCAACGTGACCGTAGTTATATTGAGACTTACCTGGGAACAACCACCTCCTAACTTCTTTAAACTAAATAGCGACGGGGCCGTTTG
>JANIIA010000006.1:29545996-29563342 GCA_027478495.1 Erythroxylum alaternifolium | reverse complement strand
ATTAAAGAAGGAGTTGATGAAGTGAATGAGGTACACAAAGATGAAAGTATGAAGGAAGAGGATTTATGTGAGGAAGTTAATTTAGAAAGATTAGAGATAACTGGTACACCTTCACCACCCTCTACTATTAAACCTCCCATTTTAAAGCTTAAACCTTTACCTTCCCATTTGAGATATACCTTTTTAGGGAAGAATCACACTTTACATATCATTATCTCCAATGAATTAAATTATGAGCAAGAAGAGAAAGTGGTGGAGAATATTAGGAAAAGGATGAGAGCTATAAGGTGGCAAATTTATGATATTAGGGGGATTAGCCCTAATGTGGTGATGCATAGGATTAACCTAGAAGAAGGATGTAAAACCATGAGAGAAAGACAGAAAAGGTTAAATCCAAATATACAAGAGGTCATAAAAAAGGAGGTGGTGAAACTTTTGGATGCAGGGATAATTTACCCCATTTCAAATAGTGAGTGGGTGAGTCTAATAGAGTGTGTGTCGAAGAATGGTGGCATAGCAGTGATAGAAAATGAGAAAGAGGAAAAGATCTCCACTAGGACTGTCACAAGTTGGCGAGTGTGTATTGACTATAGGAAGCTAAATTTGGCCACCAAGAAAGATCATTTCCCTCTGCCTTTTATGGACTAAATGATTGAGAGAGTGGCTGGTCATTCTTTTTATTGCTTTCTTGATGGAAATTCAAGGTACAATTAAATATTTATATACTCGGAAGATCAAGAGAATACCACTTTTATATGTCCATATGGAACTTTTGCATACCGAAGGATGCCTTTTGGTTTATGTAATGCACCCGTCACATTTCATGATGGCCATATTTGCAAACATGAATGAAAATTTTATGGAGGTATTTATGGATAATTTTTCAGTCTTTGGAGATTCTTTTGATCATTGTTTGCTTAACTTAGACAAAGTTCTTCAAAGAAGTGATAAGTCACATTTAGTTTTAAATTGGAAAAAATATCATTTCATGGTCCAAGAGGGAATTGTATTAGGACATAAGATTTCATACAAGGGGATTGAAGTGGATCGCATTAAGATAGAAGTAATTGAAAAGTTACCACCTCCCTCTAACATCAAGGGTATCTGAGCTTTCCTTGGTCATGTAGGGTTCTACAGGTGGTTCATTAAAGATTTTTCCCTTATTGCAAGACCCCTAACTCATCTATTGGTTAAAGATGTGCCTTTTGTTTTTGATGATTACTATTTAGTCTTTTAATAGGTTGAAGAAGGTACTCATAACAATACCAATTCTGACGTCGCCAGATTGGTCTCTTTTGTTTGGGATTATATGTGTTGGACTCCGAATTTTTCTTAGAATTTATTTTATTAAATTAGCAAGCATGAATATAAATTAGAATTCTTGAATTAGCAATTTTTCGAGTTTAGTTAGGTTTATAATTAATTATGTGTAGTTGCATAGATTAAAAAGAAGAGTTAGAATTAAGTTAAGGAATTAGAAGACATTAGATTAAATATGGAAGGGTAAGCCTGGAAAGAAACAAGTGTATCTTAAACTAATAAGAAAAGAAGAGAAGGGAGTCATGTATAGTAAGAAAGAAAAAGAGAGAAAGTCGTAGAACAAACTAGAAGAAGAGAAGGAGAAACCGAAGCATACAGAGAAGAAGAAGGAAAGAAAGAAAAAGGAGGAAGAAGAATATTCAACTAAGTTTTAGGTAACTCTTTATTTATTCTTCCTGTTTTGATAGAAGAAGAAAGTAGAAAAACTAGGTTTTTATGTGCTGAAAATCAAGAGAGAAAGAAGAGGAATGAGAGATTTATGTTCTTAGATTTTCATGAACTTTTAACTTGATCTTAGTTCTTCTAGCTTAGATAAACTAAGAGTAGATTAAGTCTAAGCTTATTTTTGGAGAATATAGCTTTATGGAATTTCTATTCATGTATGTTAATTGAATGAAAATATGTTTGTTTGAAGGGAACCAAGAACTTCGAAATCAAGAGCAAGAGGAAGAACAAACTTGAGTTTGGATTTATAAGTAAATAGGTGGGTAATATGTTTATAGTCGTTATGTTGATGAGCTGAATTATTTGCTTGTATGTGTACTTAAATGCTTGTTTTTATTTATTGTGAATGTGGGAAAAATAATCTATGATTGAAAACAAGTTTGCTTTACAAGAATTCTACGACTTTGATGTTAATGAAAAATAGAAAATTTAAGAAGCATGAAAATATGATTATGATATGAAATATGTAAGCTTCAAAGATTTGCTTGTATGGGTAAGAGAGATACCATTTCGTTTGTCACATGTACATTGACATATAGCCTCTCCCGACTCTCCGCTTGTGGCATATGAGCTCTGAAAAATAGACTCATTTCGTTCATGGTGTAAACTTCGGTTTCGTCATTTCGTTCTATGGGATTCTCTCAAACCATTATATGTGTGCATTTTACTTTAAATTGCTAAACACGACATATGATTGAGTGCTATGTTTTGATGATTGAAAAATTTACCTTATTCAATTTATGTAAGAATATGTTTATTTGTGAGCTTGAACCGTCGATAATGTAATTTAAATGTGATATAAATTTATGTATATGTTTGTTTGTGTGTATGTGTGTGGTTCGTCGCTAATGGCTATAACCGTATTAACCACTGAGCCGGGAAGCTCACCCCATTATCTTTCCACTCCTCAGGTGTAGAAATAGCAGATCGATGTTGAACCTTACAAAAACTTTGGCTGACTCCAAGAATTTCTATTTTTGTAACTAAGTTAGTTCAGAAACTTTTGGTACTCTAGAAGTATATCAAGCATGAGCATTCATGATTGTATTTTTGTATTATTCTAATGATGTGGCTTTTTCTTGTAATTGAAGTCATGTATGAACCTTGCAACATCTAAGAAAGGAAACTTTGTCTTCTGGAGAAATGAATGAAAGAAGGGTTGAAGAACTCCTTTTGTATATGTGTAGAAAATTTCTTTTCTGTTAGTGTAATTGTGTTGGGAATAAATTGCTAATTGTTTAATGGTTTTTGAATAATTTCTTCTTAAGTAAATTGATGGGTTGGGAGTCTATTTTTTTAGGAGTATTATGTGTATGGATTGTGTTTTTTGGATTCGGGTCTTTTGATATAGGTAGTAGTTTTCACAGATTTTAGAAAGGAAAAAGGAATAAAAATGTGTTCAAAAATTTCAATGAATAAACTATATTGATTTAGGCAGAATTAGATACAATTGTCTTCATAAAAGTTGTAGCTCTTTCTCTTAGCTTTCTAACGACATAAATTTTATAATTTTTGGACTTTAAAATTAAAAGTTATGATGTTTTGAAGTAGGAGAGTGCAGATGGGGTTGCACGATCGTGACAATCAGCTACTATTCACCAAAAGTCACGATCGTGCACAAGCATGATTGTGACACTCCCCTCTCACGCCCATGATTTTTCAAAAGTCACGCCCGTGACTTTTTCATTTCTTATTTTTCTTTTTATTTTATTTATTGATTTGTTTGTTTATTTGTTCGACTCCCAATCTGATTTATTTTCGTGTCTATTTTATTTTATGCAATTTTATTTTATGTGTTTGTGTATTTGTTTTTACTCCCACCATGATTTCTTTTTATCTTTATCTTAGTTTTATTTATTTTATTTTAAAAGTCCCTCAATTTTGAAGCCTTGTCATCACGAAATAAGTACCGAGACCTAGGGCCAATATTGTTAAAGGATTTAAAGTGTTAGACTATTGAGTCACTTGAGTGGCATCATATAAAGTGAATTTGGTACATTTATGACATGATTTTATGATTGTATTAAAATGCGTAATATGAGCATACACACATGAATTGTGAGTTAGACAAATTGTACTCAATTGACATATTCTGGGGCATGAAACTAAAATGAATGTGATATAAGATATGAATGTGTTTTTCCAATGTCTTGTACTTTGGTTTACCAACGATAAGAACTGATGGATTACAATTAGCAACTAGGAATTAATTGTTACAATTGGGAGATTGATAAATTAATTTGTACATTTAGTCTTGGAAAATGCCAAGTGGCAAGACAAATTGACATATGAAAAATTAACATGATTAAGCCTATAAATTGAGTGACATTTGGCATAGATAAATAAGTGATGAATGGACTAGTAATTAATTGACAAATGGATTAATTATTGAGTGACAAATGGACCAATAACTAAGAGACAAATGGAAGCTTAAGGAGTAGATACATGGCTTACATGTCAAGTGACAAATGCCATTATCAAAGAGAGACACCTAGCACCTTAAGAAGCAAGTTTTTGTAGAGGTGGTTTCTGTTGTCTTCACTTTGTATCTCCACCGAAAATTGCTCTTAACTCGTCTCTCTGTAGTTTTGTTTGAACTTAGCTAAGTTTCTACACCAAAACTATACATTTATCCTTCACAAGATAGATAAAAAACCAGCTTATAGTGGTCTTCATCTTGCTGTTGAAAACTTACTTATTTTCACCTTGAGTTTGTGATGAGCTGGCATGAATGGAGAGCTAATTTAACTTGATGTATTGAGGAGGAATTTGAGCTTAACAAGTAAGTAGAAATCTGATCTTTACGTCATGGATTAATAGAATGATAATGATGATTAAATTGGAATGAAATATATATGATGTTGATGATGAAATGAGTTCTGGAAAATGATGCTTCAATGATAGTTTCTATCTTGATTTTTGAAGCATGAAAGACAATAATCCATAAGCTGCTAATTAAATAATTGTGAGTTGTTATTGGAGATGATGTTGATGAAGAATTGGAGTATAATTAAGGTCTAATTAAGGTATAAATGATGGACTATTAAGAGGATGTAATGAATTTAGTATAAAGACGATAAAATCTAGAAAACAAAGGAAGGGAACTTTTGGTTCACCCAGCCCACGATTGTGGGAAGGCCATTCATGATCATGGGAAATGTTTAGAAGTGAAGAAAATGCTATTTTGTGTGATTCTTGAACCAATTAAGGATAAGATACTTACTATGGTGCATTTGGACTTGATTGAGGCTTAAAATGAGCCTAGTTTGATGTTGGATAAGTTGGTTAAGTGTTTGATAAATATAGGTTGTTAATTGATGTTATACCTTAAGGAAAATATGGTTTAATATCAATGTATCTCAATTTGGAATGTAATAGTGTTAAAGAAATGAAGGTGTTCTTATAAATACAAATGTGATCCAAAGGATATAAATAATGCATTAGGAATGAATGAGTGAGAATTGGGATATTGTATGATTATGTATAATACTAGAAAAGAGTTAGTGAATGTATGTTTGATGAATTGAGCATGATCAAGTGTATTTAAGGTATTAACCTAATTGCAAACTAGTTATATATAAGCTATGATGTTTGAATGATCAAGAATTATGAATAAGGATACATACCCGGGAAGTCAATTGAGCTTGAAACATGTGTGTGTGTGTGTATATATATATACATGTGAATGATTGAATAATTATATGATTGACAACTTAATGATACGTAAAATATATGTGTATTGTATGAAGATAGATACACAAGATTGAACTCAGCATCTAGACATTGCTGGATCGTCAAGGCAATAGTTTATCTTGAGCGTACTGTGAGTTAGCCTAGATGTTTACTCACTATGACTGAATTGTTTGTGTTTAGCATTTTTGATATTGAACTTTTCTTGTTATGATTATGATAATTCTAGACATTGATGGTCCGAGGAGTTCAATATTCGTGATTGTATTGGAATTGCTATCAAATTGTATGTGAATATGAAATGTGAGAATAATTGAATGAGAAATGCCGGAATGAGTATGAAATGTGTGAGCAATCGAATGTGAATTGCCATAATTAGATCAGATGAATTTGATACGTGTGACAAAAGCACACATGAATGAAAGGTAAATGAAATATGGCATATAGAATGCTGCATAACATTGATATCCATGATTATATAAAGGAGTTTTGACTAGAGTGACCAGTCTAAAAAAAGCTCAAAGCTTAATAATGTGCACAAGGAGCCACAGGCTCAGTTATTAATGGGCTCGGTATCCATAATAGGTATAGGACAGTATATGAAATGAGCCTGGTATCCACAATGGATAGGAGACAGTAAATAGGCGCTCGGTCACAACAAAGTAAAAATGAATGGAGTCACATGTGCATTTGCATATACATCCTTATTTGTATCTTATGATTGAATTGAAAGGAATTATTGAATTGTTTAAAATACAATTGAAATTTAAATGAGGATATGTTGTGATATGAAATGTTAATTTACCTGATATACTTATGAAAGTATGATAAACTTGATGTATTTAATAAAGTATGATGAAACGTGATATGATATACAATACTAGAGGATATGACTTGTCTTTGTGAATTTGACATGAGTGAATACATCGATGATGGTTCACTTACTGAGTTTGCAAACTCATCAAAATTACATCGTTGATTTTCAAGTTTAGAAGAGATCTAGTTAGAATAATTGGAATATAGCTAATGTAATTAGACATGAGTTAGTGATTAGTTGTACTTGCACATGTCTTCAGTTATTTTTATATCAAGAATTGTATTTCTCAACTGTTGTACAATGTATGTGTGAATTTTGAAGTGCAATTACATTTATGATTGAAAATGTTTGTAAATGAAATGGGCCAAAATGAATTACTGGTTGCTTAAGATGTGTTTGATGTCTGAAAATTTTTAATGAGTTGTTTCGATCGTCTTAACATGCCATCCTTATAGAGTATGTTCTCGAATAATCATTGATATGTTTGGTCATATGCTCTACGAGAGTGGTATGTTACATTTTCTTTAATTTGTTTTCATTAGTTTAGTTTTATTTTATTTTGTTATTAAACCAATCCAAGCCCCCAACCCCAAAACCTATACACTGATTATTTTCATTTCAAAAGCTTTACACACACTTTCTGTGGGATCGACCTAGACTTAACATTGCTATAATTGTAGGTCTAGTTTATTTTGAGTAGTGTTACGATGCACTAAATCAAAATTTGGCCCTGTTATTGGGGAAAGCAATGTTTAGTTTTGGTTTTTGATTTTAACTAGCATTTTGCATATATTTGTTTATAATTAGTTTCTTTTCAGTTATTTCTTGATCTTTTCATTTTTTGTTTAGTGTTTGTGTGTTGAATTTTTTTTTAAAATGGAAGGAAGTAGTTTCTTTTGTAACTCATATTCCCAATCCTATAGCTCATATTGGAATGATGACATTAACTTTAGTTACGGATAAGATAATCAATAGAATTTCTTCCTTGATAGTATGCAGGACACAAAGCAATTCTCGTATAGACTAGAAGCTTCTTATCATGACTCAAGTACATCTTTGGAAGACTTGCTTAACATTATAACTACTAAAAATGTTTAACTTCAATAGAGTATTCAACATAGTGTACAAAAGTTCGAAGAGGATATGATGCAAGTCCACCAAAATACAATATCTAAACTCCAAAATATGGCAAGCCAGATGGATCAGATGATAAAAGCTTTTGACAACCTAGCATCAAAAAGTGAAGAGAAAAAGTTATATCAACTTGAGGTGTACTTGTGGGATGTTAGTGTAGAGGCCTTCCAAAGTGAAAAGGAGCTTAAGAATATTGAGAGAAATACTTAAGGAATTGCTCACGAAGAAGAAATTGAGGAGGAGCTCGCAGTAGAAAATGATATATCTTTTAGCTCAAAGGTAAGTACTGAGTCCATAAATGTTTTTAAGACTAACTCTTTACCTTTATCTAGCAGGTTAGAGAAACTAAACGAAGAAGAAAAAGGTGAAGAGGCATTCGAGGTCTTTCTAGAGTGCATGGCCTCAGTAGAGATTATGAAGATAAGGCGTATGTTGAATATGAGAGGTCATCAACTGAGACCTATCTTGAACAACCTCACCTAAAGGAAGCTTAAACTATGACACCCGAGGATCATAATTTTGTCACGTGAGGAAATTATAGAGTCGAGCTAGCGATATTAAACAAAGGCGCTTCTTGGGAGGCAACCCAGGAGAAGTTAATTTCTTTTCTTTACATTTTTCATTTCTTTTTATAAGCATAATTGTTTTTAAGTTTTCTTGTTTTTATATATTTTTAAGTTTTCAATGAAAGAGAGGGAGAATAAAACAAACATTTTCTTTTTTTATTGCTTTTAGGATTATATAGTCATGAATAGAGAGTGAATTGAGTAGAAAAATCCATAGCAACTTAGCATGTACTTTTACTTTTGTGATTGGTCAATATGTATTATCTTTAGAAGAGTAGTGAGTAGTGGTAGACAAAAGCTAGTGAGATTTTGAGCCTTATTAGACTGACACATCCATATCAGTCTCATTGTCTTTTGCTTATGTATGACCTTCATAACATGTACATCCTGACTTTGCTTTGATTTTCTATTCAAGACCACATTTTTATCACGTGCATTAACATAAAAAATGATTAGGCATTCTTTGTTTTTACAAGCTACATTAGCCAAATAGCCTACCCTTTGACATGTATTTTCCTTTGTTAAGTCCCTTTAAGCTTTATTAGTCTTTCTTTTTGTATCAACCACATTATATGCTATTGAACTTACCCAAATGTCCGACCCAAGTCATAAAACTAGTAAAGCAGTTACTTGTTGATGATTGTGGAAGTACAAAAGTCTAAGTGTGGGTGTGTGTATATACGTGGGTTAGTTATATTTGTTAGATTGTCATGTTATGAATTCCATAGTTGGTGTAGCTTCGTTTAACTTTTATATTAAAAAAGAGAAAAAAGAAAGAAAAAGAGAAAATCAAAAGAACAGAAAAAGAAAAAGAAAAAGAAAAAGAAAAAGAAAAAGAAAAAGAAAAAGAAAAAGAAAAAGAAAAAGAAAAAGAAAAATAAAAGAAAAAAATGTTTGAATAAAAATATTGAGGAGGAAATACAAGTTTTGAAAAATTATGCATGATTGGCTTCTCCTTCTAAAGTTGTATTGAATGAGTGATTTGTTTATAATGCATATGAGGTAGAAGTGGCTTTGAAGGATCACTCCTTGTAGTTTCAATGTATTGTCATCAATTGTATGAGTGATTGCTTCTAGTTGTTTATGCTTTATGTGGTTTGTGGTATGAAAGCTTGAATTTGAGCTAGGAAACCTAGTTTTTGCATTCATCATAGTTGATGTATAGAGCAGTGAGTGAATGTTAGTTTTTGTGCTTGATGTTGCTTTGAGGGTTACTTTTGATTCATTAGCTTTAATGGCTTTTACACTACATTACCTAAATACATCTTACCTTACCCTTACCCACATTACAGCTTTAAAAATTCCTTTAATTTATGATTATGCATTTCAATCTTAGTGGTGGAGAAATGAAATGATTTGCAAAGTTGTGGAATGTCTTGATTATGAATGGTATTTGAGTGTACCCATAAATCTATCTTATTTAAACATATTTTGTCCAAGTCTAACTTTAGATTGTTTAGTTTCTAAAGGTGATGAATGTTGATTAGTCATGAGAAAAAGCGTTGAATGTTAAGTATGATTTTAAAAGTCATTCCTCTTTGCTTATGATTATATATTCTTAGGAAATAAGTAAATATTTTTGGGTCTATGATTTTGATTATGATGGCTTTCCCGAGGACGGTCAAAAGCTAAGTGTGGGGGGAATTGATATGTGCTTAACTGATCATATATTTATTCAATAACACTTAGTAATTAATGATACGAAAATAGTTAAGATACTCATTTTAGTTGGATTTAGAAACAATTTGGAAGCAAAAGAGGTAAAGCGAGTCGAAAGCATTATATTTGATCCCTTTTTCGAAGATTCATAATCATTTGTCTTCATGGAGCAAGAAGAAGAAGATTGAAAGCAAGAAGAAGACAAAAAAATGAAAGAACATGAAGAAAATGCTATCAACGTGGCTCACGGCCATCCACAAAATTTCACATCCACGAGCAGTTTCATGACTGTGTAAGCAATTACATGGCTGTGAGATCACTCTCATGCCCATACAAAGGTGTGTCACAGGTGTGACACACCACGAAGACCCATGACACACCCACTCACCACCGTGAGGCTATGCCACCTTACCAAAAACCCTAGTTTTTTAATATAAAAGAGAAAAAGGTGCGATGACATACATAAATATGTTTTTATCTAGGAAATGTAAGGCCCTAACATATACCCTAGAAGTATTATAAGAGGTTTATGGTGTATTAAGAAGTGAACATAATGAATGAATTAAGTGCATCTAAGTATAGTAAGAGACGTAATGATACTTAATGTAAAAGATATGGGAAAATGGGTAATTTGTTCGTTTCGGCATGGACATACATATTTAGAAGTGAAATATGGATAGGAAATTTTGACATGTTTGCTTGGATTTATGAGCATGATGTGAGGGAATTGATAAAATATATATTCCATAATAAAATGCGATGTTTTTGGATAAATTGTATATGCTTTTGTGTTGCTCTTGCATTATAAGATCGAAGTTAGTTGATTTGGGATGTGTACCTGGCTGGATGGGTAGATTTCACTGAACAGACTTTTGTAATTTGGACATATCTTGGTATGTATACCTCTAAATTGGATATTAAACTAGAGACAAAGATCTAAAAATTTTATGAAGGAATAGAAATTTGATTCTACATATAAGATTTTTGAATTCTGGCTTCAAGTTGACTTATGGTTGTTATCCCTATTTTTAAAAAGCCTATAGTGTTTTGGGTATAACTTCGGAAATAATTAACCAAACTGCATGAAATTTATGCCATTAGAAAATTAAGATATAGGGTAATGAAATTAATTGATAATATTATAGGCCAATGGGGGAAGTAAAGGAAGAAGAAAGACCAATATGCAATTTTTCTAAAGTTAACATATGGGCCAATTGGATTAAGGCATATGTGATCAATAATAATAAAGCATGTGTGTCCAATAGAAATTAAGCATATGTGTGAGTCTTGAAAGTTTATGAAGAGCCATATGGAGATAGGATATGGATGACACTTTGAGGGTTTTAACTTCATATTTTTTCTCCTTTCCATTTTACCTTCTTCATCCCATCATTTTGCATGAAAGGAGTCAAGCTAACTTTAGGTGGAAATCAAGGTAAAAATTAGTGCTTTTCCCTTCCTTTTTATCTCTTCTTACTTTGCTTATGAAAAACTGAAATTATAAGTTTGTAAGTGGGATTGAGATGTGTATTTGTGGTGTTTCTAATTGGTGAGTCAAGCAAAGCCAAAGAGGAAGGGAAGGAGAGGCAATAGAAGATGTACTTTGACAATTTTGAGGTTTGGAACTTCACTTAGTTAATTTTTGTATTTGTGTATATTTGAATGTGTATAAAGATTCATTTGGATGTGGAATGGTTTTTGGGATGATTCTTTGGTATTATTTTGGTGTTATCTTATATAGAATTGGTTAAATATGACAAGTGAGTATCGTGTAGTGGAATTTTGTCTAGGGTTTGTTGAACCAATCACATTGTTTAGGCTATAAATCAGAGTACAAACCTCTAAATTGAGTGATTGGGGTTGAATATGAAACCTAATACATAGAAATAAAAATCTCTAGAATAGACTCTGACTTAATTATGGCTTTATAACATTAGAAATTAGGATCGAAAATGGTAACCTGATGCTATCCCTATTTTAGAGCAACTTGTGATATTTGGTCTATATATCATGATTTGGTCTATAAAAACCTCAAAACCTAATTCAAACATTTTTTATATTCATATTAAGGAAAAACTGGAGTCCGTTATGTGATTTGCTTCTGGACTGATTGGTTTCTTATTTTTAAACCATTGTCGGCTTGGCCAAAATTGCATTATTTGAGTTTGTTTTCATTTCTAATTTTGACCGAATCTTTTTTGAACCTTTTTGAATGTGTATGAAACTTTTCAAACACCTAAAAATAAATGAAACAGCACTTACCATATATGAATTGAATGATTGAACATTATAATTTAAGATTGAGAATAATGCGATTCGAAGAAAACTTACAAGTACATAAATGATTTATTTATGTATTTATTGCTTATATGTGTATAGTATGATTATACAAGTGTGATTTTGACACCCTTCTAATGGTGGTAAGTTATGACTTACATATATAAACACAGATATATATTTTATGACTTCAAGTGAATATCATGCGAAGAATTGTGAAATTGGCAAATGGTTAAAGTAATGGTTACAGTGCTTTCTCTATTGTCTTAGTGATGGATAGATAGGCATGCCTTAATTGTTACAGTGCAGCTATTACATTTTGACAATAATGGTATCTTCATTTTGAGGCTATAATGTGATAGGTGTAGATTGCATTGTATTTTTATAAGTAATTTGATGTGTGTTTACTGTTTAAGTTGATTGTTTAGTATATATTTAGCTTAAGATTTGTGTCAGTTCGTAAACATTTATGTTTTAAGTGTTCTTTAGGTGAGAACATGTTTTTGAGCTTCAATTATATATATATGATATGTCTTGATGAGTGTGTTAGTGTTTCAGGGAATTCGGAAGAGTTTCGGAGGATAACTAGACAAAAACACATGGCCACGATCGTGGGGGACTTGCCACGATTGTGACAGAAGCACCAACATCAGCCTACGATCGTGGAAAATACGCCACGATCGTCTCAGAAGCTCAAGTATAGGGCCATGATTGTGAGGAATCTACCATGATCATGACAAAGAACAGGTAAACTAGCCACAATTGTGTACCAAGGGGCCACGATCGTGGCCTGCGCATAGAAAGACACGGAGTCATTTTCGAATTTGAATTTTCAATGAATAATTTGGACATTTCAGACCCAAAATGACACTAGGGTTAGTTGGTAAAGACTATAAAAGGATTATGATATAGCCCTAAAACAGAGATTAGATTCTGCCTACTTTTGGAAACCTAAAAAAGAGAGAAAGAAGAGAGAGAAAAGAAGAAAAGGAAGAAGAAGAGGGTGGTTTCGATGCCGAAGCTTCCCATAATAGATGATCTCCTGATGTCTCCGCTTTTTTGAGTCATCCAACCTGAGTTTCATTCCCTCCCTATTTACTTTTTTATTCATTTAAATGTATAACATTGAGATGGGGTTGTATGGTATAGATTTTGAGGTGATAATAATGTTTTAACTTTACCTTTGGGATTTTGCTTATCTTTAATGTTATTCTAGTTCGTTTTTGTTTACTTTAGTTAGATGTTGTGATTGGTTGATGTGTATATTTTAGTAACAAACTGAGAGGGTGAATCGAGTAAAAATGATTAGAATGGATTAACGAGAGTTAGGCGATCTAATTAACCATTTAATCAATCTAGTCGATAAATTTATAGAGAGAGATTCCATGCAAGACTCGATTGTTTATTAGAGAGCTCTAAAATTAATTAAAATTATGGGTAATTTGTGAATTGAGAAATTGCAAATCTATAATTTGATTAGGGTTTATAATTTAGGGAATGGTTATAACTTGAGAGAGAGTAATCAACCCTATGATCATCTAAAACTAATATGTTAAAGTAGTGCTTTAAAGGCAATCACCTTTAGCACTTTTGTACAAACTTGATTTGATTAATAAAGCGAAAGGCAATTTTTCATTAATTTGATATTTGTTTATATATGAATTGATGCGATCTTAAATTGAATTAAAGAAGTCCATAATACAAAACATAGCATGAAGGAAATGATGATGAGATCATGATAATGAGATTCTTATCATGTGCAATTATGTTAGTATCTAAATAATCCCTAGTCATAGGATTAATAAGATAGGATATTATTAATCCAGATAGACTAGCACATGTTATACTCCTTGAATTTGATCAAACAGTGGATCTTACAAACTGTAAGCATGAGATGTTTAGAGTTAACATGCGGATGCTTACCAAGAGTAGTAAGTACATCGGATGACCTATTATGAGATTATCATATAGATGATCTATCAAATGTCAATAATCAATCTCATCATAATAGTAGTGCAAATATCCTTAGACTTGAGGTACTCAAGGATATCTTAGTTATTGATCCTGTGCTTTGATATCATTCCCTGTTACCTTAAGACAATGTTGCTCTTAGGGTGGTGATTGGGTACAACTATTGGTATTCGAAGGTAATTGAGTAGCCAATAAAGGATTCACCACCCCTGATAGAAGGAGATGATACCTATGGCTTCTTATCGGGGTCATTTCTCATGAGTCTCTAGCTAGAGCATTTATGAGTCATGAAGAGAGTCTTTAATGACACATAGAGTACTGAGATCCCAGGATAAGAACTAACATCACTTAGAATAGATATGACATAGTAAGTCTAGTGGGAGTTGGCATATAGCCCATACTTTGAACCAAGTGGGGTATAGTATGGTGAAAGGACAAATTATATGGTAATTGTCTATGAAAAGGTTCATAAGTTAGATAATTAACTATGTGTTAATCCACTTATATTTCGGTAAATTGGCAACATAAAACCCTTTATGATTTACTTAAATTAAGAGTTAATTCAAGTGTCTAAAATAACCAGTAGCTTAAGGGTCACATGTATAAAAGATCGGATGAAAAACATAGTGTGTATGGATGGATTTAAGTAGGCCACGATCTTGGCTAGTGTGTGTGGCTGGATTTAAGTGGGCCTTTTTAAGTAGGCCATGATTGTGGCTCATAGGCCACGATTGTGACCGAAGGCACAAATTAGGTACATAAGTGAGTTCTTCACTTATATACAAAGGATCTAACTAGTTTTTACACACTTAGATTAGAGAATAAGGGCTTTAGAAGAATTCTAGAGTGAGAGAGAGGTGTCTTGAGTCTTGTTCATGCAATTTATGCAATTGTTGCATGATTCAAAGTGCATGCAACAAGATTCTTAATCTTTCATTTCATTTTGAGCATCTACTTGAACTCATCTAGTTTGGTGCTCAAATCACCCTTACATATTGTTTCTTCTTCATCTTTGTATGTTCTTGAGTGATCAAGGAAGGTTTTGGTGTTTGCAACAATCCAAATAAGGAGAAGAAACAAGAAAGGAGGAGAAACAAAAGGTAAAAAGTTTTATATTTCATGTTCTTTTATATATCTATGCATGCAAATGCGATTTTGGTTTTTATCGGTTATCATGGTGTCGGAATTAAGATCTCGACTGTTCTATTGTATTCTTATGCATGTGATCCATGTGTTCATAACAAACCCAACACGATACCCCCTGAACACAAAATTGGCTAGGTTAACATAAAAATAGGTAAAATCCCCTCTTTCATAACTCGATTATTTCTCTTGACAGATTTCCATTGTTACGTTGTTTGTTTGTTATTAGTTTGTTTGATTTAGTTTACCTTTCAGTTCAATACTCAAATTTGAGTCTTAAACAAAAAGCAACCAGAATTAAGTAGTGCCTAAGCACAATCTCTGTGGACGATATCTGCTTTTTGCTATAAGTAACGACCCATATACTTTCAATTTTTAGTGTAAAACTCATAATTGGTTTCACAATTCAACAAGTTTTCAGTGCCATTGCTAGGGATTATTTTGTTTAGCATCTTGTTTAATTTAGGTAACTTTGATTAAGAGTGTCTGATACTTTTCCTTGAGTTTTATTTAGTGCATGAACACAAGAAACACGAGAAGGTCTAACAAGCTTAGCGAGGAACAACATTCAAATATTACAAGGCACGAAAGAGAGTTAAGAATAGCTAGACGCCAAGAACGAATACAAAGGAATATAGTAGAAGAAGGAGAGTAAGGAGAAGCTAAGAGGTTATTGATGGGCTTTATGAGGCTAGGTTTCAGTCCTCAAGGAGTTGCAAGGCCAGAGATTCAAGCTAATAATTTTGAGATGAAACTGACACTCCTTAATATACTTCAGAGTAGTGTGTAGTTTTATAGGCTATCCAACGAAAATCCTAACGCCAATCTTATAAATTTCTTGGAGATTTGTGATACCTTTAGGTTTACTGGAATTTCGGATGATGCTATGAGGTTGAGATTGTTCTCTTTTACATTGAGAGATTGGGTAAAGGCATGGTATGTTTCACTCAGTATAAGCCAAATCACTATTTGGGAGCAACTAGCCCAAGCGTTCCTAGCAAAGTACTTTCCCTTGACCAAAACAACAGGAATCATTAAAGAGATCACTAACTTTCAACAAGGTGATAGGTAGTCATTGTATGAAGCTTGAGAGAGATTCAAGGGGTTACAAAGGAGTTGCCCCTATCACAACCTTTTGAGGGAATTTCTTTTGTAGACATTCTACAATGGTGTAACTCAGAGCACAATGGGAACAATAGATGCGACTGCAGGAGGATCTTTGATGAGGAAAACCATTGATGCAGCTTATGATCTTTTGGAAGAGTTGGCAAGCAACAACTATATGTGGTCAAATGAAAGTAGCAGATAAAGGTCCAAGGAGCAGAAAAGAATGATTCCACTTAACTCGGTGACAGCTTTGCAAGCACAAATTATAGCCCTCACCAAGCATTTGAGCAACATGCAAAGAGCTTCTTCATCCACCGTCAAGACCATGTAGTCATAATGTGAATTATGTGGGTAGGACAACTATAGCACAACTGAATGTTTCTTGTTATGAGCGAGTGGTACCAAACAAGTAAATTACTTGGTTCATCCGCAAAGAGGTAACAACAATCCATATTCTAATACTTACAATCATAGGTGGAAAAGCCACCCAAATTTTTCGTGGATTATTAACAATATAGGTGGACAATTGAGAACACAAGGACCTCCCGAATTCAAGTAAGACTGTTTTAGATCTTTGGAGAATAAAATAGACAAGATAATGGATGTGTTAGGTTTAAAGATCTCGAGCCAAGAGGAAGGTCAAAGAAAACAAGAAGAGTTAGAAAAGAAAGGAGGCAAAGTTTGACCAGATTATCAAGAACTACACTTCATCCATCCACAATTTGGAAGTTCAAGTTGGTCAAGTTGCTAATGCTTTGTCTACTAGAAATGCAAGAAGCTTACCAAGCAACACTGAGGCCAATCCAAAGGAACAACTTAAGGCGATCGCACTTAGGAGTGGCAAGCAATTAGAGGAACTAAATGTTCAACAAGATAGCCAATAGAAGGAAAAGGTACATGAAAAAGAAGAAGAGAAACCATATATACCACCACCACCCTATAAGACTAAGATTTCATATCCGCAGAGGGTGAGAAAACATCAAGTAGACACTAAATTCTCTAAATTCTTAGAGAAGTTGAAGAAACTTCAAATTAATTTATCTTTGGTGGAAGCATTGGAGTGTATGCTTAAGTATGCAAAGGTTCTCTAGGACATATTATGTAACATCTCGTTTCCAGAAAACGGGTCGGACCAGAGAAGCGGGTCCGAGAGTGGTAAATCAACACATCGCATGCTCATGCATTTGTGAATAGTGAGTTTTGCACGTGAAAATATCT
>JANIIA010000006.1:29535475-29545896 GCA_027478495.1 Erythroxylum alaternifolium | reverse complement strand
AAAG
The DNA here is from genome assembly GCA_027478495.1 of Erythroxylum alaternifolium. Classification (NCBI taxonomy): domain Eukaryota; kingdom Viridiplantae; phylum Streptophyta; class Magnoliopsida; order Malpighiales; family Erythroxylaceae; genus Erythroxylum; species Erythroxylum alaternifolium. Next base: position 29,545,892 of record JANIIA010000006.1, on the reverse strand, counting down.
AATACCTCATAATATATTATTAATAAGTTAGAATGTCAGTACAAAAGTCACATATGACTATTGGCCTAGGGCACACTACTAACATAAGCAAAGGTTAAAAGTGTGAGAATATTTGATGTACATAAAAAATGAACATATTTTTAAGTATTTTTCTTGATTTTCATATTTAATTGCCTTACTTTACATAATTTTTAATTTGTTTTTATATAATCCTGATAAGTTGGCTATGATATGAGACTATACACATTAGAGGCCATTTTAAGAAAAAACATAAAGAAAATCACAATTCTTAGAGCAACACGGTATGGCTCACACCCTTGTACTAGCCTGTGTTTTCTATAAATGAAAAGTAGGAAGACAAAAATCTATAACATAACCTAAAGAGAGAATGTATATCATTTAAGATGATCTACATAGCAATACAAATTAAGCCATGGTCATGTTAGAGATCATATACTAATTTTAAGAGAAATAATGAGATCTATAACTTGGGAGTACAAACATGCTAGAGACTATGTTGCTTTTTAAGAGGAAACAAACATCTCCATTGTCATGGCCTAGACCATATCTAAAGGCATGAAAACATATATAAAAAGAGAAACTAATTTTTGGAATACTTTTGAAGGCTTTACATACACACACACACATAAAGGTTAGGCTTACTAGTCGATAGGTCTATTAACCTTTGATAGGCCAATTATAAGATTTTTTGCATCAAAAAATCAAAAATAGATCTATTTATATCATGTTTCCTTTATTTATATCTCTTCCTTTTAATGTTTTGACTATGATTAGAGGTTAAACATTTTTCTAAATTTAGATAGGGAAAATCCTAGTCTTTATTTTTCTATAGATTGATTCGTTTTAATTTATGAATGTGATGTACTTTTGTGAATTGCATTTGATTAATATTAGTATATGATTTAATTATACTAGCAAATAGATCTAATAGTAATTCAGTAATGGTGCCTCTAGAGAGCCTATTTGTGAGTGGTCACTATATAGATAATAGGAGTTGAATAAGGTTCTCGAGTGAAACCTATATGATCTTTTTAATATTAAGACAAATTCTTTCATTCAAAGTTGCTTTATCTTAGTGGAGGTACCAATTAACTAAATGGAGAGTAAATAGGTTTAGCTAAAGATAGTGAATTTTAACTTTTGGTAGATCATGCCAATCTAAATAAACATATTCTTTATATATTATTCGATTAATGAAATCAAGAGTAATACTAAGACAAGTACTTGCATAAACATCAATATTTAACTGAATTCTATTTTGATAAATTGCTTTGTTATTAATTCTTTTAACTCCCTATTTAAGTTTTGCTTTAGTTTGTATTTACGTAATCAATATTCATTAAAATCACTATTTTATTTATTTGGTTTAAACTGGCTAGTAGTTTTGAGCTTTCTAATCTACACCACTTCCTTAAGAGATTGACTCTTGCTTATTATTGTATTAGTTGCTAATGAAACATACAACTAACTTAGTTGTAAGTAATAGATTAGCAATAGGAAAATTTATAAATTAGATAGATGGAGAGATATAACATCCACGAATTAACAATCCCTCTATGTAGTTAGTGCAAAGCACCTAATTAACTTAATCGCTACATCCATGATTGCCCTTTCAAAAAATAAAATAAAGTAGAAGAAGATACATTATCCAAAATAGTTATAATGAAATCCTTTCAATTTTTTAAAAATAGAAAGAATATTATTAATAAAAGCTAATCTCATTAGGTTTGGATCCTCTAAAAATCAAACTCCTTTTAGGTTTTATAATTTCCTTGGTAACGATAATAATTTTTCAAATGTAGTTAACAATGTTTAGCTCACTCATACTAAGTAGGGATGTCAATGGGTAATTATAAAGCTACAAGAGGTTCCTATTGCCCTTAATTATAAAGCGACAATCATTATAGGGAATTGAGTGTGTCCCTTAAATTAAAGATCCCTATATCTAATGATAAAAAGCATTCCCTGTGAGATCTTTTACCACAAAGTACAAAAGGTTCCTATTTCCTTTAATTATAAAACTACAATCATTATAGGGAATTGGGTGTGTTCATTAAATTAAAGATCCCTATATCTTATCATAGAAAGCATTCCCTGCGAGTTTGTAAAACACTCATATGAACATTGTTCTCTAGTTTACTCACCCATCTAACGACTATACTAATTCACTAAGATGGAAGCTTTTCACTCCTTACCCTAAAGCTAATTAGTATAGACTTATTTGTTTAAAATTTTAGACTCAAAAGTTACCTTCATATTATGGATTATATTGCAACGTAAACCTAGAACTGAATATATAAAGAACTACATGGATACTAACACTCCCTATGCTTATAAGAAGTTGAATCTCACAATCATTTTTCCTCTGAAAGTGCTTTACTGATTGTATTTAGCAAGAAGTTTACACTTATGTAACACTACATGGAATCTACATTTTATTCTTTTATGCCCTATAGCCAATCGGTTTGGTTATAGTTTAGTGACAATTATTTTAAGGCATTTTTTGCCTTGTATATGTTTAGATGTATATGATAAAGTCTATGGGATAATTGTACATTGTAAATAAAATTATAATGAGATTATAATTATGAGATTCGTATTGCACTTATGCATTATCACTAAATTATTCCTAGTTATTGTTTTGTTAAGAATGGACATTAATAGAACGCAAAAGACTAGAATACATTATTTTTTCCTTATGAAGGAAGTAGATGATCTTATAGACTAAAGTATAGAGATACTTAAACAAACATGTGGGTGCTTGTTAGAGAATAAGTTCATTGAAAAGACATGATATGAGAAATCCATTTGGAACATTACTTGTATCTCTATGGAATTCTCATTGTGATGATTGTATAATTGATCATTTTGAATTGAATCCATCAAAGTTATTTTGTATGGGAATCACTATGTTTTGATACTACTTATGATCTATTTAATTATAGGTCATTTAATCAATAGTCATTGGATGTAGCTTAAACTATATGGAGGTAGCTGAGTGATCAGGATGGGATTCATCCCCTAAAAATAATTAGGGAGAATTTTTCATTGTTCTTGATTAGTATTGATTCGAAAAATCGTTGGCCAAGATAGAATGACATTTTGTAAATAGTTTACAAATGTCATTAACTAAATTAATAACTAATGGCTGAGAACTAATATGATTGAACTTAAAATAGAGTAAATATTAATTTCATGCTCTATGTCTAATCAGAATATTGGTTAATGAAAGGATTGAATTATACAAAAAAATCACAAACAAATAGGTTAGTCAAAACTACTTTAATAATCCTATATATTTTGGTGGTCGTAATGCATTGCTAGATGTCAATCTTGATCAATGATTATAAATTTTTTAATTGAAGAATTAAAGATAAATTAAAAGGAGTTTTAATTTATCTAAACCTAATTATAAACTAGAATTATAATTTATAATCATTGTCAACATATTCCTGTTAATTTATCTAAACCTAATTATAAACTAGAATTATAATTTATAATTATTGTCAACATATTTAGGAATCTAATGAATCTCTGAAAAAGTGTGTCGAGTGTATTGCAAAATTTACCTAACTCTGCACAATAAAAATTTATAGATGTGATGATGCGAGATCGTATCCTTAGGGAATATTCAGTTAATTCTTGTAATCAAAATAATTGATGCAAAGGAAATAAAAGGGGGAGTTTTGGGTTTTATGTAATTGAGAAAATAAAGTAAAATTAAACTAGCTAAAACAAATTATAGAAAACATTTGAAAATGATAAAAGTGTCGAATATGTGTAAAGTCCAGTTTTAGGATCATTCTTGGCCTAAACACGATCAAGCATCTCCCATCATTCTAATGTTTTCATTTCTCTCTTTAAACTATTGATCATGGACTAACAATACACTCAACTAATCTTGGTCTCCCCTTAGGTTGTGTTTAATTAAGAGACACTCATTAATTAGACCTAACTACCGAATAACCTAGAATACGATCTCTAGATTTAATTGGGTAGCAACATTACGAAGTGAAAATTGGATCAATATAGGCAGTAACTATAATAGTCAGTATCTAAAACATACTAAGGGTTAGGACCCTAGTCCATTGCACATGAGTAATAGCATTGAGAATATATGAAATGCATTTCATTCACATGCATAATATTTGCACTCACACACAAATTATGATTTTATGCATAATGCAAAGATAGTTTACGCACTCAATTGACATGTTCCGAGGTATGAAAGGTTTACAATGATCATGATGTAAATTGTGTATTGTTATGTCTTGAATTTTACAAGTAGTAAATTTGGAATTAATTGTTACAATTGGAAAATTGATGAATTAATATGTACATTTGGATTAGAAAAAATGCCAAGTCGCAAGACCAATTGACACATGAAAAATTAGGATGACTAAGCCTATGAAATAAGTGACAAATGGCATAGATAAATAAGTGACATTTGGCATGGGTAATTAATTGAAAAATGGACGCAATTATTGAGTGACAAATGGCAGCTTATCTAAAGGGCAAGTTGCTTACATGCCTAGTGATAAATGCCATTGTTGACGAGAGACACCTTACACCTAGTTGAACTAAGCTAATGTAGAAATTGTTTCTTTTGTCTTCATTCTTCCTCTCCACCGAAAATACTTACACTCCCATATCTTTAAAAATTTTCCTCAATTATGCTAATTACCACTCCAAAATTGTCACAAAATTCTGTATCAATAAAGCTATAATCTGCTATTTTCTATCCTATTGTTTTCTTGTTGCTAAAAACCAACCTACTTCCATCTTATATTTGAGATGATCATGTGTCCATCTTGTATTTGATATGATCTTGTATACATGAAAGGAAAACTAGACTTGAAGTATTGAATAGGAATTTGAGCTTAACAAGTAAATGGAAATCTAATATTTTTGGCATGTTGTGATAAAATGATAATGATTATTGAATTGGGATGGGTTGTATATGATGCTAATGATGTAGTGTGCCGGAATATATTGGATGAACTTGGATACTTTTATGCTTTTTTCTTGATGTATAAAAACATAGGTTATAGGTTGTAATATGGATTAATTAGATTAGGATTTCAAGCATAATGAAGGTGAATTTATGCTAAAGAAAGGTGCTAATGTAGTGTTTTTAAATAGGGTAAGAACTAGGACTACATTTATAATAGTGAATGATAATTTTTTTTCGATTTTTAATGTCTAAAAGACAATAGTTTATGAGCTATCAATTGAATAATTTTTTAGCTGAAATTGGAGATGAAATTGATGAAGAATTTGAGTATAATTAAGGTATAATTGAGCTATATTTAATGGACTATTAAGAGGATGTTTTGAATTTGGTATTAAGATGTTAAAATCTAGAAAAAAATTAAAGGAATTGGATGTGAACTTTCGGTTCACTCCTCCCACGATCGTAGGAGCTGCATACACGATCGTGGGAAATACCTTAAAGTGAAGAAAATGTTGTTTTGTGTGATTATTGAATTAACTAAGGATAAGTCAATTTACTTTGGTGCATTTGGACTTAATTGAGGCTTAAAATGAACCTAGTTTGATGTCGGATAAGTTGGCTACATGTTTGATAAGTTTAGGTTGTTAATTGATGTTATAACTTAAGGAAAGGATTGTTTGCTATCAATGTATCTAAATTTTGCAATTTATGAGTGTTAAAGGAATTAAGTTGTTTTTATGAATATAATTGTGATCCAAAGAATATGAATAATGCATTAGGATTAAACGAATGAGAATTGGGAATTATGTGAATATATAAAAAAGGGTTGGTAAATGTATGGTTGATGAATTTAGAATAATTAAGTTTACTTAAGGTATAATCCTAAATTGCAAACTAGTTATGTCCAAGCTATGATGTATGAATGGTTAAGATTTGTAAATAAGGATACATACTCGGGAAAGTAAATTACTCATACATTGAACATGACACATATACAAATGCATGAGTGAATAATCGTATGATTGATTAACTTAGTAATGTATAAAATATTTGTGTATTGCGTGACTAAAGAAGCACCAGTTGATTGTCAACATCCATACATTGTCAGATCATCAAGGCAATAGCTTATCTAGAGTGTACTATGAGTTAACTTAGATGTTTCCTCACTATGCCTGAATTGTTTTTATTAATCTTTAGAAATTAACTGTTATTTATATGATTGTGATAATTCTAGACATTGATATATGGTCTAAGGAGTTCAATATTAGGGAATTAAATTGGATGTGCTTTCTAATTATATGTGATATAGAAATTGTGTAAAGTCAATTATATGTGTTTATATTTGATTTGTATGCTAAAAACAAAATGTGAGCAATTGAATGTGAATTGCCAGACTTAGATCCAACGAATCTGATACATGTGATAAAAGCTCATAGGAATGAAAGGTAATGAAACATGGCATACGAAATGATGCATCATATTGAAATGCATGATCAGATAAAGGAGTTATAACCAGAATGACCAGTAAAAAAGTGCTTAATGTCAGAAATATGCACAAAGAGCCACAAGCTCAGTCATTAATGAGCCCAGTATTCACAATGGGTACTGGAAAGTAAATAAAATGAGTCTGGTATCTACAATAGATACGGGACAGTAAATAGGTGCTCGGTCACAACAAAGTAAAAATGAATAGAGTCATATATGCATTTGTATATACAACTTAATATGTATCATATGAACGATTATATTGAATTATTGGATTGTTTTGAAATAATGATGCAAAATATTGTATACAAGTAGTACTTGTTAAAGCATGATAAAATGTGATGAAATATTCAATATTTGATTATATGATTTGCTTGTGAATTTGAATGTGAATTGTCTTTGTGTTTTGATATAAGTGAGCACATCGATGATGGTTCACTCACTGAGTTTGCAAACTCATCAAAATTGCAATATTGATTTTCAAGTGCAAGGGAGATCTAGCTCTTAAGGCAATCTAGTAGAAGTCTTGTATTGTCAATTTTGGGAAACAAGAATGGTTTAAAGGTCTGGTCAGCTGATATTTAAAGAGTCTAGTAAATTGTGCTTATTTAGTTTTTCATTTCATGTAGAACATTTTGTAAAAGAGCAGTAAACTCTTAAATGTTTTGGTAATGTAAATATATGTATTATGAAGTGTAATGCTGAAGTGTAAGTTATGTTTGTGAATGAAATGACAACCTTTAAACTACTCACGTTCTATACGATGCCATAATAAGTTGATGTGATTGCTCTGACATGCCATTTTCAAAGGGTATGTGTTTTTGAATGTCCTATGGATGTTCTGGCATATGCTCTATGGTAGTGGTGTGTTATAGTAACCTTACACGTTCGGGTTATCTAACCTAAGTTATATTGTTTATAACTATCTAAGTTTGCCAATGGATACTCACGAACGTCAAATATAAGGATTATGAATTATATTCAATATTCTTACAATGGGTTCATAATAAAACAATCCAATGAATGCATTAAGATTATCTTTACAAAACCCGATCCAATCAACACAAAACAATGATAATAATCCGAAAAGAAAGATTCAACATTAAACAAGATGAGATAAGCTTAACCGTGACTCTGGCTTCGATTTCACCTTCAAACAGGTGTTGGGAGGTTACTCCTCCATCTTCTCCATCAAACTCTAAGAAGTAACCATGAAATCTATCTGTCTTAAGTAACCCTGAAATCTTTCTATCTTGTTGAAGACTGAAGAGAGAAATGAAGAAAAAAGCTTATATCCGCCTTTTGTTCTTTTTCTCTGAAACCCAAAATAACAAAGAATAAAATCAAAGATGTCTTTCGACCATCACAACATATTCCTTATATAGTAAAATGCTAAGTTAAAATGGACAGGTTGCATAGAAGTCACTAGCGTGACTGGTTTCTCATAGGTGTGAGTGTGTCTCACGGCCATAAGTGGTGTCTCACACTGTTGTGTCTAGTTTCTATTCCTTTTAATTGCTGTCATATCTTTATTTTGGTTATAAATACTTGTGTTTTTGATCCAAATATGAGATAAATTAAGTGGAAATGGTGTGACTATTGTGAATGTTGATTGGATTATTTTGTAAATTTTACATAAATGTTGAAGGGAAAGTCACATAATGTTTGCATGAAAAGAGAAATTAAAAAAAACAATAAGAAAAGTGGTGACAAGTGTCACCACCGTGACTAATTATTAAGTGTTAGTCATAGTGGTGACATAACTTGTCACCATCGTGAGTAACATTTTAGTGTTAGTTACGGTGGTGACTTAACTTATCAATACCGTGACAAGTGCCCTCACGGGTGACCTAACTTGTCATCCTCGTGACCCATTTGTTTTTTTTAATTCATCAACTTATCACATGTCATATGTAAGGGTGACGGCTCAAAACCCTAAACCTAGAGTCGTACTACAAATCGAAAAGGAATAGAGGGTGGCAGCTTATCAATCATTCATTCACTCTACATACACCTTCATTCGGGAAAAGAAGAGATAGAGAGAAAGAAGGGAAGTCGAGAAAAGAAACAGAAAGAGTCAGTGAAGAAGAGAGAAAATAGCAGAGAGCTAGAAGCAGAGGAAGCCTTCAACCATCTGGTGAGAACAAGCTAAAGTAGAAGGTGAGAGCTAATGCGAGAACTTGAGAGGGGTGGGAGACAACTACATCTCACTCACTCGATCCCTATTTGCTTGCTCTATTATTCATCTGTTGCATTGATTCTTGTTGTTTACTGAACTTGTTATTTTTCTAGCTTAGCCAATTGTTACTTGTTTTCTTTTCATAGTTCATTTAGTTATTTACTTAGTTTGTTGCTTGAATACTTCACTTATACTAATGAAGATGGGATTGGAGTATTTGAAGATGATTAATCTTATGATTTCTGTGATGGGATGATTTTTTTTCTTGAGAATTAATGTAGCTATTATAGTCGACTATGCATGATTGAGTTATGTCTTATTTATTGTTATGGTTTCCGAATTGAATGGATGTAATAGCATAACCAAACTTTGCATCATTTAATATTAAACGAAGGATCAAGAGAAGATGTTTAATATTGAATGAGAAACTATAGGCGCTTAGGTTAAGAACTAGAAATATGTTAACTTAAGTTGTAATTAGTAGTCAGGTTTTCATAACTAATTCGGATAATAACTTGTTGAATAGGAAAGTTAGATTAGTTCATTATTCAAGTTGATTTAGAACCCAACTGCTAATTTTTGTAAGACAACTATCCAATCATTTCCCTTAATCATGCATAGGAGATTAAATTAGCGAAACTAATTCTCAAGAGTCTTTTATTTCAATTAATCTATTTTTTTTGGTAAAATGTAAATGTATTATACCAAAAATGTGATTGTACACGGTCTTATGGGGCATACCCCGACCTTCAAAAGAAATAAACAGCCCACCGTATAGGGCAGATGGTCAGACAAAACAAGAGAACTAGAAGAGCCCAATGCAGTAAAACAAAAAACCCATGTCCCAGTACATCGAGAACCACACCCTTGAAGCAAAAAGAAAGATGCAATTTAAATTAGGAGTGCAATACACGTGTTCCATATCCTGCCAATGAGCAATAGTAGACAGGAAATGATAGGCTCCTGGAAGTTGCAAATGACGCGTCAGTGAATCATGGCAAAATTTGAATATTGTACTACCTGTTGATGTGCCAGCGGGTAGTATTTTATTCAAATGTCAATAGTGGGTTTTTAATAGTTTCTGGAAGTAATGATCTCCACTAGTCACGTAGATCCGGCAGTATAGGTCTCAGTGCAAGCACTACAGAGTCTAAGAGCTCCAGGTACCGTCAGTGAGCAGTGTCACCGGCGGTGCACAGTGTCATCACCAGTGAACAGTGTTTCCGGCGATGAACAGTGGCACCGCCGGTGAACAGTATATTTGCAGGCAGAAACAGTAAATCCAACAGTAACTGCGGTAAATTCAGGCCAGAGGCAGTCAAAGGGCAAAGCCAGCAGTAAAATATCCAGGCATGCAAACTTGTTACGTGAACAGTGTGAGAACGTTGCATGCAACAGTCGAAAGAATCAGCAGTGTCATGCATGCAGGGTCCACGTGAACAGGACCATGCATGCACAGTACCTGCAGAAAGATGAACAGTGGTTTGGAACTCCGGTGGTATACCTACTAAAAGAACAAACAGGTTAACAAAATAAAGGGGGGTTTCAACTCCCAGAGGGAGACAGAGCCACACAGCCTTCAGAGGTGCAGCCGACGAGCCTTCTTCAGCCACTGAAAACTAGCACCCGCCCAGCATCCAGCAGGGCTTCCGCCAGTCCAACAGTAGCCCAGAAATGAACAATGAAAAAACCACTGTTGCTGCCTGAAAACTATGGGGCCCGCAACATGAACAGACTTCCCAAGAGCCCTGTGACACCCCTTTACACAGCAAACCGCA
>JANIIA010000006.1:29483536-29503121 GCA_027478495.1 Erythroxylum alaternifolium | reverse complement strand
GTATGAATGAATGAGAATTGGGAAATTGTGTGAATGTATATTGCTAGAAAAGGTTGATGAATGTATGATTGATGAATTTAAAGTAATCAAACTTACTTAAGGTATAAACCTGAATGCAAAGTGGTAATATACAAGCTATAATAATTAAACAGTTAAGACTTGTGATTAAGAATACATACCCAGAAAGTTCAATTAAGCACGTATTGAACATGACAAATTTACATGTATATGATTTTATATTCATATGATTGAACAAATTAGTGATTGTGAACTATATATATATTGCATGTCTATAGGCATACAAGTTGATTGCCAACATCTAGATATTGCGGATCATCAAGGCAATAGCTAGTTTGGAGCATGCTATGAGTTAATCTAGATGTGTAAACTCAATTATATGTGCTTTTGTTTAAACTATCTGTGCAATATGGAATGTGAGAATAAATGAATGATGAATGTCGGACTTAAATTCGAGAAGTTTGTTATATGGCATGAGCACATCAAAATGAAGGATATTGAAAGCATGACATATGTATTGATGCATTTCATTAATATGCATGATTAGATAAAGAAATTGTGACTGGAGTGACCAACACAAGAAAGAGCTTAAAGCTTATGATTGTGCACAATGAGCCACAGGCTCAGATAACAACAAGCCTGGTATTCACAGTAGATACAGGACAGTATATGAAATGAGCTCGGTATCCACAATGGGTATGAGATCGTAAATTGGGTTAATAGGCACTCAGTCACAATAAAGTAAAATAAAATGAAATCACTTGTGTATTTGAATATACAACTTTACATGTATCATATGAATGATTTAGATAAATTATTGAATTATTTTAAAATAATGATATGCAATGTTTATGTACATGTGTATTTATTGAAATATGGTAAAATGCATGCGGTATTCAATACTAGATGAAATGAAATTCTTGTTGAATTAGGATAATAATTTACCCTTGTGTTTCTGAATTAAGTGAGCACATAAATGATGGTTCATTGAGTTCACAAACTCATTCAAATTTTAATGTTAATTTTTAGGTTCAAGGGAGTTCTAGTTTCTAAAACGATCTAGTAGAATTCTAGTACTATTATTTTAGGGACAAGAGTGGCTCAAAGGTCTAGTTAGCTGATACCTGTGAAGTCTAGATAGATGTCTTTTGTATTATCATTCCATGTTATGACACACTTATCTCTATTGTATAATTTTTTGTATTATATGATGAACTGGGGTTGAGTTCAAAACTTTTGTGTATGGTCTACTTGAATTTTGAATGTTAATGCCATATATGACTTATTATGATTGTAGAGGAAATAAGTATTTGGAATGCTTAAGTTATATTGATGCCTTAAATTGTATTAATATGATTGCTCTAATATGTCATTTCCGTAGAGTATCTTCTCAACTATCCATAGATATGATTAGGCATATGCGCTATGAGAGTGGTATGATACATATATGATATCTATGATGCCACAGAACAGGTACAAACAAAATTTGATTACTCATCGTTTTATTTAATGGCAAAGTGTGATCTATGAATATACGAAGAGGCTATTAAAGATGAAAAGTAGAAAAAATCCTTGAATGAAGAAATTGTTATAGGAACTAACTAATCTTCCAAAACTACACAAGGAAATAGGTGTTGAGTGGGTGTACAAGACAAAAACTAATCAAGAAGGAAAGGTTGAAAAATACAAGGCAAGATTAGTCGCTAAAGGCTATAAGCAAAGAAAAGGAATTGACTATGAAAAAGAGTTTTCTCCCTTTGCAAAAATTGATATTATTAGATTTCTTATAGCACTGGAAGCACAAAATAGATGGAAGATTTATCAAATGGACGTGTAATTAACTTTCTTAAATGGATACCTAAAAGAAGAAGTCTACATTCAGTAGTCACCAAGATATATTAAAAAAGGACAAGAAGATAAAGTCTAACATCTGAAGAAAGCATTGTATTGATTAAAGCAAGCTCCATGGGCTTGGAACATGAGAATAGATGAGTATTTCCAAAAGAATGGTTCTACAAAAAACCCACATGAGTATAAGTTATACATGAAAAAAATCAAGATGATGACATCATAATTATGTGTTTATATGTAGATGATATGATCTTCACGGGAAATGATCTGAGTATGTTCATTGATTTTAAGAAACTTATGACTAAATAATTCAAAATGATAGATATTGGTGAAATGATACCTCCTTAGAATCAAGATAAAATAAATAGGAAACTGAATCTTTATATCTCAAAAGAAGTATGTAGAACAAATCTTAAACAAGTTTAGAATGAAGGATTGTAATCCAATGACTATGCTAGCAGAAATAAATGTAAATTTAAAAATGGATCCAAATAGAGAATTAGTAAACCTGACACTACTCAAGAGTCTAGTTAGAAGGCTGAGATACTTGATTTTCACACACCCAGATATTGTATACACAGTTGGATTAGTTAATAAATGTATGGGGAAAACAAAGAAGTATCACTTCATTACAACAAAAAGAATTTTAAGATATGTTAAAGGTATAATAAATCAAGTTCTATTTTATACTCATTCTCAAGATTTAAAGTTCACTGGTTATTTAGATAGTGATTATGTCGGAGACTTAGATGATTGAAAGAGCACCTATAGATATGCATTTCACATTGGATAAGCAACATTTTCACAATCATCAAATAAATAACAAATAGTTTCTCTCTCGACATGTGAAGCCGAGAATATCACTGCATTAGAATGTATATGTCAAGTAATATGGTTGAGGAATATTTTGAGTGAGTTATACCACTTACAAGAAGGTTTAATTGCAATATACGTTGATAATAAATCGGCTATATCACTTGTAAAAAATCCAGTGTCATATAGCCGAAACAAACATATAGACATGAAATATTATTTTATTCGAGAGCAAGTGAAAGACAAAACTATAGTGCTCATTCATTATATAACTGAAGATCAACTTACGGATATTTCTACAAAGCCATTAAAGGATGATGTATTTCACAAACTCAAAGAAAAGCTTAGTATACAAAGTTGGGTTTGAAGGGAAGTGTTAGAAGTCAAACCTAATGGACACTTCTTGGTTCTTCAAGAGAAAAGACAAGACAAAATGAATTTGTATTATTAGTTGTATGCTAGCTGTCAACATTCATTTATTACGATTGTGTTTGTAAAGCCCCAAATTATACCCTAGTTGAAATGTTACATATTCATGAAAGTATATGTGATAGGTGTTAAAATTGTGATGTAATTGTAAAATTGCATATGTCTTAAATTTCAGTTTAATGGATCATACTTAGTAACTTGGGATTAGTTAATAACAATAGAGAATTGAGGTATTAAAATGTACATTTGGACTAGGAAAATTGTCAAACGGCAAGACAAGTTGGTACATGAAAATTAGTATGACTAAGTGTATACTTTGAATGACATTTGGCAACATTAGTGAGTGACAAATGGCCTAATTGAATTATGACATTTGGCAACCACATATGGAGACATGTAGATGGCTTCTTTGAAAGACAAGTAGCTTGCCTTCATGTGTGGCCTGTGGCTTGATTAAATCAAGAACACCTAGCATCTAAAGGTGGTGAATCATCCAAAGAGTTTCAGCCTTCTCTTTTTACTTTGCTTCTCTCCACTGAAACTCTCTTTCACACTCCCTAGTTCTAGATTTTTACTTCAATTTGGATTATCAACCCTTAAAATCCTTGCTAGATATCGCATCAAGAAATCCACCTCATGTTATCTTCTATGCTACTATCTTTTGGTGTTAAGAGCATCCTAACGTCACCTTGATCTTGGAATTAAGCTAGTTGCATAAAGGGTAAGATTAGTTTATTCTTTGAAGTAGGAATTTGATGCTAAATACGTAAGGGAATTCTAAACTTGATAGCATGTATTCATACAAGTGGTATGATAATTGAATTGGCATGAAATATGTGTTAAGATGTTGGTAATTGAGTGCTAGAAAAATGATGCTTGTATGATAAGTTATGTTTTAGTTTTCATGCATGAAAGACTATGGTTATGAGCTATCAAGTGAATGGTTTTGATTTGGAATTGGAAATAAATTTGATAAGGGATTGAAGCATGGATAAAGTGTAATTGAGATATGATATATGAATTGAAATAAAGGTGTTTGGAATTTGGAATGAAGGTGTTGAATCTGGAAATTGGTCGGAAAATAGGCTAGGCCATGGTCGTGGCATCTAACCCATGATTGTAGTCAACTGTAGTAGTTCTGTCACAATTGTGGGGAGCTACCCCACGATCTTGGGCAGTATTTAGGAAGAAGAAATGTTGGTTTTAGACAATTGTCAAACTAATAATGGTTTAATTGAACTTAATCGAGGTCAAAAATGAACCTAGATTATATTATATTAATTGAGTAAAAGTTAATCCACTTATGGACTATTAATTGAGGTAATAAATTAAAAACTGCATGATTATTCAATAATGTGTCTAATGTTAACATGCATGGTATGTTCAAGATGAATGTGTTCTTAAGAATAGAAATGTATTCCAAGGGTTTGATATGATGTGAATTGGATATAGATGTTTGTGAATTAGGAATTTCTATGATGATTTGTAATATGTAATGACTTAATGCTCACTGATAAATTGAAGCAAATGCTTATGTTTGTAAGGCATATTGAGTTTGATCAAAAGGAAGTGAACTTGTTCAATTTGAGAAAAATGTGATAAAGATATATGTTATACACCACATTATTTACTTGTGATTCTGAAATCTGAAATTGATTGTTTTAAAACGATTAAGTCATTGTCATAGGTAAATAGGCATGCCTAGAAGGGTCTGTAGTTACTACTGTGACACTTCGGTGTGGACGGATATTGACACTCCAGTGTCTGAGACACAAGTCTCTCATGTTCTGTGATACCAATCGTAGGTATCTTCTGTTCTGGTCCTGTTATTCACTTATGTAAAAGGGATTAGCAGGCTAACCTAGTTTCTATTCTGATATATGATCGATTATGTTATAAACAAGTTTTGATCTGAAATAAGATAAATTCTGGTTTGATTCAAGTTTTAATACATTCTGGCACATTTATGTTCTATTTTGAGACTTGTGCATTCTGTTCTGAAGCAATAACATTTTGTTCTGATATTTGTATTTTTCATTTTGTATTAATGAATCATAAACTGTTCTAAGACACGTAATGTTTGGGTCGCTCTTGAATATGAATAATTAAAGACTGCTTACGATATGATTTGATTCTGAGCATTATAATGTTAAATGACCATTAGAAATAGTTGCCATTTATATCTTTTTTAGTTATTCCCCTCTAAGCTATATGCTTAGCATAGTGGATTTGCCTCCGTGTAGTTTCTGATAAGAAGACTTAAAGCTGGGACAATTGCAAGCGGCCAGTGAGGGACTTGATATACTTGGAAGATGTTTTTGTTTAAGTTGTTTGTGAGTTGTATTTAAAAATATGAGATATTTTGTATTTTGTGTAAATGCTTTGTAATAACAATAATACAAGATGGATTTGGCTTTAAGGCATTTATATGATAAGGACAATGTGTATTATCTTCCGTATATAACATAACTTATGTATTAGTAAAGTATGTTGCCTTATATTCTTTCAAGTGTTGGAATATTTTGGCATGTTTTAGCTATATTTTTGGTGGCATTTGTGTATCCTTCTAAGGGGTGTATGGGTGTTACATCATTTGGTGTCAGAGCATGGTTTAGACAATTCTGGTTTAACCAGAGTTTAACTATTGCTTATACTTAGATATAAGAGTTGTGCTTGGCCTAATACAGGTTATCTTGTGCTTGGCCTAATATAGGTTATCCCATGTTTTGGTTTTAGATTTAAGTATGGAAAAATCTCATGAAGCCGTTGATGAGGTTGCAAAGAGCAATAATCCTACACGAGCTTGTCCATCTATATCAAAACCCTTTGGGGCCAATCGAGGTGAAGTTGAAGTGCTACCTCCTCCACCTCCAGCTCATAGGGAGGCTTTGGTTAAGATGTTGCAAGATATAGTGACATTATTACATCGCATGACCGTACCTAAAGCTCTAATTGATCAGTTGTGGAAGTATGAAGCTAAGGAATTTATTGGAACATCTTTGAAGGAGTCTGAAAAGGTGGAATTTTGGTTTAAAAAAGTGAAGAAGGTGTTAGATGAAATTAGTTGCCCACCTGAATGGATGGTGCACTATGCTGTCTCCCTTCTTTAAGGAGCAATCCATGAATGGTAGAGGTTTGTTATGAGAAATCCTCAGTTATCAGAGCTTTTGACTTGGGATTTCTTTTCCTAAGATTTTAAAGCTAAGTATGTGTCAGAAGCCTATAGAAAGGAGAAATGGAAGCAGTTTTTGATTCTAAAGTAGAGAAACTTGTCTATTGCTGAGTACGACAGAGAATTTAATCAACTCAGCAAGTATGTACCTGAACCATACTTATTGAGGAGTTTTAGTGTCATCAATTTAAAGATGGTTTAAATGATTCGATTAAAGAGAATCTGGAAACAATTAGTCTCTTACAGCAAGTGAGTTACCATCAACTGGTATAAGCTACCATGCAGATAGAGAAGCAAGAGATGGTTAAGAGAGAAAAAGGTCAATGAATAGGATTTATTAAAGGAGGTTAGTCCTCAGGTAAGAGAAGTCGTGAAGGTCCCTCCACTACTTAATAATTTACTCAGAGATCTATAGTTACAGGAAAGTGATAGGACTTTCCCTTATTGACTGATTCTGGTAGGGGTTATTCTATAGGCCGTGGTTCTGATGCTCCGAAGTGGCCTTATAGCTCAAAACATCATTGGGTTACTTGTTGGAGAGCTACGGGTACATGTTATTGATATGGTATCACTAAGCATTTAATAGCCAATTGTCTTATGAGACAACCTCAAACCTCACAAGCTAGTAGAGAGGTTTCTCATATATCTTCTAGAATTAGAGGATGCAGTAAAGGTTGTGGAGGATTTGGACAGAGTAGACCTAATCCAGGTATTATATTAGAAATTTTTGATTGACCTATTGTGCCATCTGCTACAGCCAGAGCTTATGCTTTGAAAGCTTGTGAGGATCAGGATGCACCTAAAATCATTGTGGGTACTGTTTTTCTCTTTAATTCTAAAATACATGCTTTGATTGATCCTAGATCCACTCATTCTTATATTTGTGTTAGAGAAATTTCTGATAAAGTGATGCTTGTAGATCAATTATAGTATGATATTCACATAATCAGTCCTCTGGGTAGTAGTGTGTTAGTTAATTAAGTTTATAGAAACTGTCCTGTTGTGATCCAAGGAAGTGATTTTATAACAGATTTGATTAGATTGTCTTTTTATGAATTTGATTTAATTCTAAGTATGGTTTTTTGTTCAAGCATCAGGCAGTAGTCGATTATAGTGCTAAGGCAGTTATGTTTAGGAAGCCTGATCAACCTAAAATAGTATTACGTAGCATCTGCTCTGGTTCTCTAACTAATGTGGTATCTGCTATATAAGCTCGAAAGCTCCTCAGGAAGGGATGTGAAGCTTATCTAACTTTGTGTTTAATTCTAAGAAGGAGGGTGGTAAATTGCATGATAATTCAGTGGTGAGTGAATTTCCAGATGTGTTTCCTGAAGAGCTACCCGGACTCCCTCCTGAAAGGGAAGTGGAGTTTTCTATCGAATTTATGCCTAGCACTGCTCCTATATCCAGAGCACCGTATAAGATGGCTCCCACTAAATTGAAGGACTTGAAAGTGTAGTTACAAGAGCTTCTAGATAAGGGGTTCATTCAATCCAGTATCTCACTGTGGGGAGCGCCAGTTCTGTTTGTTAAGAAGAAGGATGGTACTTTCCGAATGTGCATCAATTACAGGTAACTAAACAGAGTCACAATGAAGAATAAGTATCTGTTGCCAAGAATAAAAGATCTGTTTGATCAATTGAAAGGTTCAGGAGTATTTTTTAAGATAGATCTGCAATTAGGATACTATCAACTTCGAGTAAAGTTATGGACATTATGAATTCTTAGTAATGCCATTCGAGCTAACTAATGCTCCAGCTACATTCATGGATTTGATTAATAGAGTGTTTAGGCCCTATTTAGACTAGTTTGTCATAGTGTTTATAGATGATATCCTGGTCTGTTCTAAGAATTAGCATGATCACGTTGAGCATCTTCGGGTTATGTTACAAACCCTACAGGAAAAGTAGTTGTATACTAAGTTAAGTAAGTGTGATTCTGGCTTCAGGAGGTATCTTTTCTAGGATATGTTGTTCTTCTCAAAGGATTAGAGTTGATCCCATTAAGATTGAAGGAATTATTAACTAGAAGTTTGGCAGGTTACTATCCCCGGTTTATGAAAGGATTCTTAGTGATAGCATCCCCTTTGACCAAACTACTATGAAAAGGATTGAAGTATGAATGGTCTGTTAAATGTCAAACTAGTTTTGATCAACTAAAAAGAATGCTTAATGAAGCTTTTATATTGGCTCAACCCACTTCTGGTAAGGAATATGTTATGTTTAGTGATGTATATAGAAATGGTTTGGGTTATGTTTTGATGCATGATGGAAAGGTAGTTGCATATGCCTATAGGCAACTGAAGCCTCACGAACAGAACTACCTATATATGATTTTAAACTTGTAGTGGTAGTGTTTGCTTTGAAAAATATAACAGCATTACTTATATGGTGAAAAGTGTAGGAATTTTATTGTCATAAAAGTTTGAAGTACCTGCTTACTCAGAAGGAACTTAATATGAGATAACGACGTTAGTTAAAAATATTTAAAGATTATGACTGCATTGTGGATTACCATCTGGGTAAGGCTAATGTCATGGCTAATGCCTTAATTCGGAAGACTATTTCAGCATTATCAGTATAGTAGGGTGAAAGGAGACTTGTATCTATTAATGCTTTAATAGCTCAGTTGAAAGCTAGGCCTACCTTGAAATAAGAAATTTTTTATGCTCAGAAAGTTGATGATAAGTTGCAACAACTTATTTTGAGTGACTCGGGAAGGTAAACAACCAAATTTTTCTGTGAAAGTAGATAGTGATCTGTATTATAAAGATTGAATATGTGTGCCAGCTAATGATGAATTGAAGAGATAGTTATTGTTTGAGGCCCATAATATTGTCTTTACAATGCATCTTGGTGGAAATAAGATGTATCAAGATCTGAAGCAACATTACTAGTGGTTAGGTATGACATGTAATGTAGTGGATTATGTATCTAAATGTTTGACATATTGATAGGTTAAAGTTGAGCACCAAGTCCCATCTGGTTTATTACATCCTATTTCAATTCGTCAATGGAAATGGGATAACATTACCATGGATTTTGTCACAGGACTTCCTCTCACTCAAAAGAAGCATGATGCTACATGGGTGATTGTTGATAAGTTCACCAAGTCTGCTCACTTTCTGCCTATTCTTCCTGATTATTCATTAGATAGGTTTGCAGACTTATATGTTAATAAGATAGTAAGGTTGCAAGGGGTGCCACTATTTATTATTTCTGATCGTGATCATCGATTTACGTCGAGATTTTGGAAAAGTTTGCAAAAGGTTTTGGGTACTCAAGTCAAGTTTAGTACCGCTTTTCATCCTCAAACAGATGGACAATCTAAACGAGTTATTCAGATATTGGAAGATATGCTTCAGGGTTATGTGTTAAGAGTTCCCAGGAAGTTAGGATAACTATCTTTCTCTAATAGAGTTTGCTTACAACAACTGTTATTAGGCTAGTATTGGTATGGTGCCTTATGAAGCCCTATTTAGTAAGAGGTGTAGAACTCTGGTATGTTGGACTAAATTAAGTGAAAACAAGATGATCAGGCTTGACCTTGTGAAAGATACTAAAGAGAAAGTTCAAGTTATTCAATAAAGATTGAAAGCTGCCAGTGGTAGGCAGAAGTCTTATATTGATTTAAAAAGAAAAAATATTGATTATCAGGTAGGTGATAAGGTATTTTTGAAAGAATCCCCATGGAAACACATACTTCAGTTTAGGATGAAAGGTAAGCTCAGTCCACGTTCTATTGATCCTTATGAGATTTTTAAGAAAGTCGGACCAATAGCTTATCAATTAGTTCTTCCTAGAGAATTGGCCAAGTTACATAATGTGTTTCATGTTTCCATGTTGAGAAAATATCAGTCTGATAATACACATAAGATTCATGTACAAGAAATTCAAGTACAACAAGATTTGACTTATGAAGAAAGACCTGTGTCTATTTTAGCTAGAGAAGTCCGACAACTCAGAAATAAGCAAATACCTCTGTTTAAAGTACTCTGGCAACACCATGGACTCGAGGAAGTAACTTGGGAGCTAGAATCGACCATGAAAACTCAATACCCTCAGTTGTTCTTTTAAGGGGGAGAGAATTGTAAGGCCCCAAATTATACCCTAATTGAAATGTTACATATTTATGAAAGTATATGTGATAAGTGTTAAAATTGTGATGTAATTATAAAATTGCATATATCTTGAATTTTTTTTAATGGATCATACTTTGTAACTTGGGATTAATTAATACCACTAGAGAATTGAGTTATTAAAATGTACATTTGTACTAGGAAAATTGTCAAGTGGAAAGATAAGTTGGTACATGAAAATTAGTATGACTAAGTCTATACTTTGAATGACATTTGACAACAATAGTGAGTGATAAATGGCCTAATTGAATCATGACATTTGGTAGCCACACATGGAGACAGGCAGATTGCTTCTTTAAAGGACAAGCAGCTTACCTTCATGTGTGACATATGGCTTGATTAAATCAAGAACACCTAGCATCCAAAGGTGGTGAATCATCCAAAGAGTTTCAGCCTTCTCTCTACCAAAAATCTCTCTCGCACTCCCTAGTTCAGGATTTTTTCTTCAATTTGGATTATTAACCCTTGAAATCCTTGCTAGATATTGCATCAAGAAAGCCACCTCATGCTATCTTTTATGCTGTTGTCTTTTGGTGTTAAGAGCATCCTAATGTCACCTTGATCTTGGAATTGAGCTGGTTGTATGAAGGGAAACATTAGTTTATTCTTTAAAGTAGGAATTTGAAGCTAAATAGGTAAGGGAATTCTAAACTTTATGGCATGTATTCACACAAGTGGTATGATAATTGAATTTCCATGAAATATGTGTTAAGATGTTAGTAATTGAGTGCTGGAAAAATGATGCTTGTATGATAATTTCTATTTTGGTTTTGATGCATGAAGGACTATGGTTGTGAGTCGTTAAGTTAATGGTTTTGAGATTGAATTGGACATGAATTTGATAAGGGATTGAAGCGTGGATAAGGTGTAATTGAGTTATGATATATGCATTGAAATAAAGGTGTTTGGAATTTAGAATGAAGGTGATGAATTTGTAAATTAACAGGAAAAATGAGCTAGGCAGCGATCGTGGCACCTAACCCACGATCGTGGACAAATGCAGTAGCTTCTGTCAAGATCGTGGCACCTAACCCACTATCATGGACAGATGCAATAGCTTCTATCACGATCATGGGGAGGTACCCTACGATTGTGGGTAGTACTTAGGAAGGAGAAATGTTGATTTTAGCAAACTGTCGTCATACTATATATGTTTAAGATGCTTAATAGTGGTTTAATTGAAATTAATTAAGGTTGAAAATGAATTTAGATGATGTGAGATTAATTGAGTAGAAGTTAATCTAGTTATGGAATCGTAACTAAACTTTTCTGTATTTATCTTATCCATAGATCCTTTACTCATACTCATTAAATTGGGAAGTCTTGACCCAATTAAAAAAAATTATGTTTCGTAATCTAATGATCCAATTTTCTGATTTCTAAGTTAATCTAGTTATGGACTATTAGTTGAGGCAATCACTTAAAGAATGTACGATTATTCAATAATGTTTCTAATGTTAATATATATGGTAAGTTCAAGATGAATTTGTTTTTAAGAATATAAATGTATTCCAAAGGTTTGATGCGATGTGAATTGGATACGGATGTTTATGAATTGGGAATTTCTATGATGATTTGTAATATGTAATGACCTAATGTCTCATTGATATATTGATGGAAATGCTTATGTTTGTAAGGCATATTAAGTTTGATCGAAAGGGAGTGAACTTGTTCAATTTGAGAAAAATGTAATAAAGATATGTGTTATATACTACATTATTTACTTGTAATTCTGAATTCTGAAATGGATCGTTTTAAAAATGTTAAGTCCTAGTTGTGGGTTAATAGGAAAGCCTAGAAGGGTCTATAGCTACTCCTATGACACTTCGGTGCCTCCTAATATTGACACTTTGGTGTCTCCTGATATAGACACTTCGGTGTCTAAGAAATGTCTCTCCTATTCTATGATACCAATCTTAGGTATTTTTGATTCTGGTCCCGTTAACTACTTCTGTAAAAAGGATTACCAGGCTAACCTAGTTTGTATTCTGATACATGATCGATTATGTTATAAACAATTTTTGATCTAAAATAGGATAAAGTCTGATCTGATATAAGATGAATTCTGATTTGATTTAAGTTCTGATCTGTTCTGGCATATTTATGTTCTATTTTGAGACTTGTGCATTCTATTCTGAAGCAATGACATTCTGTTATGATATTTGTATGTTTTGTTTTGTATTGATGAATCATAAACTGTTTTGAGATACGTAATGTTTAGGTTGCTCTTGAATACGAAAAATTAAAGATTGCTTATGATATGATTTGATTCTGAGCATGAGAATGTTAGACGACTATTAGAAACAGTCACCATTTATATCTTATTTAGTTATTCCATACTAAGCTATATGCTTAGCACGGTAGATTTTCCTCCGTGTAGGTTTTGATAAGAACACTTAAGACTGGGTGACAGTGTGCGTCGAGTGCACTGCAAAATTTACCTAACTCAGCAAACTAAAATTTGTAGCTATGAAATTTGTAGTTTTGGTGAGTCGGGATCGAATCTACAGGGAATGTTCGGTTAATTTTCCTAACGAAATTAATTGATGCAAAGAAAATATAAAGAGGGTTTTGAAATTTTAAGCAATTTAGAAATTAAAGAAAAAGTAAACTATCAAAATAAATTAAAACAAGCAATCAAAAATATGAAAAGTGCTGAATATAAGTAAGGTCTAGTTTAAGGGTCAATCTCGGCCTAAACACAATCAAGCATATTTCATCATCCTAACATCTTTACAACTCTCTTCAGACTATTGATCTAAGACTAATAGAATGCTCTACTAATCTCAGCTTCCCCTTAGGTAGTGTTTAATCAAGAAAAGATCAATAATTAAACCTAACTACCGAATAACCTAGGATACGATCTCTAAATTCAATTTGGCAGTCACATTATAAATTGGAAAACGATCAATATAAGCAATAACCTCACATGTTCAAAACTAACCTAAGTTATGTTGTTCCTAACGATTAACAGTTATTAGATGCTACTCACAAACATCAAAAGTAACGATTATAGATTGCATTCAATGTTTTAGCAGTAGGTTCGAAATAAAACAATCAAAATAACATATTAAGATCATTCATCTTAAAACCTAATTCAATCAACATAAACAACACAAGAATCTAAAAAGAAATTTCAACCTTAAAGTGATAAAAATAGCTTAACTGAGACTTAGCGTCGATATTCCCGTTGAACTAGTGTTGAGAAGCTGGCATTTCATTTCCATCTTCAAGCCCCAACAATCAACCTTAATGGCCTTCACTTATGTAAAAAGATTAAACAAAAGAAAGACCACCGAAATTACAAGCCTTTTTATTTTTTCTCTATGTCCACCCCTCCTTTGTTCCTATTGCCACTCCTTGCCATTATAGCTTAATGGGACTATTTAATGTTGGAGTTTTTTGTCCAATGTCACTGTTCACGTATCACCTTCTCTGTAGCAACCTTCATCTTCTTCACGTAACTCCTATGTAGATAACGTAAGCTCTTCTCTATTTCAGCTCTCACAAAGTTGTAGCTCTCCCATGATTTCACTTGGTTCACGCTGCTCTTGTGCTCTTCTAATGTTTTAGCTTTCATCCCTTCACTTGTTTCAGACTACTGTCTTCTTCTTCACTCACAAGCTTTTGTTTCCCCTCCTCTCTTTCAGCTATCTCCTCCTCTAGTTTAAGCTCTCGATAGCTCACTTATTTAGTAACTATCTTCTTCTCCACTCATATACGCCAGCCTTATTCACTTATATTTAGCCTATTCACGCACACCATCTATCTCTTTCAGCTATCCCTTGATTTTTTTCACTTCAACCCTCTAGCTCTCTTGCGCTGACACTTTCACACTCTTCCCTCTTTTATTTCGTCACCAGTCCCCTCCTTTGTATCAACTAGGTTTTTTCCAAAATAAGGACACCTGTATCGTGTGATCTCCTATCCAACTCTTTCCAGAGAAAGATACGTTATTTTTCATCTGAAATGTTAGTGAAAATGTGGCAAAATGGACAGCTATCTTGTGATGCATCCAACCCCTCTTTTTTATCTCTTTCGGTTCATATTTCCAGCCCCCTTTTGTCTCACATAACATGTCTTCTTTATACCTTAAATGCTAGGTTAAAAATGGAATGGAAGTAGGTGTATGTAATGTCTCACGTGAGTTACTAATCTTTCTTGGGATAACTTGCATGATCAATGTGAATGAGTTGCTTCATAACAATATGTACTCACTTTACATGGCTAAGAAATTTCCTGGATGGTAATGAGTCATGTTGACAATGTTTTCTTCATGTTTCATGAATCAATAGAGTATGGAAGTAGAGAAGATAGCTTCAATAGACATACTTTTAGGTCATTTTAGTTCTTTTATTTTCGAATTGTACCTAAGATCAAAAATAAGTATCCTAAGCATTTTTAAGGCATTAATCACTAAGTGTAGAAGACAAAATAGATCAACATTTAAACATATATCGAATTCCCACACACTTAGCTTTTGACTGTCCTCGAGAAAATTGTCAAAATCAAAATCACAAACTAAATTTTTTTTTATTTTCCAAATCTTCTAATAATATATAATCATAATTAAAGATGAATGACTTTCAAAACCTATGGCAAAAACTCAACATTCAAGCTTATAATCATGATCAATCAAATATTCACCACCCTTAGAAAGTGAGTAATCTAGAGGTAGAATTGGAGAAAAAGTGTTTAAATAAGATATTTTCATGGGTATACTCAAACACCATTCATGATCATAACAATCCATAACTTTGCATATCATTTCATTTCTCTACCATTAAAAGTCACACACATAATCATGAATCAAAGGATCTTTTTTAAGGTTGTAATATGGGTAAGTATAAGGTGGGATGCATTTTGGTTAATGTAGTTTGAAAGCCATTAAGCTAGTGAAGCAAAAGTAACACTTAATGAAAAATCAAACAAACAAGTTAGCATTTATCAACAACTGGGTACCGTTAGTTATAAATAATGCACCAATTATGTTTCACAACTTAGTTCAATTCTCATATCATAAACCATATGAACATAACACAATGAAATGCTCCATCTAACATAACATCATCTTTATAGGTCATATACTCAAACACCCAACCAATACATCTTAAAGAGGATAAACTATTATTAACTTTTCATAACAATTGTATTGCCTCCTTCATAGTTTTTATTTAAACATTTTTTCTTTCCTTTTTATTTTATTTTTTTCAAATATAAAATTGTAAGAGGCTACATCAACATAGGATTCATAACATGACATTTTAACAAATTAAACCATCCCATATGTAAGCATATCCCCACACTTAGACTTTTACACAATCACATTCATCAAGAATTAACAAATGCTCTACTAGATTTAAAGATTAGGAAGGACAATTTGTTAGGTGGATGTAATGTGGTTTATACAAAAGAAAAGGTTAATGTAGCTCAAAAGGGATTAGTAAGGGAAATTCACATAAATGGGTAGACTATTTAGCTAATGTAGCTTATAATCAACAAAAAATGCCTAATCATTTTCATAAACATGCATGTGATAAACAATATGGTCTCGAATAGAAATTCAATGAAAAGTAAGGACGTATATGTCATAAAGGTCACTCATAACAAACAAAACAGTGAGATTGATATGAACGTGTTAGCCTAATATGACTCAAAACCTCACTAGTTTTTGTCTACCACTAGTCACCGCTCTTCTAAGAATAATGTTCATTAACTAATCATAAGAGCAAAAGTACATGCCAAATTTTGCTATGTATTTTTCTAGCCAATTCACGCTCTAATTATGACTAAATAATCTTAAAAGCAATAGAAAATAAGAAAATTTTCAATTTTGTTCATTTGATTTTGAAAACTACCTAAGAAGCCACATAAGCAACAGTTAAGCTCAAAAGCATGCATAAAAACTAGCATACCCTACCCCCACACTTAAAACTTACAATTTTCTCAATGTAAAATCAAATACAAGAATGGATCAGTTCACAAAAGTAATAAAAACATAAATGTAAATGACAGAATTTAACTTCCCTTGGGTTGCCTCCCAAGCAGCGCCTTTGTTTATTGTTGTTGGCTCGACTCTTTGTTGCTCATTCTTTATAGCAATGGTTTTCTAACCCTATCACTTTCACGTCCTCCACTTGGAATCCCTCATAGAATGGTTTCAGTCGATGACCATTGACTTTGAATTTCTTGTTTGTCTGTAACCTTTCAATTTTAATTGCACCATGTGAAAAGACATTAGTAACAACAAAAGGGTCAATCCAATAGGAATGCAATTTACCTGGAAAAAGCTTAAGTCGTGAATGGTAGAGAATAACTGTTTTTCCAACCACAAACTTCTTCCTAACAATCATCTTATTATGAAATCTTTTCGTCTTTTCCTTGTAAATTTCTACATTCTCATAAGACTCGAGCCTAGGCTCTTCTAATTCTTGCAGTTGCAGCTTCCTCTTATCACCCACCGCATCCATCTTCATATTGCATTACTTAATAACCCAAAAGGCTTTGCGCTTAATTTCCATAGGAAGATGAAAAAACTTTTTATATGTTAGTCTGTATGGAGACATGCCAATCGGTGCCTTGTATGCAGTTCTGTACACCCAAAAAGCATCATCAAGTTGCTGACTCTAATGTTTACGATTTAGACTCACCATTTTCTCAAGGATGGACTTGATTTCTTTGTTTGAAATCTCTGCTTGCCCGTTCGTCTATGGATGATAGGCTGTAGACACCTTATGCATGAAATGGTACTTCTTTAAAAGACTTTCCACTATTCGGTTGTAAAAATGAGTACCCTTGTCACTAATCAATGCTCGCGGCATTCCAAATCTAGTAAAAATGTTAGACTTGACAAATTCTATAACAACCTTAGAATCGTCACTCTTAGTGGCTTTAGCTTCCACCCATTTAGAAACATAATCCACATCCAACAAAATATAAACAAAACCAAAAGAAGAGGGAAATGGTCCCATAAAATCGATGCCCTATGTATCAAAAATTTCACATGTGATTATTGGAGATAGTTTGATCTCTATGGGATAGATTACCCTGTTTCTGGCACTATTCATATGCTTTACAAAACATATATGAGTCTCTAAAAATATTTAGCTAATAGAAACCACATTTAAGAATTTTCCTAGTAGTTTTATTAGGCCCAAAATGACCACCACAAGCATACGAATGGAAAAACTTCAGAATTGATTCACACTCATATTCAGGTACACATCTCCTAATCACTTGATCATAACAACATTTCCACAATTGAGGATCATCCCAAATATAATATTTCAACTCACTTTTTATCCTATTCCATTTAGCCTTACTCAAATTAGTAGGTATCTCATAGTTAACTAGATAGTTCACAATATTTGCATACCATAAAGTCTTACCTTGAAGCGTTAGTAAGTGTTCATCTGGAAATAGTTCTTACGATGGTATTGGATCCTCTTCCTTCACAATTCGACTCAAGTGATCTGTGACTGAATTCTCTACATCTTTTTTATCTTCGATCTCCACATCAAACTCTTGGAGTAGGAGAATCCATCTAATCAACCTTGGCTTCACTTCTTTCTTCGACAAAAGGTACCTTAATGCTATATTATTAGAATACACAATCACTTTAGAACCAAACAAATAAGGTTTAAATTTATCAAAAGCACACACAATAGCTAAAAGTTCCTTTTCAATGGTGGAATAGTTGCATTGTGTTAGACTAAGTGTTCGAGAAGGGTAGTAGATTGGATGAATTATCTTTCCATATCTTTGACCAAGGATAGCATCTATAGCAAAATTGTTCGCATTATATATAATTTCAAATGGTTGACTCTAGTTAGGTGGTTGAATGATCGGTGTTGATGTCAAAAGTTCTTACAACATGTCAAATGCTTCCTTACATCCCTCATCAAACTCAAAGGGTACATCTTTTTGTAACAGATGACAGAGTTTTGTTAAGATCTTACTGAAGTCCTTGATAAACCTATGATAGAAATCTGCATAGCTAAGAAAAGAACGAATCTCCCACACATTTGTAAGGTAAGGTAAATTTCGTACAATTCTTATCTTAGCCTTATTAACCTCAATTACCTTAGATGAGATTACATGTCTTAACACTATTCCTTGTTCAACCATGAAATGAAAATTTTCAGAATTGAGAACAAGATTAGTTTCGTTGCATCGTTCAAGTACATAATTTAAATTATCTAAGCATGCATCAAATGAATCCCCATAGACAGTAAAATCATCCACAAAGACCTCAATAATATGTTCAACATATTCAGAAAAATGCTTACCATGCATCTTTGAAGTCCAAACGAAATCCTTCTGTAAGCAAATATACCAAATGGATAAGTGAATGTTGTTTTCTCCTGATCCTACGAAGCTATCACAACCTAGTCATATCCTGAATACCTATATACAAAACGATAGTGAGATCATCCTACAAGTCTTTCAAGCATTTGATTGATGAATGGGAGTGGGAAGTGATCCTTGCATGTAGTAGTATTTAACTGCCTATAATCGATGTATACTCGCCATCCATTCTAAATTATTATAGGCACAAACTCATTATTCTCATTCTTCACCACAATAATCCTAGTTTTCTTCGAGACTACTTGGACTGGACTCACCCATTTGTTATTCAAAATTGGATAGATTATACCAACATTAAGCAACTTTAAGATCTCTGTCTTTACCACTTCCATCATCGGAGGATTCAATCTTCTTTATAACTCTCTTGATGGTTTGGATCCTTCATCTAATAAGATTTGATACTTACATGTCGAAGGGATAATACTCTTAATGTTGGCTATAGTCCGCCATATAGCTATGATGTGGTCTTTAAGCACTCGAATGAGCTTTTCTTTTTGAATCTTGGTTAAGTTCTTTGCCATGATTACTAGAATTGTTTCTCCTTCTCCTAAGAAGACATATTTTAAGTGCTTCGGTAATTGCTTCAATTTAGTTATAGGTGCCTGCACCACTAAAGGTAAAGATTTTGTATTAGATATTGGCAATTCAATATTTTGAAATATATAGCTCTTTGGTATTGTTTGCAGTGATTGTAATGCTAGCAAAATTTCCTCCATTTTATCTATAATGAGCAAGTTAGAATTTTGCAAAATGTTTTCCGTTAAACTCATGCAAAGAATGACTTCTAACTTATCCTT
>JANIIA010000006.1:29414771-29431695 GCA_027478495.1 Erythroxylum alaternifolium | reverse complement strand
AATTCGATATTCATAAATATGAGCATGAAAAAATGCATTTCTAAGCTCTCATTAATCACTCATATTTACTATTCTAATCTCCCAAAGGTAACGGTATGTTACAATTCAGCTACCTATAATCGATGCATAACCTCAAAGTCCCATCCTTCTTCTTCACAAATAGTACTGGAGCTCCCCAAGGTGAAATGCTGAGTCTAATAAAACCCTTTTCCAGCAACTCCTGAAGCTGAGCCTTCAACTCCTTCAGTTCCATAGATGTCATCCTATATGGGGGGATAGATACAGGAGAAACACCTGGAACTAGATCAATCGTGAACTCCGTTTCTCGATCTGGTGGTAAACCAGGTAATTCATCAAGAAATACATCTAGGAATTCCCTAACAACTAGAATGTCTTGAACGCTTTGCTCAGCCCTAATATCAATGACGTGGGCTAGATAAGCCTCACATCCTCCCTGCATCAATCTTAGTGCACTCAAAAATGAAATCATCCTGGCTGGCATTGCCTGACTAACTCCTCTGAAAACTGCTCTCGGCTGACCAGGAGATTCCAGCACTACTTCCTTGATGGTATCAGAGCATGGTTTGGCAAAAGTGATTTTGTTGATAACTGTGGCTTCTAATTTTTGAAAATTGATTTAGAGAATGTATTTAGTGATTTAGATATTTTTAAAAATTTTAGGAAAATTTCAGAAATTTTGGGTATTTTCAGACTAGGAAAAACGCCAAGTAGCAAGACAATTGATGAATAGCAGTAAAATTAAGAGTCAAATGGCAGTGAAAATTTTTATAAATGACTTTGAAATTTAATGACTTATGTCATTGAAATTTGGAGACAATTAGAGTAGAAATTGGAGTTGATTGGATTAGTTTAATAAAAGAACTAGTTTGAACCTATAGGATTATGACATGTGACAATTGACCAAGTCTTAGATCACTATTCTTTTAATTTTAAAGTCCCTCCATGTCTTTCACATGCTCTACATTTAGCGCTACTGCTCTTCTGCTCTTCATCTACCTCAAAGCTCTTTTAATATCTTCCCTTATAAACTGCTTGCAATAAGACAAGTTACGAAACCTCTTAGATTTGCTAAGGTCACCTAAAGAGATGTTTTCCTTTATGCCTTCATTAAAAAGGCTATAAAAGTACCTCTATCATCTTCTCTTGATTTCAATTTTAGCTGCTAGCACCTGTCTTTCTTCATCTTTTATACAATGAACTTGATCTAAGTCTCTCATTTTTTGTTCCCTAACTCTTGTCAACTTAAAAATGTCCTTTTCTCCCTCTTTAGTATTAAATCTACAATACAAATTCTCGTAAGCTCTGCTTTTAACCAGTGAGATTGTCTTCTTTGCCTCTTTCGTTACCATTTTGTACCTTTCTTTATTAGCTACTCTCTCTACCTCTATGGTACTATCTAATAGAGCTATATAGGCATCCTTCTTGGCCTTAAACTTTTCTTGTATATCTTCATTCTACCACTAAGACTCCATCTTACTAGCCTTAGACTTTTACAAAACTTAATTGAAGTAATTTAGTAATTCAAGAAGAAAAATTATGAGAGAAGCTTGAAAGAAAAGTGTTGTTGGTAATTCATTATCCTCTTAAAAATCCATTATAATAATTTAAGTAATGGCTATTCTAGCCATTAGACGTCTTTGTTGATTTTTACACATGTTTGCCTCTCTCTTTAAACTAATCAATGAAATTCACTTAAATGAAATTGTTTCCATTACCTCGAACTAATCCTTTATAATAACCACATCTTTATTTTTTATCACTATTAATGTTCCCTACACATTTGTTACTTCATTCTTACGATAGGTGATATTGTCATCGTAAAGGGATGTTATCCTCTCCGATAGAGTTAAATTTTAACATCATTAAAGGGCTTTAATAATGTTTCTTTGATTTTTTATTTTAATGTTTGTTACCCTAATATTTTCAATTAAAATAAGTATAATAAAACTTTGATTTTTTAGAAGCAGTATGCACCCAAAGCCTTCATCATATACTTTTATAAATAGTGAAAAGTAACAAAACAAAAGACAACGTGCAACTTTCACAATTAGAAAACTTAAGTTAATGATTTTCATAAAGATGAACCAAACAAAATATACAACTTTTACAAAAAATAGTAATAATCATGCGACAATCAAGTTAGACATTTAAAGGAAACTTATGCACCAACCATTATAGGAAAATGAAGTATTATCACATCAAGCATAGTGAAATAATTTTATAATTTCTTAATCAAATTACTTTAATAGAATAACTTAAGACAATAATTAAAAAAAGGGTTCAAGAGAAATCTGATTTTGATTTTGTATAAAACTTCTTTTACCATAAATATGTTCAATTGCCTAGTCTTTAATAGTATCCATAGAAGAAAAAAAAAACTCTAACTATTTTAGAGAGGTTTGATGGGGCATGTTAGCTCCTTTAATGTCTTTCCCTTTTATATAAAGAAAGACTAGGATTTACCAAATCTAATTAAAATAAAGCGTAAGTTTAATTACATAAATCTAATTTAATCTTAAATCTAAATATCTCATATTTGATTTGTAATTTTTTTGAACTCACAATTTAGACCAATTTATTCCAAATAATTTTTTTCTCTTTAATTACTCTATATGTATAATAATAAAGTTTGTAATATATTACCACTGATTATAACTTATAATTGAGTTTATACGTAAAATTAGATATATTAAAATTATTTTAATTTATCTTTAATTTTTAATTAAAAATTTATAATCATAAATTGAAATTGGTATATAGTAATATATTATAATTATCCAAGTATTAAGAATATTAAAGTATTGTGACATAACATAATCACATATGCTTATAATGTAGAGTTTAATATTTTTGTGACTCAACATTTCAATTGGAAATAAAGTATAGAATTAGTGTCTATTGTATATATAATTCAATCATGTTCATTCTTACATATTAGTAATTAATTTACAATTGATATTGGAAAATCACCTTTCCAAAAATATCAACTCACTTTGGAAAAACATTTATTCAATTCCTTTTTATTATGGTTCATAATCAAAAAGAAAATTTCAATTCTAGACAAGATTGATAGGTGTATATTATAGTATGTGTTTTAGATAATTAAATGTGTTTTTAAGTATTTTCCTTGATGATAATCATGTGTTTAGACTTGGAATTGCGTTCTTGTTAGCGTTTTTGTCTGTTTTATTTGTTTGATTGTTTTGGAGCAAGGATTTGATTTGTTTGATATGTCTATTAGTGAATGGAAAGAGAAAAAATGAAGAAAAGATAAAGAAAGAGTTGAAGAACAAGATCACCCAAGATCATATATGCAAGCAACATAGGGATGAACTCTTTAGCACGATTATGCACATGCAAGCATCGTAGGGATGAACTCTCTGGTGATTGTGCATCCCCATGCACAATTTTGCCAAAGAGTTAGGATAGTTAATGCACGATCGTGCACTGGCAATTTCCAACTCGTGAGATTTTTTATATCCTAGACATTTCAGGGCTACTTTTATAATTAAAAAAAGTGGGGAAAAACCATAGAAAGAACCCTAGAAGGTTAAAGAGTGTAAAAAGAAAAAGAAAATTAAAAATAAAAACACAAAAGAGGAGGTTGCGTATCATGAAAAAAAAGAGATCAAAGGTGTAAACATCAAGATCATCTCCAACTTTCCATATTTTCCAGACCAAAGCTTCAAATTTATTTCTTTCTTTCCTCTTATTCTATTTCATTGACTTATATGCGAAATCTAAATAGTTGTGTTTTAAATATGATTATGGATTTCTAAATCTATATTAGGTTTTATTCTTGAATTATTTTGTTTATCTTGTTGAATTCAATATAGTATTGCTTGTGGTATTTGTTTTGCTTATACTTCATAAGAAATCAAGAGATTAAATCAAGATATTTGTGTTAAGTTGCGCAACAAGAATTGGTACCATAATAGAACTAAAAATATTAAGTTAATAAACAATTCAAGAGAGATCTTACTTGTGAGCTAATTATCCTTATAATTGCTTCAAATCTATTTAGTTAGTTAGGAGTAGTTTTGAGAGATCGAGAGATTGCAAATCAACTTTTATCTATTTCATTTAGGATTACTTGATTAAATCTCAAGAGAGGGTAATCAAAACCTTAGGATATCTAGGATCAAGCATAATTGAATTAACAAGGCAAAAGAAAAGGAAAACAAGGATATAATAACCTTAAGTTTTCATTATCGGTTAACTTTGCTCTTACCACTGTCTTTACTACTTCAATTAATTCAATCATTTATTACCTTAGACAAAGTGCATTCAAATTGTTAGGTGACTAATCAAATCCTCTTGGGAACAATATCTTGTGTATTACAATATAATGTAACATCCCGTTATCTCATGTTAAGGGTTAGAACCCTAAAATACTGAATATGAGCGATAATATTGAGAAACTAGGACATGCATTTCATGCTCATGCATCATTTAGCATATATACACCTAAATTTGATAATTACACACATTACAATGATTGTATATGCACTCATTTGACATTTACCAGGTATAGTTGATCTTAATGTGGTTATAAATTTGATTATATTATGAATTATGGAATATAGGTCTTAAAAACAGATTTGGTGAGCAAAATTATTGATCTAAGATTTTTGGTGAAAATTAGGAAAAATTTTGAAATTTTGAATAATTTTGAACTAGGAAAAATACCAAGTGGTAGGACCATTGGTTTATGGTGGTAGATATAAATGGTGAATGACAATAGAAATAATTGATATATGATGTTAGGATTTAATGACAAATGTCATAGAAAATTGGGAGACAATTGGAGTAGTAATTGGAGATAAATTGATTAGCTAAATAAGAGAACCAAGTGAAACTCATAGAAAATGGACATATGGCAAGTGACATACCATTCATTCACCTACGATCTTGCTCCCAAATCAAAGACCATTTTAATTGTTTGGCTTCTTTCTTTCTTCTTCTCTTCGTGATTTTCTTCATCTTCTTCATTATCTTCTTCATGTACGATACTCACTTCTCATCCCATCAACGTTGAAGTTAAATCTCACCTTTCTCTTGCTACTCTCATTTTGGTTGTCTTCTTCATATTTGTCACTAAAAGACCTAACCCTACCACCTTTCATTTGTTGATGATCGTATGATGTTGAGAAGCTAGGGTTAATAGTTATTTGAAGATCTTGAAGCTTAAACAAGTAAGTAGCATGTTGATCTTTATGATTTGTTGAATTAAACTTGTGTGACGATAGTTAGAGGTTAAATGTTCATGAAATGGTGATGTACATATATGTGAATCGTGAGTGATGAAATGAGCATATAAATGTCTTCGTTTTACATTTGAAATGATTAATGATTCATAGATGTTGTAGAGATGATTTTGAGATGGAAACATCATTAAAAATAGTGTATGATAATGTGCAGAAAATTTTGATAGATACATAAATATTTTATGTTATGTTTTCTTGGTATATGATGTGCATCTCTTTGGGTGCTATAGAGATGAGTTAGAATGAGTTTGAAACTAATGAAAAGGAGTACTATGGTGTCTTGAAATGGGAAGAATTATTGTGATAGTTTAGAAGTGAAATGAATGTGATAATGGAGTAAGATATGTGTGTAGAAAATATGATGAATGTGTGTATATGATATGTTCTATTTTTGGTGTTAATGATCAATCATATAATATGATCTGTTTTTGATTGATATTGAGCTGAAATGGAAGTAAGAATGAAGAGGAAATAATGAGGACATAAGATAGAAATGATAGACTAAGTAAAAGAGATGAACTAGGATGAAAATGATGAATAAATCTACTGGAATATGTTACATAGAGTGTTTTCACTGACTAGGCATCTGTATTTTGGCCATATATTCATCTGTAGGTATCAAAATGGGATAAATTTTACTTTATATTAAACTAGAGACATATGGATACAATTTTCATGCAGGAGCTGAATTTGAATTCTATCCTTAAGGGTTCTGAAATTTGGCTTGAAGTTGAGTACTGGGTGCTGTTGCAATTTGAGAATAGTCTTTATCATTTTGGATATAAATCGTAGAATACTAAACCAAACTGCATTAACTATATGTCGTTAGAAACTTAAGACATATATGAACATTTTTTTAGAAGAAGGTGTTGCCTAAATACCTCATTTTCTAGGTCATAATGGTTATACAAAACTAACCTAGAAACTTGTCCTAAAAATATAGCTGGAAAAGCTAGAAATTAGAAGAACAAAGCTGGGATTGTTTGGATGGAAGCATCCTAAGATCATGGGAATATGTCCACGATCATGGGACTGCCAAATGAAGGCAGAAAGTTTCTACCAATGAAACCCACGATCGCAGGTAGTTATCCACGATCGTGGGAATGGTTAATTCACAAAATACGCTTCTTTTATGTGTGGTTTGGAACAACAAATGGTTAGGTACTTTAATATGATGCATCTAGGCTTGAATGAAGCTTGAATTGAACTTAGAATGATGCTTGAATAAGTGATTAAATGATTTATATGTTTAGAATGATGATTGAGGATATAATTTAAGAATAGATTATTAAATGTTAGGTGTTCAATTCTGGGATTTTGAAATGTTATAGGAATGAAAGTTAACCTATGATGGCTAAAGTGATTCAAAGAAGATGAATGTTATGTATTGAGTAAAGATGAATGATAAGTTAGATGTTTTGTGATCTTTAATGCTTGAATAACCTTATTGAATGATTGAATGATGAACTTAGAATAATCTTGTATAATTGAGGTGTAAACCTAAGTTTATTTTAGACATATATGAGATATGATGTATGAATGGTCGTAGAATATGAATTAAGGAAATATAACCGGGATTGTCATTGAGCATGCATTCTACATAACACATATACATATGTGTATGAATGAGTATTAATGTGATTGTGCAAAATAGTAATATGTAAATGTGTATGTGTTGCATGATATAGAAGAGCAATTAGAGCGACCACATCCAAACATTGTTAGGACATCGAGGCAATAAGCTATCTTGAGCAAACTGTGAGTAACCTAAATGTTCTCACATTTATTTATTGTTTTTGTTTAAATTTTGTATTGAATTATTATGTGATATGAATGTGTTGATTCTGGACATTGAATGTTTGAGACGTTTGATGCATGAATAACTTGCTGTAGGAAGACTTTTTCAAAGTTTTCAAGGAGAACTACATACCCAAGATCTACCAGGACAGAAAGATTAAAGAATTTCTGGATCTGAAGTAGGACAGATTATCTGTGGCAGAAAATGAGATAAAGTTTAATGAACTGATGGGGTATGGTACTACCTTGATTCCTATAGAGGAAGACAAGTGTAGGAGATTCGAAGATAGGCTGAACATGGATATTAGGACGAGGTTAGCCATTTCTAATTTAAGGTTACATGTGTGTTGCTTATCTTTACATTTGATGCTTTTGCATTGTTAGATCTTGGATCTATGCATTCTTTTATCATACCACATCTGGCATCTAGGCTGCATTATGATAGAGAACCATTGAAATATAAATTAGAGGTGAGTACACCGATTGGTAGTACCACAGTAATTGGTGAAGTTTGTAAGAGGTGTATAATTCGAATTGATCAGGTAGAGTTGGAGGTAGTTTTGATTATATTATAGTTAAGGGAGATAAATATTATTCTAGGCATGGATTGACTCACTACTCATAGAGCCATTATGAATTGCCATACTAAGGAGATAACACTAGAATCTCGTAATCAACCAAGAATAGTATTTCGAGGTATTAGTTAAGTAGTGCTAGCCAGACTGATCTCATTTATAAGTTCTTTGAGGATGAAGCAAGGAAGATGTGAGGCTTATCTGGACCATGTCGTTGATAGCTGAACTGCACAGAATGTGCAGGACCTTCCTGTGGTTAGGGAATTCTAGGATGGAACAACTTAGAGATTGAACTAGAGATCAAAGAGGACAAGACAAGAGAAATCCATCTGTGGCAAGTTCCCACGATTGTAGGAATTACAATCCGAGACAATGCGCAAGGCTTCATTAAACGTAGGATTTTTGGACTATTAAAGAAGAATTAAGCCTCCATCTCCAAGGGGAGATGAAACCCTTATATAGAAACGCCATCCTTAAGTGAAGAACACATGTTTGGAGCCTTGAGGAAGGATTAAAGTCAAGAATAATCATCAAGATTGGAGAAAATACACATCAATACCAAAATTTCCAGATCTTGGCAAATAAGAGGAGTTTTCTTATTCAATTTTCTGTCAATTTTACTTCTTCTATTCTTTTTAAAATGGCTTATTTGAGTGTTTATAATGTTATGGAGACCAAGAGTGGCTGATTTAGTTTTAGAGATTGCTTTTGACCTATTTTGTTATAACTCCTATTTTATTGAATTGAATGAAGTTGTCTTTGATGATTGTTGTTTTTCATTTGTTGCAATAAATCAAGAGAGTGAATAAGATTATTTGCCTAGGATTGTACAATGAGAGCTAGCGACCTATAAACATACAATCATCACATCAATTGATTAGTTAGAAGAGAGATCTCGACGAATTCAATTGATCACCCATAGGATATTTTAATAACTAGTTGAATCGGTATAGTCATTGGGTAGGTTAAGAGATAATCCAATTGATTCCCTTTAATTTAATTAGGGACAATTAGTTGCACCTTGAGATATGGTAATTAATACATTCAAAAATCTAGGGTAAGACACAATTTAATTAATAAAATAGGAGGGAAATAAAATAGGGAAAAAAGTAATCTCTAGTCTTTAGATTCTTGAATTCTGATTTTTCTGCATTTTGGTATTATCTATTGCTTTGTGTTAATCTTTTAATCTTCATTTAATTTTCCAGATTAGTGGCATTAAACAATTTCATTTCTTAAACAAAGTCTTGTTTAAATTAAGAGGTACCTGGGCATCAATCCTTGTATGATCGATAGCCGCTCTTTTTTAACTACAAGTTATGACTCATTCACTTGCAGTTTTTTAGCATAAAACTAGTAGGTTATGTTATATAATTACACTTAACAATGGCATTGATGAATAAGGTGTTTCAGCCCTACCTAGATCATTTTGTGATAGTGTCCATAGATAATATTTTGATGTATTCGAAAAGTAGAGAAAAGCATGCTGAGCACTTGAGAGTAATTCTACAAATTATGAGAGAGAAACAGTTGTATGCCAAATCCAATAAGTGTGAATTTTGGCTGGATTAAGTAGTATTTCTAGGTCATATAGTAAATAGGCAAGGCATATAAGTGGATCCAAAGAATATAGAGTTAGTAATGAAGTATGAAACCCCGAAGAATGTGTCTAAGATTTGAAGTTTCATTAGATTAGCCAGATATTACCGGAGATTTGTCGAGGGGTTCTCATTGATTTCAGCTCCTTTGATTAAACTTCTGAGGAAGAATGTACCTTTCAGGTGGAATGATAAATGTCAGAAAAGCTTTGAAGAGCTGAAACATTGGTTGACTACAGCACCGGTGTCATATGAAACTAGAGGTTATGTGGTTTGATGCTTCGCATCATGAATTGGGATGTTTATTGATACATTATGGCAAAGTAATAGCCTTTGCATCGAGACAACTAAAATCTCACAAGATTAATTATCCAGTATATGATTTACAGCTTGCTGTAGCAGTTTTTGCTTTAAAGATATGGAGGCATTATCTATATGGAGAGGTTTTTCAGATATATACTGATCATAAGAGTTAGAGGTATCTGTTGAGTCAAAAAGAATTGAAAATGAGACAGAGGAGATGGATAGAGCTGTTGAAAGACTATGATTATATTGTTGAGTATCATATGGGAAAAGCTAAGCTGTTGGCAACTACTTTGAGTAGAAAATCAAATAGCAGTGTAGCTCAGATTCAGGTATTGAGGTTACTGAGCCTATTTCAATTAAGAGTATTACATGTTGAGTTGAATCTAAAGCAGAATGAGCCATTGATAGCTACACTGAGACTGAGACTGATGTTACATGACAGAATTAGAAAAGTTCAGAATAAAGATCTTGAAATGGTGAAGTTTATTGAGAAGTTAAAAATGAATATAGATTATGAATTTGAATTGAGAGATGAGAAACTATGGTTAAAGCAGAGGTTATGTGTGTTTGACATTGATAATCTAAGGAAATAAATTCTAGAGGAAGCTCATGTAGCAGTTTATGCTATACA
This sequence comes from Erythroxylum alaternifolium, assembly GCA_027478495.1. Classification (NCBI taxonomy): domain Eukaryota; kingdom Viridiplantae; phylum Streptophyta; class Magnoliopsida; order Malpighiales; family Erythroxylaceae; genus Erythroxylum; species Erythroxylum alaternifolium. Next base: position 29,421,500 of record JANIIA010000006.1, on the reverse strand, counting down.
TCCTGGTACCACCATGATGTATAATACGCTGAAGCAGCATTTCTATTGGCAAGGAATGAAGAAGCAAGTAGTTGACTATGTAGCTAAGTGTTTGACTTGCCAGCAGATTAAGGTTGAGCATCAGGCCCCAGTTGGGAAGCTACATTCATTACCTATTCTGGAGTGAAAATGGGAGTGAATTAATATGGACTTTGTTACGAGTTTGCCAAAAATACCGAGGAAATACAATGCTATATGGGTTATGGTGGACCGATTGATGAAATTGGCCCATTTCTTACCAGTGAAAGAGAATAACTCACTGAACCAATTAGTCTAGAGGTATGTGAATGAGGTAATTAGACTACATGGTGTTCTGGTATCCATTGTATTGGATAGAGATCTCAGATTTACTTTGAGATTTTGGAAGAGTTTACAGTTAGCTATAAGTATGAAGTTGAATTTCAGTACTGCATTTAATCTTCAATTAGATGGACAGAGTGAGAAAATAATTAAAATTGTTGAGGATATGCTCAGGGCATGTGTATTGGAGTTTCAATGAGCACGGGATCAGTACATAGCCTTGATTGAGTTTGCATATAACAACTATTATCACAGTAGTATCGGAATGGCACCATATGAGGCATTGTATGGCAGAAAATGTCATTTGCCTCTGTATTGGGATGAAGAGGGTCTGAGAATGGTAGAAGGCCTAGAACTAATACAAGATAATGTGGATAAAATGAAACTGATCTGAAGTAGAATTAAAGCAGTTCAAGACAAACAAAAAAGTTATATGGATCAGCACTGAAGGAATACAAAATACAGTGTAGGAGATAAAGTATTTCTGAGAGTATCTCCTTGGCGAGGAGTGCTGAGGTTTGATAAAAAGGGTAAGTTGAGCCTTAGATAAATCGGTCCGTATGAAATTATTGAGATGATTGGACCATTGGCTTACAAATTAGCCTTACCGATTGAAATGTTTCAGACATATAACGTGTTCCATATGAGTACGCTTAGGAGATATCGGTCTGATCTGATGCATGTGTTACCGGCTCAAGAGCTAGTAATTTGAGTTATGTTGAGGAGTTGATCAAGATAGTGGGACATCAAAAAAAGCAATTGAGAAACTGGGTGATTCCATTGGTCAAAGTCTTTTGGAAGAATCACTCGAGTGAGGAAGCTACATGGGAAACAGAGGAGCATATAAGGAAACAATGTCCCCATTTATTCTAATATTCAGGTAAGAATTTCGAGGACGTAATTTCTTAAGGAGGGGAGAATTGTAACATCTTGTTATCCCATGTTAAGGGTTAGAACCCCAGAATACTGAATATGAGCGACAATATTGAGAAACTAGGACATGCATTTTATGCTCATGCATCATTTAGCATATATACACGTGAATTTGATAATTGCACACATTACAATGACTATATATGCACCCATTTAACATCTACCAAGTATAGTTGATCTTAATATGATTATAAATATGATTATGATGTGAATTATGGATTATAGGTCTTGAAAATGGATTTGGTGAGTAAAATTATTGATCTAAGATTTTTGGTGAAAATTAAAAAAAATTCTAAAATTTTGAATAATTTTGGATTAGAAAAAATGCCAAGTAGCAGGACAATTGATTTATGGTGGTAGAAATAAGTGATGAATGACAATAGAAATGATTGATATGTGATATTAGGATTTAATGACAAATGTCATGAAAAATTAGGAGACAATTGGAGTAGTAATTGGAGATAAATGGACTTGTTAAATAAGAGAACCAAGTAAAACTCATAGAAAATGAACATGTGGCAAGTGACAAGTGTCACTTGCCTTGCCATTCATTCACCTACAATCTTACTCCCAAATCAAAGATCATTTTAATTGTTTGGACTCTTGCTTTCTTCTTCTCTTTGTGATATTCTTCATTATCTTCTTCATCTACAATACTCACTTCTCACCCTATCAACGTTGAAGCTTACTCTCAACTTTCATTTTCTACTCTCATTTTGGTTGTCTTCTTAATATTTGTCACTAAAGGACCTATTCCTGCCACCTTTGATTTGTTGATGATTGTATGATGTTAAGAAGCTAGGATTAAGAGTTATTTGAAGATCTTGAAGCTTAAATAAGTAGCATATTGATCTTTATGATTTGTTGAATGAAACTTGTGTGATGATAGTTAGAGCTTAATTGTTTATGAAATAATGATGTGTATATATACGAATCTTGAGTGATGAAACGAGCATATAAATTTCTTGCTTTTACATTTGAGATGACTAATGATTCATAGATGTTGTAGAGATGATTTTGAGATGGAAAGATCATTAAAAATAGTGTAGGATAATGTGCAGAAAAATTCGATAGATACATGAATGTTTTATGTTATGTTTTCTTGGTATATAACATATATCTCTTTGGGGGTTATAGAGATGAGTTAAAATTATTTTGAAACTAATAAAAAGGAGTACTACAGTGTCTTGAAATGGGAAGAATTAGTGTGAAAGTTTAGAAGTGAAATGAATGTGATAATGGAGTAAGATATGTGTGCAGAAAATATGATGAATGTATGTATAGGATATGTCCTGTTTTTGGAATTAATGATCAATCATAGAATATGATCTGTTTGTGATTGATATTGAGCTAAAATTGAAGTAGGCATGAAGAGGAAATAATAAGGACATAAGCTATAAATGATAGACTAAGTAAAATAGATGAACTAGGATGAAAATGATGATAAAGTGTGTTGGAATATGCTAGATGGAGTGTTTCACTAAACAGGCATCTGTATTTTGGCCATATATTGATCTTTAGATATCCAAATGGGATGATTTTCTATATATATTAAACTTGAGACATATGGCTACAATTTTTATTAAGGAATTGAATTTGAATTCTGTCCCTAAGGGTTTTGAAATTTGGCTTGAAGTTGAGTACTTGGTGCTTTTGCTGTTTGAGAATAGTATTTAATATTTTGGGTATACCTTGTAGAATACTAAACCAAACTGCATTAAATATATGTAGTTAGAAACGTAAGACATATATGAACATTTGTTTAGAAGAAGGTGCTGCCTAAATACCTCATTTTCTAGGTCATAATGGTCATACAAAACTAACCTGAGAACTTGTCCTAAGAACAGAGCTGGAAAAGCTGGAAATTGGAAGAACAAAGCTGGGATTTTACGGATGGAAGCATCCCAAGATCGTAGGAATATGTCCACGATCATGGGATTGCCAAATGAAGGCAGAAAGTTTCTGCCAATGAAACCCACGATGGTGGGTAGTTGTCCACGGTCGCGGGAATGGTTAATTCACAAAATATGCTTCTTTTATGTGTGATTTGGAACAAAAAAATGGTTAGGTACTTTCATATGAAGCATCTAGGCTTGAATGAAGCTTGAATTGAACCTAGAATGATACTTGAATAAGTGATTCAATGAGTTATATGTTTAGGATGATGATTGAGGATATAATTTAAGAATGGATTATTAAATATTAGGTGTTCAAATCTGGGATTTTGAGATGTTATAGGAATGAAAGTTAACCTATGATGGCTAAAGTGATTCAAAGAAGATGAATGTTATGTATTAAGTAAAGATGAATGATAAATTAGATGTTTTGTAATCTTTAATGCTTGAATAACGTTAGTGAATGATTGAATGATGAACTTAGAATAATCTTGTATAATTGAGGTATAAACCTAAGTTTAATTTAGACATATATGAGGTATGATGTATGAATGGTCGTAGAACATGAATTAAGGAAATATAACCAGGATTGTCATTGAGCATGCATTCTACATAACACATATACATATGTGTATGAATGAGTATTAATGTGATTGTGCAAAATAGTAATGTGTAAATGTGTATGTGTTGCATGATATAGAAGAGCAATTAGAGGGACTGCATCCAGACATTTCAGAGCATCGAGGCAATAAGCTATTTCGAGGAAACTGTGAGTAACCTAGGTGGTCTCACATTTATTTATTGTTTTGTTTAAATTTTGTATTGAATTATTATGTGATGTGAATGTGTTGATTCCGGACATTCAATGTTTGAGGCGTTTGATGCATGAATAACATATTAAAAGTGCTCATTGTATATGAATTTGATAGAATAAGTGATATTTAACTTAATTGTTGAATGCCAGACTAAGGTCCGATGATGAATGTGAATGTGAATGTGAAAAATTGAGCACAAGTGAATGATTGAATACATATGTTGCATTTCACTACATGAATGCATGACAACATAAAGACAATTGTGACCGAAGTCACCAGTGAAAAAGAGTTTAAAACTCAGAATGTGGTAAGAGCCTCTGGCTCACTATATAAAATGAGTCATGTATCCCCAACAGATAAGAGATAGTTATTAATGAGCCCAGTATCTACAATAGATATGGGACAGTGAAAAAAGCACTTGGTCATAACAACATAACAATTGAAAGTAAGTTTCATGAACATTGCACATACAATTTAATATGCATTATATGAATGATTGAATTTAATTGTATGAACCATTATTAATGTGAAAGGTGCACAAGTGAACAAAGTGTTATGTGCTGCTATTTGATAATTGGTGAAAGATGTGCATTATATGATGACGTGAATTATATATGAACTTGAAACGTGAATTGTATGTGTTATGTGTTATAAGTGAGCCATTCGATGATAGGTAGCTCATTTAGTTCGCAAAACTCACCAAAATTTCAACATTGACTTTTCAAGTACGAGAGCGAACTTAGCTTCTAAGACAACTTAGAAGAGATCTAGTACTGCTTTTGGATAGAAGAAATGACTCAAACGTTGATCAGCTGAGACTGAAGGATTTAGATAGAATTTTTGTATAGTTCCTCATTTATGTAGCATATAGCATGTTTTGTAAACAAAGTTGTAGACTCTGATAGGTCTTTGATATTATATATACATTGATCATGTAGTGTAATGCTACAATGTATATTCTATTTTATGAAATGAAAATGAGGAATTGGGTTTTTAGATATTGTGATATACGTATTTTAAATTATGATGCCATGAGATAATTGATGTGATTGCTCTATCACACTGCTTCCATTGGGTATGTGGTCGAATGTCAGAAGGATGCACGAGCATAAATGTCTAATAGGAGTGGGATGCTGCATATACGATCCATATACTTGCAGTATTGCATGCATTAAAACAAGCAACAAAAATCACTTTCTAGAATACCAATACTATATTCATAATGTGCAAAAATGAATTTAAGTCAACTAAACATTTTTTTAATGTTGTAAGGTCCTTGAGGAGATATGGAATTCCATCAAGATGAAAACCCTACTTAATGGCTTAAGTTGAGGCTACTTGCATATCATATGCATGTTATAAAGGAATAAGAGACTAACCAAAGGAGATCAAGTCATTACAAAAATTGCCCTTAGACTAACCATATGTTATATGTGGAAAAAGCAAAACAACATATGCTTTCAAAAATTAGAGAGGAATTTGTCCCAAATAAAGAAGGAGCTTGTCGAATGGATCAAAGCACAACTTATTTTGAACAGGGATGCCAATCACTACAACAAAAAAAACTTAAGCAGGACTAGAGAATTTAGTTAAAGCTCCTACATGCAAGGAGCTCACTTTGGTGTGGTAAAGAACTATCGATTAGAGAACACTAGTTGTATGGATGATCCACATGGTAGATAACTAAAGGTGCTTTAAAAATTACCTAGATGGCTAGTTTAGTAGCCACAATTAGAACCATTACAAATGTGTAGCTAGTTAATATGGATAAGGTGTATGTATACCTCTCCACAATTAGTCTTGGTAAAACATGTATGTACCTTTTGTATCTCCTTTTAAATCTACATTCTTTTAATTCATTTTAAATTTGCAAAGAAAAATATTTACTTAAATCACTACTAATCAAGAATAACTTTTAAGTGACATATCCTCTCTTGCTTACTCAGGTATTTCCATATAAGTTATATTATATTCAAGTATTACTAATTAAGTTATCCTAAATAAAATAGGTCATCAATAGAATAAAAAGATTTTAGTTGTTATATGAAATAGTTTGATAATCCTACATGTTGAACCAAGGGAGGTTCCAATTGATGTTTTTATGATAATAAAACATAATTACCACTTATGTGTATTATTTTAAAGAAAAGAAATATTGGAACAAAACGAAACCATAAATACAAGAAGATAGTATATGAAGTTGATAAAGAAAAGTTGAAGTTTGCAACTAATGAAATGAAGATCAAAACAAACAAAAGAAAATCAAGGCTCATCAAGGTCATTTAACATTTTTTATTATTATTTTCAAGCTCAACTTGTTAATTTGATGATCCCAAAAGCTTATATGTATAATTATTTCATCTTACTTCATTGCAAGAGTGTTTACATTCATTAAAAGATATTGAAGCTTTTGATTTTAATACAAAAGCCTCTTGATCATTCAAATAATCTTTACATTTTAAGAAGTGTTTTAATCATAGTTAGGTTTCAAAAACAAGTTTTAAGCATTTTAATTTGTTAAAATAATGTGTTTTGTAGTGATTGGTCAATCTATATATGTTAATGATTGACCTATATAAGTTAAAAGTCATTCAATTTGATGTATTGTGAGTTGTAGTAACATTGGTTGATATAGTGGTCGATCAATATGTACTAGTCGACCAGTATTCCAATGGCTAGAGACTTTGGAGCTTTTAATGCTTACTAATTGGCCAGTATAATACATCGAATATAGCCAATGCAAAGGC
>JANIIA010000006.1:29352446-29370426 GCA_027478495.1 Erythroxylum alaternifolium | reverse complement strand
TACTACCAAAAATGCGTGGTGGAATATCAAACACGGGTTTAGAGGGAAAGAGGACAGTGTAGGGCATCTCATCATGAAGGACAAAAGAGGGCATATGATTAATTAAAAAACATGTTGTGGAGACTGCATCAGCCCAAAAGGATTTAGGAACTTTCATTTGAAGCAATGGTGCTCTCGCAGTTTCAAGAAGATGGCGATTTTTTCTCTCAGCCACGCCATTTTGAGGAGTATCAACGATAAAGATTGGTGGAGAATACCATGTTGAATCATGTAGGACTGAAATGGTGTAGAGAAGTATTCCTTGGCATTATCACTTCATAAAGTGCAGATTGAGACATTAAACTGGGTTATAATCTCAGCACAAAAGGCAGAAAAATTAGAAAATAATTCAGAACGATTTTTCATGAGATAAAGCCAAGTTACACGAAGGAAATCATCAACAAATGTCACAAAATATTGAAACCCAGTTTTGGACATAACAGGGCATAGGCCCCAAACATCAGAGTGTACTAATTCAAATGGGGAACTAGCCCTTTTATTGATTCAAGGAGAAGATAGACGATGGTGCTTAGCAAACTGACAGGACTCACAATCTAAAGAAGATACATTATGAAATTGAGGACAAAGTTTCTTCAACAAGAGTAAAGATGGATGTCCTAATCAACAATGGGCTTGAAATGGGGTCAAGACACTAGGGCAAGCAATGGGTTTAGGTACTGAGGCATCCAGAACATAGAGACCTCCTGATTCTACTCCTCTACCAATAGTCTTCTTCGTCATAAGATCTTGAAAAATGCAATGACTAGGAAAGAATGAGATACAATAATTTAAAGTACGAGTGGGTTTACTCACAGATAATAAATTAAAGGAGAGTCCAGGTAAATTTAGGACAGATGTTAGAGACAAAGAGGAAGTAGGATAGATAGTGCCAAACCCAACAACAGAGGAAGGGGAGCCGTCAGCTAATGTAACATGAGAACGAGATGAGTGTCTAGAAAAAGTAGAAAAGAGGCTAGAATTACCTATCATATGATCTGAGGCACCATAATCAATGACCCATTGGGTGGAAGAGGAAAGAAGGCACGTAAATGTGTTACCTGAGTTAGCAATAGCAATAATAGGTGAGGATGAATGCTTCAGTGCCTCTTGATATTGAGTGAACTTGGAAAATTCCTCAGCAGATACAATAATAGTATTCTCAGTAGATGAGCTAGGTGCATAAATAGCTACAATGTGGGCGGAATGTGATTTCTGAGATTTATTCTGTAGCTTCTGACAGCTGTATTTAGTGTGACCGGGCTCATGACAATATTGACAGACGATTCCTCTTGCGTCTTGATTCTTATTGCTCCAATTTCCACTACTGCGATTGAGATGTTTATGAGATGATTTTTCATAGTCAAATTCATGAGTTTGACTCACAAGATCATTAGAATTCTGAGTACTATGAGGAGAATTAATGTCTGTGCGAAGTATCCGAGTAAATACCTCGTGCAGGGAGGAAAGTTCGGTATTGGACAGAATCTGAGATTTAGCAACATCAGCTGAGAATTTAAACAAGCCAAAAAAATCATAAAAACCATTTGTTCCCGTTGAACTTGTTGGACCTTGATATTAGGACTAAATGGGAGCAGAACATTTAAGTCCTCGTAGATCTTTTTAAAATTCATAAAATATGACTAAAGAGATTGATCATGTTGCTCACCTTTATAAAAACCTTTGCATACTTCATAAATTCGAGATATGTTTCCTTTTGCTAGAGTATAAGAATTCCAGATAATCCATTAATTCCTTAACATACTCACAGTGATTGATGAGACAGATGACTTCAATATCAATAGAATTCAGAATCTATAAGAATAAATGAGCATCATCACATAGCCACTCCCGACAAGTGTGGTCTAATGGGGGATCATCAGTGAGATGAGTATCCTTTGAGATACTCCGTAGGTAAATCCAAATTGTTTTGCACCATTCAAAATAATTGTGCCTTGTTAATTTATGTTCTATAATTCTAGACATCACATGAATGACATCTTCTACAACTAAACTCTTATCGTCAGCCATAATGAAACAGATAATGGATATACACTAGAAACTTGAGCTGAAAATAAGAAAAAAAAAGGAGAATCGGAAAGGTACGAATAGCACACCCAGGAATAAAGGAACCTACTACACACAAAAGTCCAAAATAGGTTAGACCAAAATCAACAGCGTCTCCACACAGAATTCGAGGCAGTGTCAATACAAGGAAGTGGCGTCTGGGCACGTGCGTGATATGTCAGAGCCGGGGGTGCTGTGTCACCGCCAGTGAGGGTGATCGGATGTTGCTGTGCTGAAAGAGACCCAAGAAAAGTACCCAAAACTTATCCACTGGACAGTGAATCTACACACTGGTAGAAAAAAAAAAAAAGAAAACTGAAGGAGACCTATGTCTCTAATACCATGTAGACTTGAAAGAAGAAGTAATTTTATTACATGTTGAGTATCTACTGAGTAGGGCTTCATATACAGAAAGTTGTTAGCCTAATATGGAATAGAATCCCTATAATCAAGCTATAAATAATTAGGATTATTCCTAGAATCATGCAACAGAATCATAATCCCTAGAATTATGGATGTAATCTATAACATCTCTCAAAAGAAAATGAAGAAGCAGTTAACCTTATGTCTAAATTTTTCTACCAGGATCGATGCTTAAAAACCATAATAAGCATGTGAATTCAAATAGAAATAAACTTCTATGAACAAGCTTCATGATTTAAAATTAAGCATTAAAGCTTACTAGAGTGTGCAAAATTCCTGAAATAATCATCTTCCAACGGATCTAATAAACGAATGCCTTGTTGTCTTAAGCATATAAACATGATAAGCACATAAACATAAATGACAAGCAAATCCCTTCATTTATTGACAAGTAATGAAGATTAGGTTGACTTTTACTTAAAATACAATTTTATTTAATTTAGATTTCTTTCTTATGTGGGCAGATTAGTTCAAGTTGGTGTCTCTCCAGTTACTATCTATAAAGTTTAGTTTCAGATAAGAAATAGTCATAGTTAGATTAATACCTTTACCTTTATATCTGACTTCTACTAAGTTTTAGAGGTGGTGGATGATTTTTAATGTACTTAGAGATCTGTAGAATTGAAGTGTGAAGCTATCTATTCTCTAAGAGTGATTCTTAGATTAAGAGCGAAACCTACGTTATAATCAAGTTGTCGTTTACAAAATATATTCATGTAAAACAAATATAAAAATTAATAACTAGTAACTAAAAATCACAAAATTACTGGTATTAAGCTGCTAGAATATCCAGTTTCAGGGTTAAATTTTGGCTAAGAATGCTGAAATTTCAGATTTTGTATAGCTGAAATTTTAAGATTTGATTGTTAGAAATTTAGGCTTAGGGTTTCAGAGTTTAATATGACTAAAATTTACGATTAAGATGGCTGAAATTTAGGTTTGACATAGCTGGAATTTAGGTTAGGTTTGTATGAGCTTATTGAGGAATACAAACAATGAATAGTGGGAAGCTAAGAATCACTCTTAGGGTATAACTTAAGTTTGTATTGAAAATTCAAATTGCTTCTTATTGAAAGACATAATACATACATATTTATAGAAAAGTTTTGATAATCCTTATTCTAGTAGGAAAGGGTTCCTAACAAATTTAAATCTTATTCTAATAAAATTTCTTTTCATCCTAAATAACTAAGATAACATATCTAAAATAAAATAACATATTTAACTTACTACTATTCCTATCTAATAAGGAACCCTAACACAAACTAAATTTCAACCCTTATCTTTGATGTCAACTCAATTCCCAATCATCATCCCACCAAATGGAAGCTTGTAGTTGACTAATCTTTCCTTTTTTATTTCTTTTATATACTTTAAGCTCTTTTGCATCAATTCTCCCCAGCTTGTCCAAAGTCATCCTCAACGTAAAATGTGACAAATAATAATCACATAAGTCTGGATTCAACTTTTAAAATTCTAATTCTAGAATCCAAGTACTGTCAAAAATTGGTCTTCCTTTCCAGTTGAAAAATTGTCAATATCCTCCATCTCTTGTAGCTACAAATTGTTCATCAACAACATCCTCTACTTCCTCTTTAAGATGAGTAATAGCTGGAATTCTTACAGCTGCAACAGGGGATTGCTCATCTTGTCCATCATAAATAGTTAAGTCCACAACATTAAAGCTGACTTATTACCACATCATTTAGTAATTCCAAAACATGCATTATCACTTAACTTCTTTATGATCTTATAAGGTCCAACATTCTGTTAGTGAAATTTCTTATATGTTCCCTTTTTGACAACGCTCTGGACAGATCTTAACCATCATCATATCTCCTTCATTGGATTCCACTAATCGAAGATGTTGATCAACATATTCTTTTTAAGACAAATTGTTGATTATTATCTTTCGTCATATCTCAACAAAAATGTCCCTTATGTGTTGTGCGAAACCTTTAGTAACACCAACTCGTATTGTTTGTGGTAATGGAACCAAATTAATAGGCTTCTTTGGTTGAACTCTTGAAACTATCTCAAAATGGACTCTTACTGGTAGACCTATTTATAGAACTATTGTATGAAAATTCTGCCATATAAAGAATTAGTTCTTAATTTTCCACATTATCTCCAACCAAACATCTTAACAAGTCCCCCAAGCTTTTGTTCACCACCTCTGTTTGTCAAGCTGTTTAGGGATAAAAAGAACTTGAAAATTGAAGCTTAATGTTTTCCATAAAGTCCTCCAAAAATAACTCATAAACTTTATGTCACGATCAGAGACGATAGTTAAAGGTAGTCCATGGAGACTTACAACCTCTTTAAAGAAAATTTTAGCAATATGAACAATATCATAAGTCTTGAAACATGGAATGAAATGACCCATCTTGGAAAACCTATCCACTGCCACAAAAATAGAATCATAACCTCTCATAGTTTTAGGAATTCCCAAGACATGCCCTGTCATGGTTCATGAGGAGTAGGCAATAGTGTGTACAATTAAGAATTTTCTTTCTTTCCAATTAAAGCGATCTTCAACAAATGCGATGGTTTTATCTCTTCAAAAATGTCCTACTGCTCCTCTGTGTAATTCCCAAATCACATACTCCCTTATAGAAGTATTAGGTAGGCAAAGTCGATTTCCTTTAAAATGATAGTCATCATTGATCACAAAAGGAAAGTGTTGGATCTTTTCTTCCAACTGCAATTTCCGAATAGATTATTCCAAAATCTCAATCTGAAACATAATCTCTTTTTATTTTGTCAAACCCCATAACTTTTACCACTAAAGTGTTAAGCAAATGACTCTTCTTAGTTCTTACTCAATGCATTTGCTGCCTTATTCTCAACTCCTGTTCAATGTTTAATAACAAAGTTAAATTGCTGCAAAAATTTACTCCATAAGGCATGGCTTTTGTTCAAGTTCTTTTGGGACTTGAAGTGTTAAAGAGATTCATTATCCAAATATAGAATAAACTTCTTATATAAGAGATAATGATTCCAATTGCAAAGAGCACGTACTACTGTATAAAATTCCTTGTCATAGGTTGAGTATCGTTGTTTCTCTTCACTTAACTTCTCACCGCAGTAAGCAATTAGGTGTCCCTCTTGGCTGAGTATGCCTCCAATTCCTATATGAGATGCGTAACGCAACTTCAAATACATTAGAAAAATCTAGAAGTTATAAAACAAAAGACTTGGTCATCTTTTTCTTGATTTCTTCAAATGCTTTAGTTGCTGCCTTTGACCAAGTAAACTATCCTTTCTTCATAGAATCAATAATGGGTGCCATTTTGGTGCTGAAATTATGAATTAATTGCCTATAGAATGTTGCTAGGCCATGGAAACTCCTTATCTCATGTACATCCTTTGGAATAGGCCAATCAAGGACAACTCTAATCTTCTCGGGATCCATCTCCACTCCACAGTAGGATATAATAAACCCAAAAAGTACAACACTTGATTGCATGAAAAAAATACCACCAAAAATCTGCCCGTAAATGGTCAAAACACTTGATTCATCACTGTTATAAAAGTTGAGTCCAAATGGCATCACCAACCATTCACAAAGTCCCTCTTTAGTCTTGAAGGTCGTTTTTCATTGATCTCTAGGTATGATTCTAACTTGATGGTACCCACTTTGTAAGTCTATCTTGGTAAAGATAGTAGCTCTAATCAACATATCCAACATGTCATCAAGGTGAGGTATTGAAATCTATACTTTATTGTGATCTTATTTATTGTCTGACAATCAATACATATTCGCCAATTTCTATCCTTTTTAGGAGTCAACTGAGCTAAAACTACACACATATTAAGACTTTCTTGAATAAATCGTTTTTTAGTAACTCTTCTACTTGTCTCTTCGACTCTTCATTCTTAACAAGATTCAGGCGATAGAATGGAAGATTTGGTAGAATAGATCTACGTACCAAATAAATAGCATGTTGAATATCTCGTAAAGGAGGTAATTCACTTGGTAAATCATCCAATGTGAGGTCTGAAAAATCAGCTAACAATTCTCCTCCTTCCTTTGGTAAGGTAAAGGGTGTCTCAAGTGTTGTTTCTGTTACTTTCCTCACTACCATCACAAACACAATTCCCTTTTTCTTGTTAAAAACTTTAAATTCTCTTTCCCTAAGCACATTAAGAGGCTTTTTCTTAGCATTTATGGTTGTCTTGTTACTTCCTCTTTGTTTTTCTACCTTGTCTACCTTCATAGGCTTCAAAATTATTTTCTTTCCATGGAATATATAACTAATAGGTGTTAGCTTTTCTGAAGTGTTGCATAGCTCGATCATAAAGCCATGATCGTCCAAGTAAAATGTGAGATACTTTCATAGGAACGACATCATACGAAATAGAGTTCTCATATATTCCTAATTTGAAAGACACCAAGCACTTTCGAGTAGCTGGGAGAGTACTATCATCTACTCAAGCAGCTTTATAGGGATTTGGATGTTTCTCCATGAGTAAATTCAATCGCTTCACCATGTTCTCCAATACCACATTCATACTACTACTTCCATCAATGATAAGCTTGCTTACTTTATCTCCGCATCTAACTTGAGAAAAGAAAATAGTAGCACAAAGCCATTCTTCTTGTTCTTCCGCTAGCTAATCCACCACCAGTCTCCTTCGATCTCGTCTCCAGCTTTGTGCTCATGCACATACTCATCAAATTCTTCCTCTTCTTCTTCTCCCATCATATGCAAATCTTTACTAGGACATAAGGAAAGCGGCCCTCTCATTTCGGAAGCACTTCTTGTCACTGTTGCCTTTCGTCCTAGTCTCAACTGCGACTTTGCCTTTAAGTTCAGCACCTTGAGAAGTTTTGTAGTTGCTTTGTGGTGCAGATTTTAATGCATTGGGTGCTCGTCTAAAGTTTTGCACCATCGTAGTTCTCTTCATGTCAAACTCCTCGACTTGACTTCAATACGTTTTAGTTACTTGTTGTCCTAAGTATTTTTATACTCTTAAAGCCAAGTGATATGCATCTTCAAGGCTATAAATCCAATGCATTATCAGATCCTTACAAATTTCTGCCCTTAAGCCATTTTTATAGTGAGATAAGTTGTCATTCCGACTCCATTCCTTCAAATCAGATAGAAAGTTCATCAAATGTTTCCATGTATTCAGTTACAAACATAATCCCTTATTTAAGGGTTGTGAGTTCATCTTCAAGATCTTCCTGATAATGAAATAGTAAGTATGTTTCTGATAACTTCAGCTTCATCTCTTCCCAATCAACAATTAATGGCTGGCCTGCTTTTTGATGTCCATCATCTATCGATCTCTACCAAATTTCAGCATGTCCAACTAGCTTCATCTTTGCAAATCAAACTTTTCAATCTTCTATCATGTGGTACCATTAAAAAAAATCTTTCATTGCTATTGTCCAGACAAAGAACAAGTGTGGATCCATCTTCCTTGCAAAATCAGGGGCTTCAACAAAACTTTCTTAATAATGTCATCGAGTTCGATGTGTGTTTCAATTCTATTGTGGCCTCTCGCATGCACTCTTTCTGTGTTGCTGGTTGGTTTCTTTGTCTTGGATCTTTCTGTGGGTATTGATTTTCTAATCCCATTAGTTGTTGATTGGTGTTAGCCTCTTCGTCTTGGATTTCACTTTCTCCACCCTCACCATCTAGTGTAGTTTATTGTCTGATATTGTTTTCTAGACTAGTTCTTAGAGCACCTTATGATCGAGGGTCATTAAGGCACAATCCTTCTATAACTCTTAGAAGTATTTCATCTCATCCCAGATCCTTGAATATTCCTTTACATGTCCTTTTGCTAAGTGTTGCCATCGTGAGCAAAAGCTCTGATACCAAATTGATGGAGGAAAATAGAAGAATTATTAACTAGTAGCTAAAAATTACAAAATTTGGAAACATGATTTATATTAAGCTG
Organism: Erythroxylum alaternifolium; assembly: GCA_027478495.1. NCBI lineage: Eukaryota > Viridiplantae > Streptophyta > Magnoliopsida > Malpighiales > Erythroxylaceae > Erythroxylum > Erythroxylum alaternifolium. Next base: position 29,361,987 of record JANIIA010000006.1, on the reverse strand, counting down.
CTGGAATATCAAGTTTCAGGATTGAATTTGGCTAGGAATGCTGAAATTTCAGATTTTGTTTAGCTGGAATTTTAAGGTTTGATTGCTGAAAATTTAAGCTTAGGATTTTAGGGTTTAATATGATTAGAATTTAGGTTTAAGATTGCTGGAAGTTAGGTTTGAGATGGCTGAAATATAGGTTAGTTTTGCTGGAATTTAGTGATAAACACAAACAATTAATAGTAAAAAACTATAAACCACTCCTAAGGTCTAAGAATCACTCTTAAAAGAAAGCATGACAGCTTTTAGTTGAAAACTCATGTTTGTAGAAGAATTTTAGATTGCTTCTTATTGAAGGGCTGAATATACATATATTTATAGAGAAGATTTTAAAACCCTTATTCTAGTAGGAAAGGGTTCCTAACAAATTTAAATCATATTTTAATAAAAATTATATAAGTCCTAAGAAACTAAGATAATATATCTAAAATAGAATAACATATTTAACTTGCTAATACTTCCTACCTAATAAAAAATCCTAACACAATCTAAATTTCAGCCCTTATCTTTGGTGCAACTAAATTCTCAATCTTCATCCCACCAAATTAAAGCTTGTGGTTGACTAATCTTTCCTCTTTTATTTCTTTTATATACTTTAAGCTCTTTTGCATCATATATTACTTTAGAAGCATGTTTGAGGTATTAACTACTGTATAAGCATATGAAATGGGTTGAAATTCCTGTAATTCACTTTGTTTGTGATACAACAATGGTAATGGTTTTGACAGAGTAAAGTAACACTTAAATCATACAAGGAACATGAACAAGTAGCACCATCTACTATCTAAATTTCTGAAAGTTCCATTCTTATAAAACAAGATCATGCCGACAAAAGGCCACTGTTTTGATGTAAAGCTTGGTCTAGACATGGATATGTATTTCCAATAATAAGAACATATTTTCCTATTGGAAAGATGTTGACCTGATACCTAAGCCAAAATAAAAGTAAAAATAATAAAGAAGATCTCTTGACTGTAGACCAATCTTTTCACCTAGAATACTCTTTATAAAAGAAAACATATTCGTAGTGATTCAACTTAAAGTTATTTCCTATTTCAATTCTTTAACTATTAAACTTTTTAATTCATTCCTTGGATATGGAGTGGTTGATAATGCTCAAGGATGAAATTAGAAACGTTAGTAGTTGGAAGACTAAAATAAGGAAAACAATGTAAACTTGAAGAATTGAAAGTATACTTCTCCCAATTTATAAAACACAGACAACGGTTAGTGTTAGAATCTTGTAGAAATTTCATGAGCTTTGTACATTTTCCAAAATCGTGCTCACAATGAGTATCATAATCTGATGCAACAATGTTTCGCAACCTCAACTATGATACAAAATATACTAAACTACTATTCCATGATTTTCAGATCTTAGTTAAGATTAAGATAAATAAGGTGCATATTCAACAGTGAAGGTATGCATAGCTGAATATAATCTAAGAAACTATCAGAATGAAGAAAGCACAAACTAGATCAGCACTCAAAAGAACATCCATCAGGGATACGTTTTTGAAACAAAAGTGAATTAAAAATAACTGAATCAAACCAATAAGATATTTGATGTGACAAGCCTAAGCCATAAGTCATATTGGGGAAAAGAGTGCGTCAAAAAACCATCAAAAAGAATTGGCTAGTACACAAACAATATAAGAAGTTGTCCCAATTTTCGCCAACTGCATTAACATTTATGAATCAAAGAAGCTCTAATAACGATTAAAAATCTGGTTGAGGTATTGGGTCAAAAGGGATATAACCAAGAAACGAAAAACACCCTCGTGTCTATGGAATACTTAAATTCTCAAAAGAAAACATGCAACTAATCAATACCGTCAAATAGAAAAGTAGAAGAAAAACAATCGAAGAACAAAAGGGAGGTGGAGAAGAGGATAGAAAACCTGCATCCATTTGGCGGTGTGTTCGCTGATTTGGCTACTAACGAGACTTAAATGCCTGGAACTCCCAATCGCACTCCTCCATGAAAGATTCAAAGACTTGGTCGTCAGGGTTCTCAAAATGTTCCTGGCCATTGCCATCGCGCAGACCGCGTTTCTACAGTTTGTTCTCTGATACTCTTAACACTAATTGAGATCACTTTTAGGTCAAATTAGATTAGAAGTCCTAAACTTCTTTCTATTTCTACATCAAGTACTACGACTCTTTCTATTAATCAATGAAATCATATATCCTCTTTAAACAGGTCATCATGTCCTCTGATCCACTTAATCTGATTAAACATTATTCTATTAAATTTTATTCATATACTTACATAAATATATAGATAAGATTTAATGAAATATAATAAGAACATTATAATCAATACAAAAAATCTTATCCTTCAAATAGTTAATGTTTAATTCATTAGGCTAATTCTACGTCGGAAAAAGTAAGAACTATAGCAAGTAGCGTTAAATTCCATTTCATATTTGAGGCATTCTGAATATTAAAAAATTCCAATAATAAATAAAAATACAAAAAAGAATTGATTTAACAAGAGAAATAAGAGGAATTACTAAACTAGAGTAAGAATAAAAACAACAGGTTGACAAAAATGAATCATAATATTAAGGAACTAAACAATAAAATGAAAATGTAGTAAGATAACAGTTATAAAAATAAGCATAAGTAAAGAAAATCACTAACAATATTAAAAATAAGATGGCATAAGCTGGTAGAAACATGGACACAAATTAGATAGTTGAAAGGCTTAACAAATAGTTGAAAAAGGCTTAACAAAATAGAAAGACAAACTAAAGGAAAAAAATTAAGGTCTTTTTAGTTGACAGGAAAGTAAAGTGAATTTAAAATCTGATTCTTCAGAAAATAAATATATGGAAAGTAAAAATATTCACATGTTTGGATACTTATGAGAATTCTACCAGAAAAATTGGGTAGATTCTTATTATAGTGTTTGGTATGCAACAGTATTTCATGGAATGTAATTTAATTTTGACTTCTGTTTCCAATTATATCCCTACAAACTAAATAAAAATTGAAATCATAAAATAATGTTAATTTGTAATACAAGTTATATTATTAAATGTTAATTTTTTTATTTTTGATATTTTAATCATATAATAATGTTATATCATAAAAATAGTATTGAAAAATACTAAAAAAAACTTCAACCGAGTACAAGGATAAATTTTAAAATTCAAATCAAATATCAAAATTTTTTCTAACATTAAAAATGACAATCTCAAAATTAAAATAAAAAATGTCAAGTATCTTCTAAATATCCTAAATTTAATAAATTTGAAAATCTTAAAAACTAATTACTTTTTAAATCTGCCTTAGATATTCTTGTTTGTCAGCATCTTAAGAGTGAAAAAATAATCCACATGATTTGAATTATTTACAAGTTTTGTTTCAGCTCTAATACGTTCAGCTTGTGTTAAGTCTTTCACTTTCCTAAGTTCATCTAATTTCCGCCTATTCTCAGATTCCTTCTGATTCGACCCTATAACAGATTCTGCAACTTTAGCCATTTGCTCGTTAGATTTCTCCAAACCTTCAGTACGCTTTTCAGTGATACGTTCCAAACATGAAACTAAATTATTAGCACTCCTCTTCCTTTTGCAACGTGTTTTCTTTGAACTTCCTTCACCTTGAGAATTACCCCTGATTGGTTGATCTCTTTGATGCTCAACATCATCCTCCTCATTAGATTCTTCATTCTCTTCATCCAAGTTCTCTTTTCTGTTTATATTTTTTAGCATATCTGCGGGTGCTTCGGCAATTTTTTCCTGTAGCTCGATCTTGTCCCCAAATAATAGCTAGTTTATCATAGTAGGGAAATGATTTATTCCTCATAAATGAATTATCCGGATGACTCTACAACAATCACAATATCAATCATTATAAAAATATTAATAAAACATTAGTCAAAAAATAGTGGTAAAAAATTATAAAATCAATCATTATATAAATCATATAAAAATATTTTTAAAAAACTAAGTAATCTAATTTGTACTAACCTTTAGATATGCACTCCACACGTCAACGTCTGCAGTAACACATTTTTTTTCATCATCTCAACCAAAACCACTTGTTTCTCCACTATTTCTCGCATCATAAATAGCATGATATTGTTTTTTTCAATAATTTACAACAAGATGCAATATGTGGTTTTTCTTTTAAACCATGCCCTGGTAATTTTTGATCTAATATCCTTTTTAGTTCTTTCTGATATCCCTTCCTTAATCCACTACCATTTTCACCATCAAAATTTCCACATTCTTTAAGTTCAAACATGGTCTTCACTAACTTTTCATCCTCAACAGTAGTCCAAACATTGTTACTACCTTTGCCTCTGCGAGATCCAATATTACGTTCCATACCTCACAAAAGTAGCACCACATCATATCATCAAAAATATGTTCAATGTTAAAAATGATCACACAACCAGAAAGCATACAACTTTTTAAAAGCAAGAATAATTCAATATTAATTAACATTAAGAAGATGGAAAATAATCCAATAAATTTAAATAATGCATGTCTTTAACAAAAATATTAAACTACTAAAGCTACTAAGAATAAAGACTCTAAAAATATGAAGGCCTATATTTTTATCCAATATTTCTATTTTGCCTCCATTCATCAACCATTTGATTGGCTAAAGTTTGTCTCCAATTTGTCCATTCCTCATATGGTTCGATTGAAGTGATTGACTCTCTGTCTAACTCAACTCCACCTTCGTTTTCTTCTTCTTCCTCTTCTGCATCTAAATCAGCTTCTGCTAGATCAATAGACATATTTCTTCTTATATGATTGTGAAGAAGACAAGAAGCCGTTATAATCTTACTTTGCAATTTAATAGGATACCAATTTGAGTTCTTGATGATATGCCAACGAACTTTCGACAACCCAAGACATCTTTTAATAACATTTTTAGCTGAAGAATGTTTCATACTAAAAAATTCTTCAAGGGTATTTGGTTGATATCTTAGAGTCCATTCATTAAGGTGATATCTTTGACCTCAAAATGGTGTGAGAAATCCTTTGCCATTTGTATCCCGCATCCACTAGATAGTAATAACCTAAAATATTGAGAATATATTAAAATAAATTAGAATTATATATATATATATTACATTTTAATATTTTACTTTTTATTTTTAACTTACCATCCCTGATTTCTTCTATTTAATGCATCTCGGAGTGCTCTCGCATCTGCAACTGAACCTTCCTACCCAAGGAGGACATAAATAAATTGCATGCTTGTGAGTATACTCTTAGAACATTTGTAGGTAGGTCACCTTTTCTATTTCGATACATGGGCTTACTAGCTTCAAGTACCCTCACTTCTATATAAGCACCATCTAAAGCTCCTAAACAATTCTAAAAAATCAAATTCCATGAATACTTATATCATATAATTAAGAAATAAATATATCAATTGATATATTAAATATTAAATATTTACCTTAAACCACTTCCATTTCTCATTTGTGGAATTTTAAGGTATAGGTTCAGGCACTTTAAGCAATTCTCCTTGAAGTCTAAGAACTCAATTTAATACTCGATTAAAATGCCTACTAACTGTTTCTCCTGAGTGTAAGAAGTCAGTTTTTATCGTACGATTTTTCTCGTGAAGTCCAAGAATGTACAGAAACATTGCTACTTGTTCATCTACAGTAGTGTTCATGGTATCTGTTAATCGACCAATAGTTCTAAACATATATACTAATCTTTTAAATGTGAATCTATCCATACACAACTCCAAATGACATGTTGAATCACTAGCATATATCAATCTATAAAGGTATCGGGATCGATCGTATTCATCAATAAAGTATGGAGCTTTCAAACAACATTTTCCATGCTGCAATACTACAACCGAAAGGATATGTAATATAACTCTTAACATGTCTAATCGTTTCTTTTGCATATCCATTAATAAATAAAATAATTTCTTCTTTGCAGCCAAGTTCATTCCATCCATTCTTTATTACCTATCAATTGATCAACAAATTTGAAAATAAAAAAATTAAACTTTATTAAACAGATATAAGGAAAAAAACACCATAATTTATTCCTAAACATCTCCCAAGCCATCAATAATTACATAAATGTAAGCAGAAGAAGAAAGTTGTGAAGCCCAAAAAATTGACTCGATCTGAATTCAAGTATTCACTAAGGTTTCAACTTAAATTATAATAAAAGAAAACTATGGGGGAAAAAAAAGGTCATAGAACTTACTAGGAAACAGAGAAACTAGACACCAACAAAAATTTCCAACAAAGACTATTTTCTTCAATTCACCAGAGAGAGTTTGTCTCTCTAATCTAAGTTTGTCTCTCTAGAGAAAACGATAACACTTGGATATCCTTTGGAATTCAACGTGAAACAATTTGTTTAATGTTGTTTGTGTGATGCGTGTAACTGTAAGATACAAAATACGCCAGAGGTCATTTAGTTGTTGACGACCACTAACTCCGACAATGGAGAAGGTTAGGAAATGGATGACCAAAGCGTGAAGGTATACTTAGAAAATTAGAAGTTAATCCTATTAACGGGAGTTAAGAGAGAGAAGTTGAAGTGGAGATAGGGTTTTATAAAAGAGTTTCAAAGAGTTGAGAGAGAACGGTTTTCTGACTAGTGTATTTTTTAGATTAAATTCCTGGGGAAAGTAATCTAAATACCAAGGAGGTGATGAGATTTAGAATCCAAGTAAAGTGCTATTACTTTTCCTATATTGGGAAAGTTTTTACTTTCCCAACTACTCAAAAAATTGAACCAAACGTGATAATATAAATTTTAGGAAATATATTACTTTTCCAAGCAAGAATTCATGCCAACCAAACAAGGCCTAAAGGAAACAACATTCTTTGTACCACATTTCATGCTGCAGAAAAAGAACAATTATCAAGCCTCTTAATGTGAGAAAATAGGACTTTACCATTGACATTGTCCTAAAACAGGAAAATGTAGAAGTATAAAAGGATGAGTTTTAGGATGAATATATAAAGATTTCCACTTGTTAAGAAGAAAATAACAAGCAAGAGGGAACTAAAATATTATTATGATTAGGAAATTTGCAAACCCTTTTAAAAATTTTGAAATAGATCTAAACTATTGCACTTTTTTGTCCTTGTTTGGGCTTAAGGCTATGTTTGGTTAGGCGTAAAGTTTTTAATATAATGTAATGTAAATGGATGTAATATTAGAAAATTGTTGTTTGACATAGATAGAAGGGTTCATAATGTAATATAGTGAAATATTGTTTGGAAGAAGGGTTTATATAGTGAAATGTTGTTTATCGTTTTATATTCCATCCTAAACCTCCTAAATTGAAGGTAACTTATTTTTATTGTTTAGGATGAAATATCATGTAATGTGAAACCCTCCCCTTCTATCATATTCCATTCAATTTTATTATAAACCCTCCTCCTAAACGATGGAATAATATTACATTCCATTTAATTCCATTAATAATCACCTAACCAAACATAGCCTAAGGTAGTATTTATAGCCTGCTCTATATTGAAATTTTTTGTTAAGGTTGAAACTCTACTTCTATCAAAATATACCAAACTTATCTTTTATATATAAAAAAGGAAGAATAAATGCATTCCTTAGTCTTTGCATTTGACACCTCTAACATTAGTAAATAAAGGCACAAAGTTGAGCCAAACTATATAGAAATTTCAGTTCATATACAAAAGTGGAGAACATATAAATATGGAAACATGTAACCAATATGCAAAAAGTGCATATAAAAAGGTTATGGTAAAAGTGTATGATTTCAACATTCATATATCCATATTTAATATGGTTGATTTCAACATTCATAGCTCCATATTTAATATGGTTGATTCTTCATCATATTACATACGTTACGTGCATTGAATTAGGAAACTTGTTCCTCATATTGATTGCACCTTTTGATAATAATGCTCTCTTCTTCTTTTTTCCAATTTGTAATTATTTTGAAGTTATACAAGACTGTACTTTGCAACTACCTTTTAGTTCAAATAACAACTTGAATAAATATAGATCAACATCTCCAAAGTTTCTTTTTATTGGCATGTAAAGAGCTACCAACCTGGATACAAAAATCTAATTTACAGTATTACTTTTAATTCTTATAAATAACTTAGTAAATCAATTTCAAGTATGCAACTCATAATATTATTTTGCTGACTTGCTATAATAGTATCTTTAAATATATTTGCATCAATAACCTATATTTATCAAAAGAAACACATTTCCAATTGTTACAACTAAGCTAAATTGAAAGAAAAAAACTAAAAGGCTATGCAGTTATAGAGATGCTTTAATGATAACTTGGTAAACATAATAGGAACATAAGAAAATAATATTATGAGTTTGATATATGAAACAAAACAAAGAAAGGTTTGTAAATGATTCACATTGTAATCAAAGAAGGGTTTATACTTATGAAGGTACCTCTATAGATAATGTTAAGCATTCTTTGTTGCATTTTTTGTAGTTATAATCTGAAATGCCACATTTCCTACATTTCTCACTTATCCCTTCTTTGACAATTTGTTTGGATATTTTAATTTCTTAGGCTCATTTTGTCTTTTCTTTCTTTTAGTTTTAGGTCTTCTTGGTATGATTCTATTACCTGGTGGGTGTATCACCTAGGGTGTGTCTGCCATCACCTTTTGAAACTTTATAAAAGTTATTTTCATTTTAAACCATTCTTCATATTGCATTCTAGACTATTCTTCATTTTGCATTACATCTTTTTTATTCTTTTCCAACTTCTTCATTATAATTGGTGAAATATTTGACTTTTATCTATGTACAAATTATCTCATATCTGAGTGTCTCTTCATCACTATGATTCTAATTATTTCAAGCATACTAATTACTAGTCTATCAATGACCTACATCAAATTGGCATGCCTAGTAACCCATATGTGGTATTTGAAATGTCTTCCTAGTTACATCGTGAATCTTCCCTTTTCCCGTTCAAATAGAAAAGAAAGGAGTTCTGTTATTAATATTTATTTGTATTAGTTATTAATATTAATTAATTAATTCATTACGAAAAATAAAATGATTTTGAAGCAAGCTCGTTATTGGGCCAAAAAGATAATTTTAAAAAAATTATAAATATAATCTTTTATTATATAAATCTATTAATTATGATGATAAGAAAGACACATCTTTGGCATTTTGATAAGTATCAATCTCCTGTTGATTATCAGTAAAAATAATTACAACTTTGCCTTTTAGTGAACGAATTTCAGGATCTACTGCTATGTTTGCTTCATTTTCTCTTTCTAGCTGTTCAAAATCGTCGATTAATTTGTATGACCATCGAGCAGTAATTATAGTATCTTTTACCTGAACTGGTGGCTCACTCTTTCTAAGTAATGGGGAAGAAGACCGAAACATGCCACTAAAAGACTCTACTGAGACAAAGATGGGCTGTCACGAACATAGAGGAGATAGGATTCCTTGGGCATGTGGTATCAGGAGAAGGTATTTTTGTGGACAAAAAAAGTGGAAGCTATACTTGA
>JANIIA010000006.1:29246563-29269625 GCA_027478495.1 Erythroxylum alaternifolium | reverse complement strand
GTTTAAATTCTCAGTTTGATGTTGCTAAATCTCATATTCTGTCAAGTACCAAACTTTCCTCCCTGCACGAGGTATTTACTCGGATACTTCACTTAGACATTAATTCATTAGTTCCTCCTAGTACTCAGAATTCTAGTGCTCTTGTGAGTCGAACTTATGAATTCGACTCTGAAAAATCATCTCATCAACATCGTAATCGAAGTAGTGGAAATTGGAGCAATAAGAATCCAGATGCAAGAAGAATCGTCTGTCGATACTGTCATGAGCCAGGTCATACTAAATACGCCTGCGGAAGCTACAAAATAAATCTCAGAAATCACATTCCGCCCACATTGAAGCCTTATCTCACCCTGGTTGGCATGATGTTATGATAGAAGAGATGAATGCTTTAGATGCCAATGGTACTTGGGAATTGGTACCATTACCTATTGGTAAGAAGGCCATTGGTTTTAAATGGTATTTACAGTCAAAGTTAACTCTAATGGCTCAGTAGTCCTGCTCAAAGATCGGCTTGTTGCACAAGGCTATGCTCAAACTTATGTTGTTGATTATTTTGATACTTTCTCACATGTAGCCAAATTGACATCCATTTGCCTATTCATCTCTCTGGCTGCTACTTATGATTGGTTGCTGCATTAGTTAGACATCAAAAACGCTTTTCTCCATGGTGACCTCCACGAGGAAGTATACATTAAGCAACCACCTGGTTTTGTTGCTCAGGGGGAGTCTGGTAAAGTTTGTAGCCTTCGGAAATCTCTATATGGTTTAAAATAGAGCCCCTGTGCTTGATTTGGAAAATTTAGCCAAGTCATTGAAGCTTTTGGAATGAATAAGAGTAAATTGGATCGCTCTGTTTTTTATAGACACTCTTCATATGGAATTATTCTTCTTGTTGTCTATGTGGATGATATTGTTATTAGTGGAAGTGATCATGTGGGCATCTCATTTTTAAAGTCTTTTCTTCACATCCAGTTTCAGACCAAGGACTTAGGGCCCTTGAAATATTTTCTGGGAGTAGAGGTAACAAGAAAGGTTTTTTTTGTCCTAAAGAACGTACGTTCTAGATTTACTAACTGAGACTGGACAATTGGGAGTTAAGCCATTTAGTACTCCAATGACTTCGAATCTACATCTCTCTAAAGAAGGAGACTTGTTTGAAGATCCCGAGAAATACAGAAGATTAGTAGGAAAACTAAATTATCTAACAGTGACTCGTCCTAATATTGCATATCCAGTTAGCATTGTAAGTCAATTTATGTCGTCTTCAACTATTCATCACTGGGCTATTCTAGAGCAGATCTTATGTTACCTAAAGGGAGCTCTTGGTCTAGGGATATTATACAACAATCATGGGCACACTTGTATCGAATGTTTTTCGGATGCTGATTGGGCTAGTTCCAAAGTTGACAGAAAGTCCACAACTGGCTATTGTGTGTTTGTTGGAGGGAATTTAGTCTCATGGAAAAGCAAGAAGCAAAATGTTGTGCCAGATCAAGTGCAGAATCTGAATATCGAGCAATGGCACAAGCCACGATTGAGATCATATGGCTATACCAACTTCTTTCTGAAATTGGCCTTAAAGTCTCAAAACTGGCCACAATTTGGTGTGATAATCAAGCTGCTCTACATATTGCATCTAATCCTATATTTCATGAATGAACTAAACACATAGAGATTGATTGCCACTTTGTTTGAGAAAAGATCAACCCATACAGAGATTTTTAAAGGCGACAAACTTTCTCATTCTCTTCCTGGGCAACCCCTGGAGGTTGCTTCATACAAACTTCCTCTTGATGATTACTATGTAGAAAAACATTTTTGATACCTAAGTAATGCAAGGACCGATTCCAAGTAGTTGTTATAGAGTTAAATAGCCGCTAATAAGAGAAAAAGTATTAGAATAGTCAACCTCATATGTTTTTGCATAATCGTAGCAACAAGACAAGTTTTCAGACGAGCAATTGATCCATTGGGATTTACTTTAACACCAAAAAACAATTTGCATCTTATAGCCTTCTTTCTGGAGGCAAATGTACTAAGTTCCAAGATCCATTATCATGTAAAGCATTCATTTCCTCTAGCATAGTATTATGCCATCCAGAATGAGATAAGACTTAAATGAAAAATTTTAGGGAGGGAGACGAAATCAAGTGATGCAATAAAAGAACAAAAGGAAGATGACAAATGATCATAACATACAACAGAGGAAATAGGATAAGTGCACTAACATTTACTTTGCAAAAAGCAATAACTAGATCATCTGTGGAAATTAGATCTGATGACGAAGGTACTGGTCCATGGCATGAATCAAGAGGATCTTGCCATCGAGAGTAAACATGAACAATAAGAATTTAGTAGGAATAGGTACAGAAGATGTGACAATATAGATTAATAGATCGTCCTCTCCTTTACTTCTACAAGCAGAGTTTTTATAATAAGGTGTGTTTTCTAGGTAACTTTAATGAATACAAGACAGATACCAAGGCTACGATAATACCTTCTATAAACTTTCTGTCTTTAAGAATCACCAAGGAAAAATGCACTTCTAAGATTCAGGGTCCATTTTAGTGACTTGTGGACTAGCATCCCAAGCAAAGCAAGTGTAACCAAATATTCGAGGTTCAATAGGAAACAATGAATTAGTAGGAAAAGGAAAATTGTAACGGTTCCTACTATGAAGAACATATGAAGGCATTCGATTGATAATAAAACAAGTCATAGAAACTACATCGTCCTAGAAAACTTTTGGAGCATTCATTTCAAATAATAGGGCTCTTACGTCTGAAGGTGTCTGTTCTTTCTATTTGCTATACCATTTTGTGATGGTGTATCTGCATAAGATGTTTGATGAAGAATGACCATTTTTAGTCATATAGGATTGGAAAGATTTTAATAAATATTCTTTGGCATTATCACTTTGTAATATGTGAACTGGGACAATAAGTTGAGTGTTGATCCCAGCATAAAAGTCAAAAAAATGAGAAAACAATTTAGAATAACTTTTCATCAAATATAACCAAGTTAGACTAGAATAATTATGCACAAAGGTAACTAAATACTTATCTCTAGTTTGAGATAGGACTAGACAAAGACCCCAAATAGCTGAATGAAGCAATTCAAAGGAAGAACTGACTCTTTTATTGACAATATACCTCAACAAACCCAGAGCAAGCATTGTACTTTGGCACTTATGTGTCAATGATGTAAAGACCTCTAGATTCATATCCTTTACCAATATTCTTCTTCGTCACAAGATCCTGAACGAGGTGATAGTCAAGAAAGAATAAGACAGCAATTAAGTTTATGAGTAAGTTTACTAACATAAATTAAATTAAAGGACAAATTAGGCAAACTTAAAAAAGATGATAACAATATTAATGGAGTTGGGTGATTATATGTGGTTGAAATGTAGAGAAGACATTAGAATTACCTGTCATATGATCTGTGACACTAGAATCTATGACCCATTTTGAGGAGCAAGTAATGAGACATGTATTTGGCGTACCTAACTCAATGATAGCGGTGATAAGGATAAGACTTCAATGATTCTTGGTACTGACAGAACTTGGCAAATTCATTTGCAACAATTAAGACTATTTTTAGATATATCGGTGGTAGGTGCAGATATATCAGTGATTTCTTTGATTCTTATTATGCAGCTTTCTACAATCATGCTTCATATTCCCAATGTATGACTATAATGCAATATAATTGCTCTTGAATCCTATCTTCTATTATCAAAATTGTTTGATTTGCCTCCTTTGTTGTTGTAATTGACAAGAGCATTATTAGACTGATCAGGTCAAGCACTTTCTGTGTGGAGCACTATACTAAATGTGTCCTGCAAAAGAGAACTAGCAAGAATTTGAGATTTTGCAATTTTAAATTTAGAAGGAAAACTAGCCTAGAAAATCATGACAACCATCTTCTCTCGTTGAGCTTGCTATTCTTTAATATCCAAACTAAAAGGCAATAACATATTAAGCTCTTCGTAAGTCTTAAAATCCATAAAATACCTTATGAGAGATTTGTCTTGTTCCTCTGCACGATAAAATGCTTTGCATGCCTCTTAAATGTGAGAAATATTACCTTTTACAGAATACAAGAAACCTAGATATTCCATTAGCTCCTTAAAAAGTTCACAATGATCAATCAAACCATTTACCTTATTATCAATGGAGTTCCTTATCTTTAAGAACAAACAAGTATCATCTTTGAGCCATGTTTGTTTTCTATCATCTTTGGGTAGATCGTTAGTCAAGTGATTTCCTTTATCAATGCTTCATAAGTATAGTCAGACTATTTTACTCTATTCTAGATAATTAGACCTGTTAAGCTTATGATTTGTGATTTTGAACATCATCGGAATCAAATTAGAAATAACTATTGATTTAGTGTCAGCCCTATTGAGATTAAAGTAGAAAGGAAAGCCCGACACCCACTACTCAATTAAAAGAAACACCAGAGAGGCTAAATTTGAATCCTATGATAATTGGACCTAACAATCAATTATATTTGACAGAATTGACCACAAATATGAATTGTAGAGAACCAAGCGAGTCAATCAGAGGTGATCAGAGAAATTTTCAATGAAAGGAACAACAACACATGTTGGTGCGTGAGAGACAAGTTGAAAGTCTCACTTGCAGACTTTGTGGTGGTTAGATTCTAGGGGTTGGTCAAACTAACAAAACCACTCCTCCTTAAGTTGGCGGTGACAATAAACGGTCACACAACAAGTGTGACCTAAAACTAGCACAAATTGTACTCCTTAGGGCAAAACTCTCTCTTCTCATTCCACTAGATTAAAGCTTGAGATTGATTGATTTGCCCTCTTTTATTTTCTTTTTGTAAACTTTAAACTCTTTTAGATCACTCTACTTTTTGTTTTATTAAACACTTGTGTACATTTACAAACTCTGATTATTTTATTGGTATAAAGGCACATGTTTGCAGGCATTTAAGTCAAGAAGCTCATGGATGTAGTCACTTAGTATTATGGTTGGACTGTGATCGTGAAGGAGAGAATATATGCTTTGAAGGCAAGCAGATTTATTTTAGATAGTTTGGTGCAAATTTTGAATGTTATTTTGTTTGGCATAGTGAGAATCTAGCATTTTTGGACATGTACTCTTTAGCAACTCTTGTAGTTATGCCATCTTTTAGGGTCATAGTACTTAATTTAGTGCCTAGGATTTGTGTAAGAATTGCATATATCTTTCTTCTACTTGATATTATGCAACTTTAGTTAAGAATTTGTACGTGAGCAACAAGCTTCACTAGCTTATATATCCTTTACTAATAAGAATATTTGCAAATAGGAAACTGTTATGGAGTCCATTAAAATCATTGAAGTACTTGTTTAAATCTTAAATGCATAACTTAACTGACCATGGAATGTTTCTATTGTTTTTATATTATACAGTGAATGGAGGTAAATATGTATATATACACTAACTATTCAATGCCTAATTAGGTAAGAAACCAAATAGGATCTTGTAATGTTGTAACCTATACAATCAATAGCTTTAGATATGCAATCTGTAACAACTGTAGATATACAATTTGCAATACTCCTCTTTAAGCTGGAGCATAAATATTAATCATGTCTAGTCTATAACAAATGTAACTAAGCCAAACTCCACTTAGAGCTTTTGTGAAAATATGTCCAAGTTCTCCAATTTTCATATACTTTGTAGAGATGGAGTTTTGTTGTATTTTTTTATGAAAGAAGTGATAGTCAATTTCAATATATTTAGTTCGTATATGAAACATAAAATTAGAAGCAATATGTAGAGCAACTTGGTTTTCACGCTATAACTTTCTTGGTATTAAGACTTTATGACCAATTTTAGATAATAGTTGATATATCCACATTGCCTCACATGTTGACCTTGCTATAGCTCCATATTAAGATTTTGTCTTAGCGCTAGACACAATATTTTGCTTTTTGCTTTTTAATGAGACCATATTTCCTCCAATAAAGATACAGTAGTCAATAGAAGATTTTTGGTTAGACTTAAAAAAAACAATGTCCCAGTAGGAATTTTATTGATATGTAGGGTTTGAGAAGGTACAGAAGTACAGAGCTTTACTTTTAACTAGTAAAGAGGCTGTTTTCGATATATCAGTGAGAAAAACGTTTTTGAAAAGGGTTGAAAGAAAACAATAGACAATACATAAAAAAAACTGCGTAAATAAAAATAAAAATAATAAAATAAAAAAACGTAAAAATAAGTAAATAAGTAAACAAATAAGAAAAAAGCAAATAAAATAAACAAATAATTCGAAAAAAACCTCTCTATGTAGAGTCCTGATCGTATTTTACTTTGCCAATTTTTTCTATTGAGAGCCAAGTCTTCGATAAGCTTTGGTGGGGCATATAATTCCTAATCACTTTTCCTCAATTCTTTTTGGGGTTTCTTCTTCTTTTTTTACAGTCCCTAAGTACAATCTTCTCACATCTTCTCATTGGGGTGTCAAGATGTCTCCTGTTGACAAGTCCGAACCACCTAAGTCTTGTTTCTCTCATTTTATTGTCAATGTTAGCCACCGTCAACTTGTCTCTTACCACTTCATTTCTAACTTTATCTCATCTTGTAAGGTTGGACATCCTATAGAGTGTCCTCTTCTCTTCTATCATTAACTTATGACTATGCACTTGTTTGAGGGGTAACCTTATAAAGCATAGCTAACCTAATTGTTAAATAGTAAAATTTACCTTTTAGCGTGAGTGATATCTTTTTGTCACATAAAACTTTTGAAGTGCTCTTTCATTTTAGCCACTCTAATTTTATACGGTGAAATATGTCATTATTTATCTTGTCACTGCATCCAAGGTACCTAAAACAATAATTTTGTGGTATAATTTCAATACCAATCTTGACATCTACATTAGATGCAACCTTGTGACCCAAAAAGTTAACATTTTAAGTACTCAATCTTAGTTTTATTCACTTTAAAACTCTGCTCTAGCGTGTCCCTCCAAAGTTCTAGCATGTCATCGATATCCTCTTTTGTTTCATCCATTAAAAATAATGTAACTAGCAAAAAACATACACCTAGGCTCATCTCTTTAGATATTCTTGGTAAACTCATCCATAACTACTATGAACAGGAAGGAGCTCAATGAAGATCTTTAGTGTAACCCAATATCGATAGAAAAATATTCTATATCTTTTCCTGTCAACTTGACTCTAATCTTGGTACCTTCATATATATTGAAGATCTTTAGTGTAACCCAATATCGATAGAAGAATATTTTATATCTTTTCCTGTCAACTTTACTCTAATCTTGGTACCTTCATACATATCTCTAACAATCCGTACATAGGCAACATGAACTCCCTTAGCTTTTAAAAACCTCCACGTGACTTCCTTAGGACCTTGTCTTACACTTTCTCTAAATCAATGATTATCATGTGCAAGTTCCCTTGTCTGTTCCTATAATATTTCATGAATCGTCTAAGGAAATGTATGACTTTTGTCGTGGACTTCTTTAGCATTAAACCAAATTGATTCTCCAAGATAGGTATACCCTTTCTTACTCTCTTCTCAAGCACCATCTCCCATAACTTCATGGTGTGACTGAGTAGTTTGATGTTTCTGTAGTTCTTACAATTTTGAATGTCCCCTTTATTCTTATAGATAGGGATTAATGTGCTAATTCAGTGCTTTGGCAGACTTGAGAGTTACATTGAAAAGGTTGGCTAACCAAGTAAGACTCTTCTTCTAGACTCTTTCATCTCTCTATGGATGTCTAATTAGGTCCTACCACCCTTTCACTTTTCATCTTCCTCAAAACTACTCTAATTTCTTCTCTCATAGTACACCAATAAAAAATGAAATGGTATTGCTCAAAAGTGTTAAGATCACCTAAGGAGATATTGTTATATCCGTCTTCATTAAAAAGCCAAACCAATAGAAGTGGCTTTGCCATATTCTTTTGATATCATTTTTGTCCACGACACTTGTCTTGCGTGATCCTTTATAGAATCAACTTAATCAAAGTCCCACGTGTTTCACTCCCTTGCTCTTGCCAACTTAAAATATCCTTTTCTCCATCCTTAATTTGTAATCGTTGATACAAGTTCTTGTATGTTCTACTTTTGACTTCAGAGACTATCTTCTTCGTCTCTTTCTTTGCAAGCGTGTAACAACTATACTACCTTAAGTAGATGTACCTTGACGTAGATCTAATATCTACAATTGAACCTACTCATTTTGCATTATTATAAGCCTCAATGTTTTGCTGTGTGGCTTTTTGAAAGAATTGACCTTTCCCTACTTTTTGCTATACTACATCAAGATGCTTCTCATATGGTTAGTGCAAGAATTCACTTAGCATTCTTACAACTACTTTGATAATTGACCATGTATGCGATAAGTAATTTAGCTTCCCTACCAGCCTTTCGATATGGGGATATATCCATTGGGTTGCCTTTTTTACCTTCACTTTACTTTTAATTTGGTTCAATTGGAAGGTGTGCATGTCAACAAGCACTCAATGTCGAGAACATATTTTCTTGGATCGAGTAACGCCCATTCCTAGAAAGAATCTTAAAACCCTAGATCCTTGATCTTAAACTCTAATGGAAAGAGATTTAAGTGGTTTATCTTAAGCAAGTTATCCCCAATATGTCATCAATATATACAATTAACACAACCATCTTCCTATTCATCATCTTACATGGTATGTTTAGCTTGTCCTTGAGTATAATGTTAACTTTTAACAAATTGACTAAATCTCTTAAAAGAAGAAGCCCTTAGTGATTGCTTTAGCCCATGCAAAGATTTCTTGAGTTCACACACCATCAAACTAAATTTTCCATTAAAGGGTAGGGGTGCACCCTCTGAATTTCTATTAAGGAAAGTAATTTTTGCTTCTAGTTGTTTAACTTTTCACATCTAGCTATTTAAGGGGTCAATCAAAGTTTACTGCAATTGTCAAGAGGACTCTTGATGTGTTTAACTTTGCCACAAGTGTAAAGGTCTTTAGGTAATCAATGCCCTAAGTCTAAGTTAATCCTTAAGCGACAAACCTAGCTTTATACCTTCCAAATGATCCATCTTATAAGCACCCATTTGAACCTTGATACCTTGATTGTACCATCAACAAACCCTAGCATACATTTTGACTATAACCCACAAGTTGCCCCTAAAGTAATAAACAAATTCCACATTAGAATTAAGCAAAGAAATGAAGTGGTCTATATATGAGAAAGGATTCATTTTGGGTTATGGGCGTCCTTGTATATAAAACACTTCTTAAAATAAAAAATAATTATCAAATATAACATGATATCAAGGCTGGTTAAGAAGCTAACATTCGAGTAACAAAATCATTTATCAAAAAGGAAGGTTGGTATAAGACAGTGAAGGTTTGACAGAACAAGATGCTATAGTAAATTGTACTCACAAATGGAGTAAGATATGTTCGAGGTTGAACTAAAATACTTTGTCAACTAAGGTACCCAGTTTGCATAATGATGCGCATGTGGCATAAAAAATAAGGACTCAAAATGTCAGATATGAGGAGGGAGTGTTAAAATGGTTAACACATCCCACATCCAAAATAACAAAGAGATGGAGTGGTCTATATATGAGAAAGGATTCATAACCGAATGCCTTAATATTTTTGGTTAAGAGATGGACCTCCTTAGATATAAATGATTCCTAAAATAAAAATAGTTACAAATTTAACAATATTCTAGATGACAAATATGGAACATTTAGTTTAGAGTTGAATTATAATATTGAAATCAAACACATTGCTATCAGTTATTACAAATTGAATACAAATTGGGGTATCGATCTATCTGTTTTTCGTAGACACCTTTAAACGGGGTAATGATATTAAAAAGTATATACAAGACAATTCATAAGCAAATACCTTGTTTAGTTTAGAAGTAGTGATCTCCTGCACATGTATGCTTTTTATGTATTGAATACATCAATCAAGTGGGTGTTTTATTAGTTTGGCGTGATGTATAGTGGGCAGAAACAAGAGTAGAGAAAGGAAAGCACTTGCAACAAAGATTGCTTCAAACCATCGATGATAGAAGTCTAATTAAGTATCTCCACCTAACACATATGTTAGTGTGAGATTGTGCTAATTATGCTAGATCTATTGTTAAGTAGAAGATCAATTTTAGGATATTACACTTTTCTTAGTGGGAACCTTGTGACTTGGAAAAGCATAAAACAAGGTGTTGTCGCATGGTCAAGTGCATAGGCTAAGGTTTGGGAGTGGCTCAAGGTGTGTGTGAAGTTGTTGAAGATTTGTGATTAAGTAGGATGACCGTATGAGACTATATTGCAACAAAAAATCTGCAATTGGCATAGCTCATGATCCAATTCAACATGATCGAATGAAGAACATTGGAATCAATGGTCACTTTATCAAGGAAAAGTTAGAGAGTGGATTAATTTGTATACCTTCTGTGTCTACTCATAGCGAGTTATTGACATTCTCACCAAAGGTTTAAACTACTCAATTTTTCAGACTTTGTATCCAAGTTGGAATGGAGTATACTTATTCACCAACTTGAGGGGGAGTGGCAAAACTGATGTATATTGATTGATTGACTGTATTTGATTAAGTATTCTATTATATTAGAATATTCCATAAATTGTGGGATAAGAGAGTATTTTATAAATTATCTGATTAGACATTGTATTAGAATATCCTATAAATTATGATTTTAAAATCAGTTTCTATTTACAGGTACAATTTTAAATACGCTAAGTCTGTTGTAAACAATTCATAACACAATCCTATTCAAATTTTGAGAGAAGACAAGTGATCATAAGAAACAAAAGAGGAAATAGGATAGGTGCACTGATGTTTACCTTTGTGAGGAGCAATTGAGAGATCAAGATTAGTGGTAGTTGGATCTGATGATGGAGAAGAGATAGGTACCAAACTTTTAGTTGGATAATCTCGTCTTACAGAATAGACTAGGTGAATAGGTGGTGGTGGTGCTTGTGTATGGGTATCAAGTTGTGTATCGGTATCAAATGTAGAAGGAACATTAGTGGTTTGATATGTGAATTGGTGGTGGTTGTGTATGGGTATCAAGTATAAAAGGAACATAAGTGGTCTAATATGTTATGGGTATCAAGTATAAAAGGAACATAAGTGGTTTAATATGTGATCTTATAAACTAACAAATCATCTTCTTGCTAAAACATTGAAGTAGTATGAAGGAAAGGAATGTGTTCCAAAAAGGTAACATCAACTAAAACATGATACGCTATCACAGGAGAACACATTTTAAAAATTTTAGATCTAACTTAGTGACGTGAGGGTGAACATCATGAACAAAACAAATGCTACCAAGGGAACAAGGATTTAGTAGAAAAAAGGATACTATAAGGAATCTTACCGCAAAGAATAGATGAAGGCATGTGTTTAATAAAAGTACAGGGTATGGAGCACATGTTGACCTAAAATTATTGAGAAATGTGCATCTGGAATAGGACTACTGTGGCTATTTCAAGGATATGTTGATTTTTTCTTTCAACCATATTGTTTTGAGATGATGATGTCATTATATGAGGACTAATAAGGATGCCATTATCAATCATGTAGGTGTATTCTCTGACATTATCAGTTTTTTAAAGTATGGATGGAGGCATTAAAATATGTTTTTATTTAAGTACGAAATGCAGTAAAATGAAAATATTTCAAAATGATTCTTTATTAAACAATGTCGAGCATATAAGAGAAGTCATCAACAAAGGTACCTAAATGTCAAAATCTAGTTTTGGACACAATAGAACATAGATAAGAAACATCAGAATGAACTAATTCAAATGGAAACTAGCTCGTTCGGTAATATGAGGAATTGTAATGATGTTTGTCAAATTGACATAACTCGCAATCTAACCAAAATAAATTATGAAATAAGAACATAATTTTTTCAATAAAGATAATGAGGGGTATCTTAATCGACAATGAGCTTTAAAAGGAGTTAAGTCACTTGAACAAGTAATTGGTCTTCTTTTCTAGGTAT
Source organism: Erythroxylum alaternifolium (assembly GCA_027478495.1). Lineage (NCBI taxonomy): Eukaryota > Viridiplantae > Streptophyta > Magnoliopsida > Malpighiales > Erythroxylaceae > Erythroxylum > Erythroxylum alaternifolium. The sequence continues at coordinate 29,257,608 of JANIIA010000006.1, read as the reverse complement.
TTAGAATGTAGAGACCTCTGGATTCACATCCTTTTCCAATAATCTTCTTCGTCATAAGTTATGAAAAAGACAATAATCAGGAAAGATAAGATACAACAATTTAGGGCATGAGTGAGTTATTAAAGGAAAATCTTGGTAAACTCAAGATAGATGATAGGGAAAGCAATGTAAAAGGATTGGTAGTGCTAGAACCAAGATCAAAGAAACTATACCCATCAACTAAGGTAACATGGCATGGAGATATGTGTTTTTGAAAACTAGAGAAATGACTAGAGTTATTTGTCATATGATATGAACTCGATATTATTTGTCATATGATATGAACTCGATAAGCCGTTGTAAGGAAGAAGATAGAAACGTGGGCGTTACGTGAATCGACAATAGCTGTGATAGGCTAAGAGGAATTTTTTGATGCTTCTTAATATTGAGTGAATTAGCAAATTCATTAGCAAAAATTGTAGCTATCTTTTTGTCAGATGGGCTAGATGTGGCAGTAGTAGCCGTGATGTGAGTTGAATGGGACTTCTATGGTTTGTTTTGCAGCTTTCAACAAGTGCCTTTAGTATGGCCCAACTCATGACATGATTGACAAACAATTCCTCCTGTATTCTAATTCTTATCTTCCCAACTGTCTGTCTTTCCTCTATTATTATTCTTATGATTTGACTTTCCAATACAAATCCATTATTCTGACTTATAAGAGTGCTAGAAGTCTAAATTTTAGGAGTGACAAACGCAGTGATATTTGTTCAAAGTATCCAATTAAAGACCTCGTGCTGGAAAGAAATCTCAACACTAGAGTGGATTTGAGACTTAGAAATCTTAAACTGAAAGTTAAGGTCAATAAAAAAATTCATTATGTTGAACTTTGACATTAGGAGTGAAAGGTAATGAGACATTTAATTATTCTTTGATCTTTTTGAAATTCATGAAATATGCTTGAAAAGACTTGCTTTATTGGTCAACTCTATAAAATCCCTTGTACATTTCATAAATACGTGAAAATGATCCCTTTCCTAAATATAAAGGTTCTATATAATCTCTCAAATTCTTTGACATACTTAGTGATTAATCAAACTGAAGATGTCATTTTCGATAGGATTTCAATTTTGTAAAATTACTTGGGCATGATCTCGTAGCCATTCCTTGCAACTATCGTTTGATGGTGGATCATCAGTGTGTTGATGGTCTTTAGAAATACTTCTTTGGTAAATCTGAACTATCTTATACCAATCTAGATGATTGAGATCAATCAGCTTACAATTTATGATTTTAGACATTATAAGAATTAACATCTGTCACATCCAAGTTCTTGTGGTCATCAACGATGGGAATAAAATAGTCAAACAAAAGGAAAACATAGAATTTCAAATGTGAATAGAAATTCAACGAGACATGGTCCTTCAGGTGAACTAGAAATTGAGACTAAGTTGGATACTTAAAGTAGTCAACTTTTGGTGCTTGTCAACCAAACAAATTGTAGAAAAAGGATTGCAGTGAACAATGAAAGAAAGACAAACTTGGGTGAGACAGCCTTAACAAACTAACTACACCATCATGAACGCCAATAGCAACAACTATTACGCTGATGCCTATGGCACCACAGAGAAGTAGGGAAAGAGTGAAACCATGAACGTAGAAGTGGCAGAGGGGAGGCGACATTAGGAAGCTGGCTAGAGGGAAAGTGTTAGCACTTAAGAGAGGACTCAATATTTTTGAGCTGCACGTAAGTTGCACATGTAGGGTGTCTAGTGATCGATCTTTTGAGAGAGGCTAGTTGGTGGTTGTTGCTCCTTGTGGTGTTGGTGGTGAGAACAAATGGTCACCTGAGATGGGTGACCAAAAAATTCGAAAGTTTTGCTCACTTGGTTGAACTAAAGTGGAAGAAAAAAAAGAGATAATTTTGATCACCATGTAGGAACTAAGATGGAAAAAAATTAAATAGCCGAGATTGATTCTGATACCATGTGAGAAACTGAATGTAGAATGTTTTTATTGTTATAATATGTAAAAATTTAGAGAATATTTAACTGAGGGTTTGATACAAACCCAAGACCCTTGCATCCTTTATGTAGAGGTAATTGCATGAGGAAAAGATCTTAGGAATAAAGAGGAAATTACACAATAAAGAGGGAGATCATACTCTCCCTAATATAGATATTTCCTAAGATCTAATACTAATATTTCCTAACACTCCCCCTCAAGCTGGAGCATACATATCATAAGCTCCGAGTTTGTTACATATAGGTTTCAACTGAGACCCCCTAATTCTTTAGTGAGTAAGTCAGCAAGTTGATCTTCTGACTTGACATATGGTGTCGCAATCAATCCTTCTTGAAGCTTTTCACGAACAAAGTAACAGTCCACTTCAATATGTTTGGTTCTCTCATGAAAGACTGGATTAGAGGCAATATGAATGGCTGCTTGATTATCACACATCAACTTCCTTGGAGTGGAGTGCTCGAAACCAAGTTCCCCGAGAAGATGCTTCAACAAAATCAACGCATATGTAGTATAAGCCATAGCCCTGTACTCAGACTCAGCACTATAATGTGCAACAACTGATAGCTTTTTACTTTTCCATGACACCATGTTTCCACCAAAAAATACATAGTAGCCTGAAGTAGACCGTCGGTCATAAGAGCCTGCCCAATCTGCATCTGTATATCCTTGAATATGAATGTGTCCATGATTCTGGTAAAGAAGATCTTGCCCTAGATAGCCTTTCAAATGTCTAAGAATTCTAATAATTGCATCCCAACGACTAGTTCGCAAAGATCCCATAAACTGACTCACTACATTTGTAGCAAATGAAATATTTGGATGAGTAACAGTTAAATAATTCAGTTTACCATCAAGTCTTCGATACTTACATGGATCTTCCAATTGCCCTCCTTTATCAACATTAAGTTTTACATTGGGTTCCATGGGGCTATCAACTGGCTTTGTTCCCAACTGACCTGTTTCCTCTAGAAGATCAAGAGCGTACTTTCTTTGAGATAGACAAATCCCCATCTTCGACCTTGCTCGATGCAGACCAAACTTCATAACCACTATACTAATGTGCCCAAACCAAGCTCTCGGTGACTGTTTTAGACCATACAAAGATTTGTTAAGGCGACACACTAGATTAATCTCCCCATGAGCAACAAACCCTGGTGGTTGTTCCATAAAAATAGTCTCCTTAAGATCACCATGAAGGAAAGCATTTTTTTACGTTGACTTGATGAAGAGGCCATTCATGGGTGGCTGCCAATGCAATGAAAACTTGAACGGATGTCAATTTGACTTTAGGAGAAAAGGTTTCAGTATAATCCATACCATACACCTATGTATAACCGCTACCTAGCAAATGAGTTTTTAAATGATTAATTTCTTCCATGTCATGTTTCCATCCAGGATGATCCAAAGCCTTTGAAGTAGACGTAGGTACAGGTATAGAAGAAAAAGTGGGTACAAAAGTAGCATATGACGGTGATAATGAGTTATAAGAAACAAAGTTTGAAATAGGGTGAGATGTACAAGACCTTCCTTTATGGAGAGCAATTGGCCAATCAAGATCATCATATGATGGAGTTGAAGACGAAGAAGACAATGGTGACGACCGTGAATCGTATAGTCGTACTGCATGATGAGTGCGTTGCTTATAAACTTGCAATTCAAGACGAGCTAAACGTTCCAAAGGAGTAGGATTAGTATTAGGAGCAACATAATTGGGAGTTGTTTGGGAAGGAACAAAAAGAATTGGTCGACGCTCATCAGTGTTAGTAGAGATAGACTGGGCATTAGAAATGTACGGTGTGTCTTCAAAGAATGTAACATCAATAGACCCAAAAAAAATGATTCAATGAGGGGTTTATACCCTTTTTGTAAACGAGAGTACCCGAGAAAAATGCACTTTATAGCTTTTGGATTTAATTTATCCGTGTTAGGTTGAAGCTGATGAGCAAAACAAACACATCTAAATACTTGAGGATTAATGGAAAAAGGATCTTGATAGGGAAAGAGAATTGAGAATGGAGTTTTACCTGTTAACACAGAAGATGACATTCAATTGATAAGAAAACATACAATGAGTACAACTTCTTCCCAGAAACTTTTGGGTACATTCATGTGGATTAACATGGCACGAGTTGTTTCAACAATATGTTGGATTTTTCACTTAGCTACCCCATTTTGTTGAGGAGTGTGGGCAGGAAGATTGATGTTGAATAACTTGTTTCAAGTAGTTGGAGAATGAGCTAGAGAAATATTCTTTAGCATTATCACTATGAAGAATATTAATTCAGGTATTAAACTGATTTTGAATTTTAGTATAGAAAGAACAAAATATAGAGAATAACTTTGAACAATCTCACATTAGATATAACCAAGTTATTTGGGAGAAATCATGAACAAAATTACAAAATAATAAAATCCTAAATTGGACTTGACAGGACTCAGACCCCAAATATCTATATGGATTAACATAAATTATTGACTCGAGGAACAAACGAAGTAGGATGATGTTTTGCTAATTTATACGACTCACAATTTAAGTTGGAAACATAATCGAACCCTGGCACTACTTTCTTGATATTTTCCAATGATGGATGACCCAATCGACTACGGATATCAATAGGAGAGATTGGCACTGGCATGTGATGGATGATTGCAACTTGTGAAAATAGTACGTTCCATTCGATTCACGCCCTTCTTCAATTGTCATCTTGGTCTTCAGATCCTGAATAATGACATTATTAGGGTAGAAGCATACAAAACAATTTAGTTGTTTAGTCAATTTGCTCACAGACATAAGATTGAAACAAAAGTTTGGTACAAATAATGTAGAGGGTAATGTGAAAGAAGAACAAGGATGTGAGGGTCTGACACCTTTAATGGTTGCATTAGATCCATCAACAATAGTAAGTTTATCATTATGAGAGGCAGGCAAAGGAACGATATGGTTAAAGTTGGTTATTTTACCTTAAATGTGATCAGTGGCACCAAAATTTATTACCCATGACTATTTTGTAGGGATAGCTGAATAATAAGCGGTTTTGTTACCTTGATGAGCCACAGATGCTATAGAGGAAGACGATGTTTGCTGAGCTAACTAGTATTGCAAAAACTTAGAATACTCATCTTCAAATAATGTAACAGACGGTTAAGTTATAGCCGAAGAATGTTCTTCAAGAGATGCAATATAAGCAGCTCACAAATGAGGATATTTATCCCAACAAGACTTTTCATCATGTCCACCTTTATCACGTTGTGCGCAATGGAGTCATGAGCCTCTGTCATGTCCTCCTCGACCACCAAGACCACCGCGTCCTCCTCGACTTCCCCCATGGTTCCTCTAACTTGTGAATCAGATTGTGTTGCAAGTGTTGACCTATCGAAGTTATTCTCTGGTGGATTCGCCTTAGTTATAAAGTGAGAGAGTCTAGAATAAGCTTCAACTAAGGATGAAAAATTTACTCCTCTCAAGATTTGTGCTCGGACAGGTTCAAACTCAGGTTTAAATCCAGCCAAAAATGTTATAGTCACCAAGTGCTCTCTTTGAATGGCTTCTTCTTAATATCAGATGGGATCGGTAGTAGAGAATTTAACTCCTCAAATGCACGTTTCACTTTCCCAAAGTATTCAATCAAACTTACCTTCTGTTTGGACTGAAATAACTCAATAGAAATATCATACATGCGCAACATATTACTGGAGTGAAGAAGCTCAGCATAGTCCCAAGCTTACTTACAAGTGCTAACATGAGAGAATAGGATTGAGATTTCAGGTTCCGTAGAATCGAAAAGAATATGTAGTAATTGTGCATCATCACCTTGCCAATTTTCCAGTACTTTCTAATCAGTTGAGGGATTAGATGTAAGATGGGGCAACTTTCTCTGATCTCTAAAGAACAACTCTACATTCTTAGGCCAAAAAGACCCTTGTTTCCTTTATATAGAGGTAATTACATGAGGAAAATATCTTAGGAATTAAGAGGAAATCACACAATAAAGAGGGAGATCATACTCTCCCTAGTATAGATATTTCCTAACATAATAAATAGTGAATGGAGGTACATATATATACTGACTATTAAGCGCCTAATTAAGTTAGAAACTAAATGAGATCCTTGTAATCATGCCTATAACCTATACAAACTGTAGTTGTACACATACTATGAGTAACATAAGTTAATGGAGAAATATGTTCCAATTATAATCAAACCCATTTGATTAACTCTAGTTACTCATGCAAGTTTCAAGATGTGGATTGTGATGGGTAGATTGAGTAAGTTTTTGAGTTAGTTAAGACTCGTAGATTGTTATGCATAATATGGATGAAATGAGAGGAAATGACGTTTATCATATTGTAAAACAAAACCTAAAATAATATTGGACGGAATTGTAGAAACCATTCATAATGTTCACTTTGTTGAAAAGCATAGTTAGAGTTTGTTATAGATGTTCTATGGAATGCGTAATTGATTTCGGTAATAATATGAGATTGATCTCAGAATAAAAGTTCATAGAAGGATCTGTTTTTTTATGAAATAAGAATATTTAGGTACATGTAACGATGTTTTGACTAAGGGAAAGTTAGGTAGAATGAAAGTAGAACAACAAAGAGTAAAGCTAATATTGTTTCTGTGATGTTTTGCTGAGGAAGCAGAACTAGCAGAGTAATTAGGAAATGGGACCCACTATTGTTGATTTGGGATTTTGTTAATACTTTCAATTGAAAACAATAAAGCACGTGATTATCATACTTAACCATATCCATATTCTTTGTAATTGTATAAGTTAAAATGTTATGAAAATTCTTTGTTGAAAAGAGCATCCACATAGTACAACTTTCATTCCTATGAAACTTAACTGGTAGGGCAGGCGATAATTTTTGAATTGTTAGCATTATGATGAGTAATTAGTTTCTTTTGGGAGAACAAGTATAAGGCCTCATGTTGTCTTATTCAGAATTAAAACATTTCTATGCATCTGGTTTTTAAGTGCTATTGAGTTGCTTTACTAGGCTTGAGAAAGGTAAGATAAGTATGAAGAATTGCCAGCTATTATTTACAGTTTTTTGGTTTAATAGTTTCCTTATTATTACAAATGATGGCCATTTGTATAACTTTTGTTTCTTCTTAATTATTTCAAAATTATTCTATAAATTAAGATATTGACATTGTTGGGTGAAAATTCAAAGAAAGAAAAACTAAATTATAGTTTTTCCATTTCTAACCACCACTATCTCTATGAACTATTTTCCTTTCCAGTTATTGAATCTACTGGTTTTCATTTAAATGATACTAAAAGAAGGGTCCATCGTGCAAGATTTTCATCCATTACTGAGAAAGACATTTTGAAGGCTATGGACAACCTCGTTGAGCCGAACAAAGATGAAGCATTGGCTGTTGATGCTCGACAGGAGATAGATTTGAAAGTTGGTGTTGCATTTACACGGTTTCAAACTAATTATTTCCAAGGAAAATATGGGAATCTTGATTCTAGAGTGATCTCGTACGTTATTTCTTCTCACTTATGTTGTAGCTGCTATTAAATATGCTTATATTTTCTATAACTGTCATCTGTTCTCCAAAACTTATGCTACTTATATTACAATTCTCAAATTAGCAAACCTGTTTGTATTCTCATATGGGTTTATAAATGGTAATTATGAATTTGTATTCCTATTACATGCAAGAAAATAGATGTATAGTGACAAAGCATGTGTATTATCTCTCTAGATATGTTGTTCGACATCCCTGTTCGGCCCTTTGGTTCTAAAGGACTTTAAATCATTTACATAAAAAAGTGAAAACTGGTTTTACTTGATGCATATTTTTTTGGTTATCAACTTGTATTGAATAGCAACTTTATTTCACGCTGGCAATATGTTATCTTTTTGTACTACATCGAATGTCTACTCTTCTATCTAACCCTAGATGATTGGCTTAGAATAAGATTCTAAGAGTGTGATAATAATAGCCAATGTCTTTTTGACCTTCTCACCTTAGATCTTTTGGTAGTGATATGACACTTGTGGTATTATAAAAATTGTTTGCAAGTCTAATGCATTAACAATTTAAAAGTGGTCTGATATGTTGCTTCCTACTTAATGGATAAACTATTTTCATGTGTGAACCACCTCGATAATGGATTAATATTACCATGCTTCAATAGTAATCTTACACGACCTTTTTTATTGAAGTTTTGATATCCTAATGCAAGTAGATTTATGCATGTCCTTGTTCTCCATCTACGAACTTCGTTTTGGACCTTGCTGATTGTTTTTAGTTCTGGTTATTCATTTGCCAAAATTGAACTAGGATTCAGCACAGATGCATAATATTTCTTGTATTTTTTTACTGATTCAGGTGAAATACAAACTTTTTCAGGTATGGTCCATGTCAAACTCCTACCCTTGGGTTTTGTGTTGAACGCTATATGCAAATCAATACGTTCAAGCCAGAAAAGTTTTGGGTTTTGCATCCGTTCATATTAATAGATGGGTATGAACTTCAGTTGGAATGGGATCGTCAGAAGATTTTTGATTTTGATGTGAGATCATCTTTTCCTTAAGTTGGGATTCACAGTTAACTTTTGTTCACAAAGTAAAGTTGGCTTCATATTTCCACTATTGTAGGTGGCCGTAATGTTTCAGAAGCTCGTAATGCAGGATGGAATATTACAAGTGGTTGATATATCACATAAACAAGAAAGCAAAAATCGTCCTTGTGGTTTAAACACGGTGAATCTTCTAAAGGTTAGAAAGCCTTGGGGATATTTTCCACTTGTGAAGAGGATCCTTGCTTTTGTGAAGATATTTATTCTAGCTAGTTTGATTATTTCATTCATCCGTTTATGCATTTTTTAGGGAGATTTGTTTCATAACAAAGAATTTTATAGGATAAACTCATGAGCGCTAAAGTTTATTGTGAAACTCTTTTCATGTATGGTTTACTAACATTTTGATAGGCTAAAAGGATATCAAGTGGACATTAACCATATAATTTGCAATTAGTGGGCCTCCTATTCAACTAACATTTCAGCTCATCTAAGTTCGTAAATATGTCAATTAATAGGGTCACATAGGTTATCTTCTTTCCCTAGGGAATTGTGATAGTATACAAATTGGTGAGTACCATCCAAGCTTAGATTAGAAGAATCTCTTCAGCTCAAATTAATAGATCCCTTATCTACTTCTCAAGCTTTTAGAGACATTAAGGAGAAAATGACTAAAGCACTAGTACTTACAACGTGTTTGACATTCACTATGATGCTTGTAGGTTAGGCATTTATTAGAATCAAAAAGGACACCCAGTATGTCTTCTAGGATGAAAAGCTTGTAGTTGATAGACAAAAATGCTCTACCTATTTTACTAGTTTGGTTATTGACAGAGTGAACTGAATTGATCGAATTTGAGTCAAGACCATCAACTAGCTTTCTTGAATACGCCATCTTGAATCTCCTTTTATTAGTGGTAATATTTGTATCAAAATTAATCATTCATCATAGACTCAACAGGATTAGGTTTCCTATTTGACACAGATTATTCTACCGTAGAATTGTTGATGTCGATGGTAAGAGAGAGATGTCAAACAAATTTTCTAGGTTGTTTTCTCTATCCTTATCTTCCCTAGATACAAACCCACCTTGAAGATAAGGTTGGGAATAATAGGGTACATCTTCGACAAATGTTACATTATCATCTACATAAATTTTCCTCGAAGGTGGATGGTAACATTTATAGCTCTTTTGACTAGGTGAACATCCTAGAAGACACATTTGATTGCTTTAGGCTCCGATTTTCCCTATTGAGGACCATGAACATGAAAAAAATCCTAGGAATAAGATCATTATAAGTTCTGGCATTTGGATAAAAGTGAGAAAGACATGCGAGAGGAGTTTTGGAATCTAATACATTTGATGACATCTTATTGTGTGTGCAAATGTAAGAATAGCTTCCCCCCAATATTGTTTTGGTACATTAATGATGAAATAGGAGTGCTATAGTGGGCTTTCAAAGATGACTATTTTTCCTTTTAACCATTCCGTTTTGTTGGGGTGTGTAGAGACAAGATGATTCATGAATAATGCCTTCTTTTTGAAAATATGATGTGAAAATTTGGCTAAAATTCTTTTGTATTGTCAGATAAAAAATGCTTTAATTTAGTACTAATTTGATTTTGTATCATAGAATGAAAACTAGGAAAAATGTTACATTTGATTTATTTTTCAACAAGAAAATTCATATGACATGATTGTAGTTATAAAGATATCAACCATCTAGCACTAGTGATGGAATTTGGTATCTTGTGTCTGTTATTCAATTTGTTTAAAAAGATGTTACGCACAAGTCTGGTGCAAAAGGTCCCTTTTTCTTTACCCCTTGATGCCTAGATTCCGAAGCCTGCAAAATATTTTACATAATATGTCCGTGATCAGCATTCTAAGATTAGTTGTAAACTTGCAACAAATAGTGTTTATCTGAACCTATTATTGATGTGCATAATAGAGCTAAGAACTTAATTCAAGTAATTAATCATTATATGCATTTGTCATGAAAATTACTTGACTGGATGCTCAAATAAGACTTTTTGAGCCTTAGATCCTGAATGTTTGACTGTTGTCTACATTCTAGGCAAGTGCATTCCCACTAAGGGGAATATCTAATCTGAGATTTTGTTCAAACATGATAGGCATAACTCTAGATTTTAGTTGTTCCCTTTTGAGATTAAAGTGGTTTTTATGGTTGTTTTCTACTATAATCTTAAGAACCTAGTGTTTATAGTCTACATACTCCTACTGTGTTTAGGAATTAGTTTAAACTATTATGAATAGGAGGCTTTCTTTGTTGTTAGCATAAGATTATTGTTGATTAATAAATTTTCAGACATTTTACTTCCTATTCTTATTCTTTCTTTCTCCGTGTTTCTACTTCTTGATTTCTTTCTATCCTTCCCTTAAAGTTTTGATTGTAGGCGTTCTGCTATGTTTTATGATTGGTGTGTACTATATTTTATGTGCTTCGTAGTTATACTCTATAATAAATTACTAATATT
>JANIIA010000006.1:29155826-29168691 GCA_027478495.1 Erythroxylum alaternifolium | reverse complement strand
AATTAACACTAAATACCTAACAAATTGAACCCTAAAACATAATGCAAATCACAACTATCAACATCTCCACACTTAAACGTTTCCTTGTCCTCAAGCAAACAAAACAAAAAAAATACAACACACAATGCAATAATCAGGCAATGGCTTCAACTTCATGAAATCAATTTAATCTTAAACACAATCATACAAGTTATATCTAATCATTAATATGTAAATTCTATGTCTAGGGGTTTTGAGCTAAATATACAATTTAATTGAGATCTAAGTGTCAATTTATTTACCCTTTTCAATTGTACATACACACTAACAATTCTTTGGTCCTTCAGACTCTGTAATTGTACCTAAGTATATTGTCATGAAAAGTAAAGCTTATTACAAGTCCAGTAGGTTTTATTAATGAAACACCTTTTGATTTGTTTTTAAACATAGACTTAGTCTTTTAACGTAGAGGCAAATATTGGTACTGAATGTCGATCCGGTTACTCAACTAAATCATGTTTTTATTAAATAGCTTGGTTGAAAAGTCATTATAGCTTTTTGATGCAAAGGCACACATTTATGATGTGTTTCGATTAATCGGAAGGTTACACGCGCTAAGTTTTACTATTTATAACCTTGGTAACTTCAGCAAGCGTACAGGTCATTCGTGTAGTACTTAAAGTGTCGATCCCACGAGGAAGTCTAATCTAGTCCTAAAATTTGAGGTCCTCCTAAACTACAGTAATTCTAAACAAATGCAAAAATTAAATCAATTAACAATCAATTATGAGGATTTAAAATGCCAAAGTGTATCAAAATAGCAATCACACAACCCAATCCGAAATTAACCTAGAAATCACCAAGTGAGAGAAAGGGGATTTTGATTCAAAATTAATGGAAACCTAGTCAATTATGCAATCACTGACTTAACAGGTCTAGTCGGTCCTAGGGTGAATTACTCTCTCTTGAGTTACAACTCTTAACCCTAATTGACGATCCTTAATTTAAATTGTGGAATTGTGATCTCTTGATTCACAATTGGCCTAAAACCTAAATTAGTTCTAAGTTGTCTATTAACCTACTGGGAACTTATGCTCGATCTCTCGTTACACAATTCTACCGATTTCATTCAATTCTTAACTTATCAATTCACCTAACTCTCGTTAGCCCAAATTGATTATTTTTACTCAGCTCACTGTCTCAGTTTATCACCAAGTTATTAAGAGTATAATTGAAATCACAATTAAATTAATAAAACACAATCAATCAATTTTCATTAATCTTAAAAATCAAGATCCAAAGGTGAGTTTAAACAATAACTCAACATTTAACACAAATGAATCTTAACACCTATTTCAATCCTATACATGAATAAAATTGAAATAAATGGAAAATACATCAGGAATGGAGTCTAGAAGGTAACAATAATAGGAAACCACCTATTTGAAAAAGTATGTCACGTTTAGCTCGTCATTGTGTTTGTCTTCCTTTGTCTCCTTCCTTAATCTCTTGATTTCTCTCTAGGTTTTCTCTTATAATTGGCTGAATCAAACTCTCTTACACGACTTTCTAGGCTCTCCAAAGACTACTGTATCTGACTTGTGATGTTCTATTTATACTTTTGATGCTCTAGGTCAAAGTCGGGGTCGAAACAGTCTACAAAATCTTGCGAAACTTGAGTTTTTCTGTCAACCTGATGCAGGCCCCGATCGTGGCTAGCTCCTTAACCTTTCTGTCATAATCGTTGCCCTAGATGCAAGATCGTGGCCTAGATGTATGTTCTCTGTCACGACCATGCCCTCATGCGCACGATCTTGGCTTAGCTGCTCTGGCTCGTCCTTGTCTATCACGATCGTGGCCTTTTGTGCCACGATCATAACCTATGCTTTTGGTCTGAAAACTCCTCAAATCATCTCCGTCCTTCACCTTTTACCCTGAAACACTAACAAACTCATCAAGGTACCTCAAAAATATAACAATTAAGCTTAAAGACTTGTACTGACCCATAAAAACACTCAAACTAACAAAATTAAACCCTAAATGAATACTAAACACTCAAATTCACACTAAATACATAACAAATTAAACCCTAAAATACCATGCAATTGACAACTATCATCATCCCCACATTTAAACTTTTTTTTATCCTCAGGTAAATAAAACAACAACACACAACAACACAAAACACGCAATGTAATAATGAGGCAATGACTTTGATCTTCATGAAATGAATTTAATCTTGAACACAATCATTTAATTATGTCAAATCATTAACATGCAAAATATACGTCTGGAGGCTTTGAAATAAATATACAAATTAATCGAGACCTAAGTGTTAACTTATTTGCCCTATTCAATTGTATACACGCATTAATAATTTTTTGGTCCCTCAGACTTTGTAACTATTCTTAAGTACATTTTAATGAAAATTCAAGCTTATTGCAAGTCCAGTAAGTGTTTTTTTAAGAAAGCACACTTTTTTTATTTATTCAAACTTGGACTTAGTCTTTTACTCGGAGGTAAACATTTGTGATGAATGTCGATCCGGTTACTCAACTAAGTCATTTTACTAAACAGTTTGTTTGAAACGTCATTATAGCCTTTTTACATGAAGGCACACATTTATGATACGTATCGATTTGTTTACTCGGCTATTATCACATTTTCAACTAGCTACTAGCTCTATTCATAACCCGAAGGTCAGTGGAATAGTAATTTATTAACAATTTTTTTATTGTCTGCCTTGTTGCTTTTAGCTATTCGTTTTCATGAAAAGTACTAGTTAAGCTACTTAAGTTGAAAGACCTCAAATTATGAATGAATGTGGCAATCTAGAGGGTGCTAAATTTACACTAAGTCCTAATTAGGCTATATATTTATCCAAAGGCCCCCTAATTCACTAATTTCGCAGGCTAATGATCGTTCACAACCTAATAGATTATGTCCAGCATTAAATGAATTTCACTCATTCTAAGCCAATGACACATTCACACACTTCACACAATGTAACCTAATAACTATCATACAATATGAAAAATCACATTCACAGCAAAACACACAATCCCTCCCCACACTTGAACAACACATTGTCCTCAATGTGAGAAGGAAACACACATAAAAACACATGAACGAAGGTTAAAGACAAAAAAAGGTAAAGTACCAAAGAATAGACAAAATTAATAATAAAATAGAAAAAATAAAATAAAAATAAACATAAACATAAAAAGCAAAATAGAATTGAAGGCTAATTTGGAAAAGAAAAATTAGGTTTGATAGAAATCCTAAGGAGATGGAGGTAGTGATGGTGTTGAAGGTAAGAGTTTATATGCCTCGCTCACGTTTTATTGAAAGTAAATCTAACTATCTCTAACTTTTTCAAACAAAATTTAAATTTGCTGGTTTATGGTCCTTAGCTTGACCTTTCATCCAGGAAGGCATTTTCAATTATTTGTAGACAAGGAAATCACTTCCTTATCTTTTGAAATTGGTCCTCCAAGATACAGCTTGCATCGATGTCCATTGACCTTAAAAGTCTCCTTGTTAGCACTTTCAAATTTGAGAGCTTTATGATTAAAAACTTGAATAACCGAAAATGGTCCACTCCATCTAGACTTCAACTTTCCCAGAAATAACCTCAACTAGGAATTATATAGTAAAACTGTATCTCCTACTTTGAATTCCTTTTTCTTGAGATGAGCATCATGCCATTTCTTAACCTTTTCCTTATAAAGTTTGGCGTTCTCATAAGCATTAAAACGCAAGTCTTCAAGCTCGTCCAATTGTAGAAGTCTCTTTTTGCTAGCTTACTTCCAATCAAAATTTAATGCTTTAATCACCCAGTATGCTCTATGTTCTAATTCGATCGAAAAATGACAAACTTTCCCATACATGAGTCTATAAGGAGTTGTTCCAATGAGTGTTTTAAATGCTATCCTATAGGCCCATAAAGCATCATCTAACTTCGCTGCTGAAACTTTCCGAGAAGTGTTCACTGTCTTTTCCAAAATTCTTTTAAGCTCTTGGTTAACAAGTTCCACTTGGCCATTAATCTACAGATGGTAAGGTGTAGTAACTAGATGGTGCACTCCGTATCTTTTTAAGAGAGCATCAAAAGATCTGTTGCAAAAATGTGCGCCTCCATCACTTATTATTGTATGTGGCACTCCAAACTATTTAAATAGTCATTTAATGAACTTTTGCACTAACTTCCCATCATTGGTAGGAGATGCTATCGCTTCGGCCCAATGCGAAACATAATTGACTCCCATTAGAATGTACATATTCCCGATTAACAATGGGAATGGACCCATAAAATTAATTCCCTAAACATCGAAGACCTCTACCTCTTGAATGTTGGTTAAAGGCATTTCATCTCTCTTGGAGATGTAACTTATCCTCTCACATCGATTACATTATCCCATGTAGGTCTGTGCATCCTTAAACAACTGCAGCCAGTAAAATCCACTCTCTAATATCCGATCTGCCATTTTGTTGGCCTCATATTGCCCAGTATACTGCCTTTCATGACATTGCTTAGGGATGTCTAACATTTCCTCATCTCGAACACAATGTCGCATTAATCCATTTGCATAGACTCTATATAAGGTTGGCTCATCCCATATGTATCAATTGTAGTCATGCAAAGATTTCTTCCTTTGCTGATACGAGAGATCTTATGGGAATTTACCATTGGCAACATAATTAGTGATATCCGCAAACCATAGTGTAGTTAAGCTCTCGAGTAGCATCAGAGTTTCATTAGGGAAATTTCCATTAATGTCCTTACTTAGCTTGCATTCCCCTTCCTCAAGTCTGGATAAGTGGTCTGCAACCACATTTTCTGCTCCCTTTTTATCTCTCACTTCTAAATCAATTTCTAACAAAACTAACACCTATTTAATGAGCCTTGGTTTTGCATCCTTCTTGACGAAAAGGTATTTTAGTGTCGCGTGGTCAGTGAATACAATTACCTTTACACCCAAAAGGTAATGTCGAAAGTTATCACATGCGTACATCACTGCTAGCAATTCCTTTTCTGTAGTGGTGTAGTTCTGTTGAGGTCTTGCAAGAGTTTTGATGGCATAGTAGATTGCATGCAATTTTTTATCTTTCCTTCGGCCCAACACGCAACCTACAACTTGATCACTCGTATCGTACTTAATTTCATACGAAAGTGTCAAGTCCGGTCGTGATAAAATTTGTGCTGATATTAATGCCTCTTTTAATGTCTTGAATGCAGATATACACTTATCATCAAACACAAAGGGCACATCCTTAACTAAGGGGTTAGTCAAAGGTTGTGTAATTTGCAAAAAGTCCTTAATGAATCGTTAGTAGAATCCTATATGACCTAAAAATCCTCGCGCCCTTTTAACATTGCTTGGGGGTGGAAGTTTTTCTGTTACCTCCGTCTTCTCTTTATCAACTTCAAATCCTTGATGTGAGATCTTATGTCCAAGAATGATCCCTTCTTGGACCATGAAGTGACATTTCTCTCAATTTAGCACTAAGTGTGATTCTTCACATCTTTGAAGAACTTTATCCAAATTAGTTAGACACAAATTAAAGGAATCTCCAAAGATTGAAAAGTCATCCATGAACACCTCCATTATATCTTCTATCATGTCAGCGAAGATTGACATCATTCACCTTTAAAATGTTGTTGTAGCGTTACAAAGTCCAAAAGGCATCCGTCTGTATGCGAAGGCTTTATAGGGGCAAGTGAATGTGGTTTTCTCCTAATCATCAGGGTAGATGAAAATCTGATTATAATCCGAATATCCATCTAAAAAGCAATAAAATGAATGGCCAGCTACATTTCTATCATTTGATCTATAAATAAGAGAGGGAAGTGATCTTTCTTAGTCACTGAGTTGAGTTTGGGATAATCTATTCATACTCTCCACCCTGTGACTGTTCTGGTTGAAATTACTTATCCACTTTCACTCTCTATCAATGTCATTCCTCCCTTTTTAGGTACACATTGTATTGGGCTAACCCATTCACTATCACAGATGGGATAAATTATTCCTGCATCTAAGAGTTTTATGAACTCCTTCTTGACCACCTTCTTCATGTTAGGGTTTAGTCTCTGTTGATGCTCTCACACCGTTCTACATCCTTCCTCTAAGTTTATTCGGTGCATGCAGACATTTGGGCTTATTCCTCGAATGTTAGCAATCTATCATCCGATGGCTCTCACCCACTTCTTAATAATTTCCACCACCTTACATTCTTTTTTTTCACTCAATTGGTTGGAAATTATTATTGGTAGCATTTGACCTTCACCCAGAAAGGCATACCTGAGGTGTGCAAGTAAAGGCTTAAGCTCTAATATTGGAGGTTTCTCTGAAGATGGTGGTATGGGTGCCTCGACTCGAACTAATTTGTCTTGATGTACTAAAACATCTGCCTCCTCCATCTCATCATCTTCTTTAGATTCAGAAATTTGGTGTTCATTGTCAGCTTCCATTTCCAATGATTGCAGTTCTGCTATGCAGCTCTCAACTTGTTCTCGCAAACTTTGATCCATGATTTCAACTTTAATATATGCGCTACTAGTTGCTAGATTCTTTAAGGCTTTATTCATATTGAATTCAACCTAATCTTTGCCTATTTAAAGTGTTAATTTACCTTTTTGAACATCAATTATGACCTTTTCGGTATTCATAAATGGCTGACCTAAGATCAGTGGATGGTTTTTATCCTCTTCAAAATCTAGAACCATAAAATCCACTGGAATAATGAACTTATCTACTTGCATCAAAACATCCTCCACTATTCCCAATGACCTTTTAATGGATTCATCAGTCAATGGAATTAACATTGATGTAAGCTTGACCCCTCCCAGTCCCAACTTCCTAAATATCGACAAAGGCATAATATTGATGCTTGCCCCCTAATCACACAAACACTTTGTAAATTCCAATTCACCAACTACGTAAGATATTGTGAAACTTCCTGGATCTTTCAATTTTGAAGGCCTTTTACTAGTGACTATAGAGCTACATATACCAATTAAGGCTACCATTTGATTATCATCCCAAGTACCCTTCTTCGATAATAAGTCTTTTAAAATATTTTGCATATTTAGGCATATGTTCTAATGCCTCAACAAATAATACATTTATCTGTAGGGTCCTTAACTACTCAACGAACTTTGCAAATTGTTCATCCAACTTCATTTTTTGTAGTTATTAGGGGAAAGGAATCTTGGGTTGGTATGATGGAGGTGCAACATAAGGAGGATATTTGCTCATATCCACTTCTTTTTCCTTTTCTTAAATTTTCTCAACTAGCTTCACAGGCTCCTCTATTGTTCTTATGGTTAGTTCAATTTCCTTCCCATTTCGAAGTGTGATAGCCTTTAATTGCTCCCTTGATTTTGTTCCTCAACTGTTAGGAACATTTCTAAGATTTCGTATAAAAAAGGCATTTTTCAGCTGACTCACTTGGGCTTCCAAGTTATGAATGGAGGACGTATAACTCTCAGTGACTTGCTCAAATTTATTTTCGAGCTTCTTTTGCGCATTATCTAAAGTTCCAAGCTTGTCTAGAATTTTTTCCAGCTTGGCTTCCATCGAGCTTATTTTATCCTGCTGAAAGCTTGATTACCCTTAAGGCCTAAACTACCCTCCATTATTATTGTTTGACCAGGAAAAGCTGGGGTGATTCTTCCACCCGGGGTTATAAGTGTTGGAGTAGGGATTGTTTCCCCCTCCTCGTCTATATTGCCCCCTAGTTAGTTCACTTACTCCTGGTTGTCCTCTCTCATCAAGTAGCAGTCTACAGTATCATGATTTACTTAACCATATAACCCACACTTCAATTGCATGGCCTTAACCGGAGCAGAGGATGATGCCTTCATACCATTGAGTTGTTGTGTCAAATTGTCAATCTTTGCTCACATCTCTGTAAGATTTGTAGGTTGCCAACCTCGCTCACTTGCCCGTAAGCAATTATTGATCGCCATCTCCTTAATTAACTCCTCTGCTTCATCGACCGTTTTTTGCATTAAAGATCCTCCTGATGTTGCATCTATGGTGCCTCTAGTAGGTGGGTTAACTCCATTGTAAAACGTCTACAGAAGGAATTCCTTCGATAGGTTATGGTGTGGGCACTTCCTCTGCAGGTCCTTTATTGCTCCCACACTTCATAAATTGAATCTCCGTCACCTTATTGGAAATTAGTAATTTCCTTTATTATCTGAGTGGTCTTTTTCAAAGGGAAGTATTTATCTAGAAAAGCACGGACGAGCTACTCCCATGTCATAATGTTAGCGGGGGTCAGTGAGTGATACCAAGCCTTCTCTCTATCCTTAAGTGTGAAAGGGAACAGTCTAATGCTAACAGCATCTCCCAACATCTGGTGATACTGAAAAGTATCACAGATCTCAAGAAAATTTACAATATGAACATTCGAATCCTCATTTTCCAGTCTATAAAATTGGACGTTTTGTTGAAGCATGTTCAGGATGGCTAGATTGATTTCGAACGAGGCTGCTTGAATTGGCGGACTAGCCACTCCTTGGTTAGATGGAATGAATCTCAACCTCATAAAGTCCACGAGGGTTCATTGTTGTTGTCCTTGAGTTGCTCCTTAGTCCATGTTTCTCTAAAATTCCTTGGCCATTTGTAAATTTCTTAACTCTTATTCTTCTTCTTCTTACCAATCTTTCCTAATGGTGCGTTTTAATCGTGTTATGTCTAAATCTATCACCTCCGTTACAAGACTCGAACCCCTCCTGACTCCTATATTCATGTAAGAGCATGATTCTTGAAATAAACGATTGAGCTAAAACCAAAAATTATAACTAATATAACACCTTAAACTATAGAATTAAATTGCCTTCCCCGGTAATGGCGCCAAAAACTTGATCGTAAGGTTACACGCGCTAAGATTTACTATTTATAACCTTTGTAAATTTCGCAAGCGCACTGGTCGTTCATGTAGTACCTAAGGTATCAATCCCACGAGAAAGTCTAATATAGTCCTAAAATCTAAGCTCATCCGAAACTACAATAATTCTAAACAAATAACTAATGCAGAAATTAAATCAACCAATAGTCAATTATGAGAATTTAAAGTGCCAAAGTGTAACAAAATAGTAATCATCCGAAATTAACCTAGAAGTCACTAAGTGAGAGAAAGGTGATTTTGATTTGAAATTAATGGAAATCTAATCAATTATGCAATCACTGACTTAACGAGTTTAGACGTCCTAGAGTGAATTACTCTTTCTCGAGTTATAATTCTTAACCCTAATTGATGATCCCTAATTTAAATTTGAAATTCGATCTCTCGATTTGCAATTGGCCTAAAACGTAAATTAGTTCTAAATTGTCTATTAACTGATCGGGAACCTATGCTCGATCCCTCATTACACAATTCTACCAGTTTGATTCAATTATCAAACTATCAATTCACCTAACTCTCATTAGCCCAAATTGATTATTTTTACCCAGCTCACTCCCTCAATTTATTGCCAAGTTATTAAGAGCATAATTGAAATCAAAATTAAATTAATAAAACATAATCATTTAATTTTCATTAATCTCAAAAATTAAGATCCAAAAGTGAGTTTAAACAATAACTCAACATTCAACACAAACGAATCTCAACACCTATTCCAATTCCATGCATGAATGAAACTGAAATAAATGGAAAATACATCGGGAACAGAGTTGGGGAGGTGGCGACAGCAGGAAACCACCTGTTCTGGGAAGTACGTCGCGTCTAGCTCGTATGCATGTTTCTCTTCCTTTGTCTCCTTCTTCAATCTCTTGTTTTTTCTCTAGGTTTTCTCTCAGAATTGGCTGAATCAAACTCTCTTGC
Organism: Erythroxylum alaternifolium; assembly: GCA_027478495.1. Lineage (NCBI taxonomy): Eukaryota > Viridiplantae > Streptophyta > Magnoliopsida > Malpighiales > Erythroxylaceae > Erythroxylum > Erythroxylum alaternifolium. The sequence goes on along the minus strand of JANIIA010000006.1, from coordinate 29,158,878 downwards.
ACAACTCTCTAGGCTCTCGAAAGACTGCTGCATCTAACTTATGATGTTCTATTTATACTTTTGAGGCTCTAGGTCAAATTTAGGGTCAAAACGGCCTAAGAAATCTTACGAAACTTGAGTTTTTTGTCAGCCCGATACAGGCCATGATTATGGCCCTGCCTGCCACAATCACTACCAGCTCCTTAACCTTTTTGTCACGATCATGGCCTGGATATGCGCTCTCTGTCATGACCGTGCCCTCATGCGCACGATCGTGGTCTGACTGCTCTGGCTCGTCCTTGTGTGTCACGATCGTCACCTATGCTTTTGGCTTGAAAACTCCTCGAATCTTCTCTGTTCTTCACTATTTACCCTGAAACACTAACAAACCCATCAAAGTATCTCAAAAATATAACAATTAAGCTCAAAGACTCATACTAACCCATAAAAACACTCAAACACTCAAACTAACCTAATTAAACCCTAAATGCATGCTCAACACTCAAATTCACACTAAATACATAACAAATCAAACCCTAAAATATTATGCAATTGACAACTATCATCGATCTGGTTACTTAACTATATCATGTTTTTAACTGGCTACTAGTTTTATTCATCACCCAAAGGCCAACGGAATAGTGATTTATTTAACACACTTTTTTTTGCCTACATTGTTGTTTAAGCTACTAATTTGCATGAAAAATACTAGTTAAGCTACTTAAGTTGAAAGGCCTCAAATTATGAATGAATGTGAGAATCTAGAGGGTGCTAAATTTACACTAAATCCTAATTAAGCTGTATATTCATCCAAAGACTCCTAATTCACTAATTTGCGAGCTAATGATTATTCACAACCTAATAGACTATGTTCAAAATTAAATAAATTTCAATTTATCTAAGCCATTAACACATTCAAACAATTCACAAAATGCAACCTAACACTATCATACCATATGTAAAATCACACTCAAGGAAAAAATAAACAACCCTCCCTACACTTGAACAACACATTGTCCTCAATGCAAGAAGAGTACACAAACACACTAGGGGAAATAAAACACAATATACGAAAAAATAAGAATAAAATATTAACAAAAATGAAAAGAAAAGGGCTTGAACACGAAACCATTTATGGTGATAAAGGTGGGGATGGCGATAGGGTTGAGACCAAATCCTCTTGACATCAAGAGTATTTCCCTATCTTTTAAGTGATTCAAGAGAGTAAAAGAATTAGCAGTCCAAACCGTTCCAAATCATTCAAACTTATTTAAGAATTTAAAACAAACCTAACCACACAACAATTTAAATCTAACTACTAAATGTGCTAATTTATGGTCATTAGCTTAACCTTCATCCTTTAAACTCAACCACGATCAATTATGAGCGATTTTTTTCCACCCTTCTCGCTCAACATCAGTTTTGTAGCCTATGAGTAAGCTAAAAATTGCAAAATGATCACAAAGACAATATTGATAAGGTTGAGAAAACGAAATAATTTTATCAATGTCCTTCTTATTAACAAACTGCCAATAAAATAGGGAATAACGAAACTCCCTAAATCTTCCATCGAATCCAATAGTTTGCCCTGTACGAAGGTGAATTGCCTTCTTCCTTAATCACCTTCGTTTCCTCAACTTCTTCTACTTTCCAAACAGAGACTTCTATACTTTCTTCAAACTTAATGATTCTTGTCATATGTTCTTCATCCTTTTGTTCTTCAGAAGATTCAAGTACATTAATTATCCTAAATGAGCTGCTAACCTTCGGATTCTTAATTACATCATTTATGTTGAATGTCATTTGATCATCATCAATCCAAAAGATAGAGTTTGTTTCTTGAACATCTCCCCAAGATTTTTCGATGGTCACATATGGTATATCAAGAATTGGGGAATAAAAGGGAGTGTTGGCATTCTTTTCTTCAATCTCTTTCTTTGTCTCTTTGTCTTCAATAAGGTGGAGTTTAGTTTGATTTTCTACTAGTCCTCCTAGCTCTTCCCCATTCTTAAGTGTGATAGCCTCATATTGGTCTCACAAATGTAATTCTATAGTTGTCAGAGAGTCTTCCACACTTCTCTTACAAAACTCACAGGAAAGTTGTCTTGCTTGAATCTCCAAGTTGTGAATAGAAGCAGTCTGATTTTTTTACTTGATCAAATTACTCTTCCAGTCTCTTCTAGTTCTCTTCCATGTCTGTTAGCTTATCCAGGATCTTGTCTAATTTAAAATCCCATAAATTGGACTCATCTCGCTAAAGTCCTAATAGGCTTTGATGTCTTAAGTGAGTCCCCGCATTATTGGACCAATAGGAGTGTACATGTTCCAATAAGGATCATTATTTCCCCAACCATACTATGCTTCATTATAACTCTCAAAAATTCCTCGCTCCCTATAATATCTATCTTCCATCATTGTTCTTTCCATTTCTTTTTGCAATCTAATTCTTCAGATGTCTCATTTCTAATTTTAAGATGTCTTTTGCGTCTCTACCTTACGCCCAAATTTTTTTAATTTAAAAACAAAGGATAGTGAAATAGCCTTAGACTAAAGAACTAAACTAATTGCCTCCCTAGCAACGGCGCCAAAAACTTTATAGAAGTGTTTTACATATACCAAGTTTTAATATTTATAACCTCGATATTTTCATAAGTGAATGGGTCGTTCGCGTAGTACCTAAGGTATTGTTCCCACGATGAAGATTAATCTAATCCTAAAATCTAAGGCTTAACTAAAATTCATAATAAATAAAAATAAACAACTAATGCAAAAATTATTCAATCAAACAATAATCAAACTCAAGAATTAAATTCAGAAATTATAGACAAGATAGCAATTTTGCACAACGCAACCAAGAATCAACTAGAAACTACCAATTGAGGGAAAGAGGGTTTTATCCCACCTTAAAGAGAATCTAATCGATTATGAAATTATCGAATTACTAGGTTTAGACGGCCTTAGGATGGATTACTCTCTCTTGAATTATAATTTTTAATCCTAATTAATAATCCCTAATTTAAATTATGGAATTGTAATCTCTCGATTTCCAATTTACCCAAAACCTAAATTAGTT
>JANIIA010000006.1:29110896-29131810 GCA_027478495.1 Erythroxylum alaternifolium | reverse complement strand
GCCACCCTCGCGGGGCACGGATTCGGGTATCACAATCGATATCGGGTTCGGGTTCAGCGGGAGTTGGGGTGTTACAGGCTCACTGTAGTAGCTATATATGTAACATCCCATTACCCCATTATTAGCGTTAGAACCCTAGGATGCCTTATTTATAAGAGTTTAATGAGAATTTAGAAATGCATTTTACGCATTATATAGCATACACATGCACGTGAATAATGTTGTCATTCATGAAATAATTATACATGGATTCATTGACATTTTCTTGGTCTAATTGATTTATAAATGCGATTAAAATGTGAATTGTGGATTATTTATGTTAAAAATTTATTTCGTGATAATAGTTATTATTTTGAATTTTTTGGAGACATTTCGAATATTATGGAGATTTGTCAAAATTTTGAGGTATTTTAGACTAAAAAAAGTATTGAAATAAGAGGCAAATTATTAATTGACAAATGGATAAATTACTTGCTCTGATCCATTATTCTTCATCAAGAACAATTGACTATATCATGATCCATCTGCCCAAAGAGCTCACACTTCAGCTGAACAACTTTTAATGTATTTGAGGATGAAGCCTTCATTTTGTTTAGCTATCGAGTTAAATTATCAATTTTAGCCTGCATTTCTATCATGTGATCGACAACTACAACTTCTTTTTGCTCACGGAAAGTTGTGGGTTGTCTACTCCGTTCGATTGTCCATAAACAACTATTACTCTCCATCTCTTCTAACAACTCTTCTGCTTCATCTACTGTCTTTCTCATAAGTGATCCTCTTAAAGCCACATTAATTGTGCCTCTTGTATGTAGGGTTACTCCATTATAAAATGTTTGCAAAAGAAATTCTTTAGGTAAGTTATGATGTGGACATTTTCTTTGCAAGTCTTTGTATCGTTCCCACGCTTCATAAACTGCTTCCCCATCACCTTGCTGAAAGTTTGTGATCTCCTTAATAACCTTTGTAGTTTTGGTAAGGAGGGAGTACTTATCTAGGAAGGCACAAATTAATTGGTCCCAGGTGATGTCATTAATTGAATTGAGGGAATGGTACCAAGTTTAGAGCAAAGTGGAGGCTTAGAATGGGGAGGTTATTAGAGACTAGAACTTAAGAGAGAAGAGTTGTGGATGAGTTAACCCCAAGGATGTCTATAAGAACTTGCAATAGGTGATCTTCAGGGAACTCAAGGCGATGGAACGTTTAGAGAGAAGTAGGAGTTCCTTCATGTAAAATTAGTTGTAATACTTGAATTATTTTATAATGCTTGATCTTAACATATTGCCTTATTCTTAAATTAAAAAGTTGTAATGGAAATTACTTGGATCTACACATAAAATAGTTTTAATTCTTTTTTGATCTTGCAATCTTATTATTCTTCATTTGAATTTTTTAGTGCTCAATCACTTTGTTTTTAATGTTGAATTAACTTCTTGAGATTAATTTACTTTATTCAACTTCTTGAAATACTTTGTAATAATTAATCTCTATTATGTTACTTTATTTTTGATAAATTTAATTACTAATACCATTAAGAATGAAAAATTAAAAATAACATAATTTTTTATTATCAACTCTATAGATTAAAACACTTCTTAGTTCAACATGATTTCCCATCTTAATAAATTTTAAGTCAAATAAAGTATAACATATAAGAGATTGATAACATTTTAATTTATAAGTGAAATGATATTATTCTTTCTTTATTTATTATAACATCTAATTAAAAATAATTACAGAATTAATATCAAATATATGAATGAAAATTAAGAAAACAATATGTCAATTGAAATTTAACATACTGACTGCTTAATACAATCTCAATTGAAATTTAACATACTGACTGCTTAATACAATCTTCATTTTGTACAGCTCAAAGTTTATATCAAGTAGAGAAAGCTTTTTAGTTTTTATTCCCCTTTGATTGGTATCCAATAATAACACCGGGTAAAAAAGGAAAAAACCAAAGAATCAAGGAATGAGAGAAGACATCATTACCCTTGGGTGCATTTTCCCGCCAAATCGAGTAAAAAAAACACCCATTGGCAGTGGAAGACGCTGGAACCCTATCCTTCTTTTGAAAATGGCGCCTTCTGCCAGTGCTCCTAATTCACAGCCTCCCTGCGCCACCGAAACCGCCGATAACGATCTACAGGTTGCATAAGGAAATGTCTTTGGTTGCATCATTTTCTCTGTTATTTTAGAAGAAGCTCTAATCTTTCAATTTGATCTCTCTCTCTCAGCCCTTTTTTGTCCTTCACAAAGCATCATCTCAAAAGTGTTATAAGAAATCAGGCGGATCAGGAAAAACCAGGAGGCGGATTGAATTATCTCCATCATTGCTTTCAAATGGCGAGAAAGCAGAGATTGAGAATGCTGATGAGTTTCATGATCATCAAAATGTGAACATGCGTATTGAAGCTTTTCAGGCTGTCTGGTCAGAGATCGAGGCAACCATAAAGGTTTGTTTACTATTATTGTCCTTCTTGTAGGTTTTCACTGTTGAACTTTCCTTCGTATATTTGGCTTTGTTTCATCAATGAGAGTATAGATTAAGGGCCCCCTAATCTGCCCTTGGTTTTGAATTAAGCAATTCTTTGTCTCCGCAGGTCTTTGAGGAAAGGTTTTCATCTATAGTTTAAAAGTCTCAATGTAAAGGTAGTTTGAAAAAAAGCACTATGCTCTTGGCATCACAAGTTCTTGGAGGTCTTTTACTTTAGTTGGAATGCTGAAATGTTCTAGTTTGAGTTGTAATTCCCATAGTAGCTTGATATCTTGTCATAAAGGTCCTAAAAAATGAATAGTTCTACGTCACAAATAGTCTATTTGGACATTTGAGCAGAGTTATGCCTTATGATAGATGAGAGCAAAATAAAATGAGATAACAAATTATCAATAATTCACTATGTTGCTTTAAAGTTAAGTTTTCCTGTTTTATTCCTAAGATTATTAAACTAAAACTAGTTAAACCATTTCTCTCAATTTCATTAACGATTAGGTCAATTTAACAACAAGTGGACCTTCATATGGTACTTAACCCGAATTACGTAGCAAAATTTTAGTCCTTTTTATTGCATCCACTCAATTTGGTGAAAGAGAGGCTTCAATACTGATGAACTTTACTCTTTTCTTCCTTTTAAATGATGTTTTGCTAAAATAGAATGACTAATATGTTTCGAAGGTCATCACACAAAGGAGGCATGCCGTGTATGATCCAAATGTTAATTTGGGATCATATCATGAGGAGAGAGGGGACGGTGCGAGCAGAACTAGTTGAATAAGGGATCCTCCCCACCTAACTAGGGTTCTAGTTACTTGGGTGATGAATAAGAAGTTAAAAGTAGCACTATAAGGCCTGATTCAAAACTTACATGCTTCGTTGGAGTCAAAGAGATCGTGCAAGTCAAGTTTAGGGATCATTTTGGATCCCAAGTGGGACAAATAATTGTTAATTGCTTTTGGATAAAAGTTAAAGAAGATCGGGGAGTGTAGAACATTGTGAGTTGTAAGTGAAAGCATACTGTTTGGTTGACCAAACCAGGACCAGTTGAGCAAATCAATTAAATGCCTTTTGTTCGATTGACTAGCTCGAGACCTCCCATTCTGTTAAGTTTACCAGACATGACACACATTGACGACCTATTTTTTATATTGTTTTCCTAAAACTGAATTTAATAAATTATTTAGCGTTTGATTTATTTAGTGTCTTTGCTTTCATTATTAATGTTATTTCTTAAGTTTTTACTTGGTTTTATTTCAATTGTTAGAGTGCTTTTAATCCTTGTATTTCATTGAACTATCCTGAAACTTATCAGGGTCTTTTTTTTATGGCGTTCAAATCTTTTTATAAAATTTGGTTCTTTGTTCTTTATGGCCGAAAGTTGGTCTCAATTGCTTGATTTATATTTTGGTGAGATTTATAATCTTATTTATAGGTTCTCTAAAATTTTATTTTGAAGTTAGTTTACATAAAAAATTTAATTTATAGGACCAGAGTACTAAAGTTTGTAGTATCTGTAATAAGGTTAATGCTTTGTAGTCTTGTCTTCTTCTTTTTTTCTTTCCCAAATTTCTCAATTGCCAATTTTAGTTTTTGTTATTAAAATTTCAAACTTTGATTGCAGGGTGTTTTGAGAGATATCAACATGAATACATTCAAAGCGATATATCATTGGGTTCATGAATCTTTCAATACTATTTCAACTTCTGAAAGACTTAACTTCCTTGAAGCAACACGATCTTTTCCCATTGTGACAGATGTTGCTTCTAAACAACTGTTTACTGGGCTGGTTCTAACAAGTTAGTTTTCTTCCTTGTCTTCAATTCAATTTGAGAAGTGCTAGAAAAGTAAATATAAAGTTGGATTATTTTCCAAAAAATATAACGTTGGATTTATGTTTTGCTTGGTATAGTTTGCATTTGGATTATGGTATAGATTGAAAAACTCTCATCCACAGTTTCTGCTATTGTAATAGTTAATAGAAAATTGAAACTATAAAAAGATCTATACAATTCTTTCAATGGTAAAAGTGTGGTAGAAATTATTTTACTTTTAGCCTCACTAAAAAATGTACTTGTTTTTATAGAGAATGTGATCACAATAATTCCTTCTTATATCTTTATTTTCATCATCATTGTTTCTTTATTTTTATCACTATTATTTCTAACTTTTCATTTGAATAAACTAGAATTTATCTTTCCATCCTGTACCACCTTCAAGGCAAATTACTTCTCCAAATTGTTATAAGACTAATGTCAATTATGTACAAATGACTTTATATGTGTTATAGATTAGGAATTCATTTTTGTACATATATTATACTAAATTATAAGGATTGTAGCTTACTTGAGGGATTGAGATATTATCTCCCTACAATCTTTAGGCCCTCATCATGTATATAAATAGAGGATTATAATGAATACAAAAGTACCTTCTTTTTTAACAATATGCATGCAAGGAACTTTCTGTGATTCTATTTTGATCTTCCAAAACTTAAGTTGTCTTTGTGCTCTAGTTTAATACATATTTATCCCTGACAAACAAATAAACCAGCTCAATATTCATGCTTTCTTTAATTTCTTAATAGACTCCTTAGATTCGTTTCTCCCCTTTGATTATAATTTATGATAGTTTCTTATGTTTGTAGTAGACATAAAAGATAATTTGAAACTAGGTATTTCATTTGATTTTAGTAAGACACACCTTTCCAAAAAAGGGTTGATATTTTGCTTTGGGTTACATTTTCTTTTGGCCGAAAGTGTATTTTGAACTTGAAAGTTTACACCAGAATACAAGTTAAGCCCTAATGTTTCAAAACGTTCAATTTGGACCTTATCATTTCTAAAATATGCAGAATAGACCCGAAGAAAAGTTGATATGGAAGAAAGATAAGTGGTGTTGCTTAACTATCGATTGCAATATGAATTTGGCTTTTATGGCTTTCAATGTATTTATTTAATTATCTTCCCCACATTTCAAGCACAAAGAAAAGTTGTAGATACTTTCATGGCTTCAAAACTTTTACTAGAGTATTTTGTTTTGCATACTTATTTCCTTCTTTATGTCACATTTTCTTTTGTTTCCACTAGAAGATTGCCATATAAAGCAGGCTAGGAAGTTTTACAATTGCAATACCATGCCCAAAAATTAGGTCACCATGACTCATTTAAGAGATGCTTTTATAGTATCTTTTCTTGATTTTTGTAGTGCTAGGCAATGTATTCTTTCATTCTGAACTGAACAAGGAAAAGAAAGAGAAAGATAAGTTGGTGCATTGAGACGGAATGGCTGATGAGGAATGTCAAAGTCAGAGAATGGTAACTGAAGGCTTGATTACATCTCAAGACCTTCATAGCCTTTATATAGAACCAATTACATAAGCAAAAGATGTTAGGAACAAAGAGGAAATCATACTTTTCCTAATATAGATATTTCCTAGTACTCACCCTCAAGTTGGAACATACATATCATAAGCTCCAAGCTTGTTACATATTTCAATTGATACCAACTCATGTTGATTTTCTGACTTGACATATGGTGTCTCAATCAATCCTTCTTGAAGCTTTTCACGAACAAAGTGACAATCCACCTCGATATGTTTGGTGCTCTCATGAAAGACTAGATTAGAGGTGTTGAGAAGGAGAAATCGATGGCAGTAGAATCAAGGGGCTACTAATTAGGATGAAATCTATGCCTAACAGATTGGGAGACTTTATTACTATCAAAATAACCAAGTTTTGGTTGGTTTTGACGTAAAACAAGACCTAAACTCTATTTAGGATGAATAGGCGAGCTGACCCATTAGACTGCTGTCATTGGTAGTTGCTGGACAGTGTCACGTGACATCCACGCTGGTGGATATTTTTCGATGACATCGCTGGTATTGTGGTGGTTGTCGGTGACTCCTGATTGCTTTTGTGTGTTTAGTTTTTGGTTTTGGTGGGCGGAAATAAGGGTTTTGGACAGATCAGAAAGTTTTAGTGTTTTACTAATATAGATAGAAGCAAAGTCAAATTCCTAGGAGAGCTTAACTATATGTCGATTGATCTAACATGTGAAACCACATCTGATTCGCTAATGACGTATGGGTTTCTTGATTCAATCAACAACAACTTTGTTTCGATTGAAGTATTGCTTCATTGGGTTTTGCATCCAAGATCAGGTTGTGTTAAATAATTATATAAATAATTGTACAAATAATTAAATAGTACGTCTTATAATGTCATGTGGTAGTGGACCCACTATCTTGATTGTAAAAAATTAATAAACAATGTCATTTCAATGTTGACGTGACATTTAACTGATAAAAATTTAACCCCATCAAAATTTTCATCTACTTATTTTTGTTTTGCGTGTTTTAGAAGCATTGTGATTCAAATTGAATGCTTTGAAACGTTATAGTTTAATTTGTAATTTGGTGTAAATATTGAGGTTTAGAATGTACTTTTGACGTTTTCTTTTTTCTCATTCTAGTAGTTCGAAAATTTTAAAAACACCATACCTATTTTTTGGGACCTTTGATTCCTTATTTATGGGGGTTATTAGTTTGTGTTGCAGGCTATTTCTTTATCCTTTAAGCTTTTGTTGTAGTCAATACTCCATTCCTTGCATGATCAGTACTCTTGCACACATAAGAATTTACACACGTTATCTTTCCTTTTGTGAAAACATATCGTGATCATTAAGTGGTTGGCAGAGAATATGGAGTTTGTTGATGATCAAATGACATTCAAAGAGCTTGGCATGCATTTGAAGTCTAAAGGATGCCATGTTGCCAACCTTTCCTCCTTAGATTTTTCTGCAAAAAATGGAATAGGTGGCTGTCTAAAGAGTTTGTTTAGGGAGTTCTTACTGGTTACTTTGGATGTAAGATATCCAACCTCTCTGTTCCCTATCTAAGGGGAGTAGGTTTCATTCAAAGAGTTCTCAAACCAATGAGTTTTGCAATTTGCACTTTTTGCAGGCAGCTGACATTTCCGTCTTGGCAACGTGGTATAGAGAACAACAGAACTGTGGCAATGCTATGGTCATAATAATAAGTGATATGGAACAATGCCATGGTTCTGTTTTGTCTGACTTCATTCTTATGTTAAGGTATTTTTATGCATCTTTAGGTCATTTCCATCATGTTTCATTTGGTGATCTTGCTGCTTATTTGACTTGAAAAATGGTTTGATTTCATCATTAATTAATTTCTTTTTACTAGATAAAATTGTCTTTTGTGTCATAATCTTTGGATACATATTGAGATATGATTGTTTTTTTACAAGGGCTTTACTTGGCATAGCCATTAGATTTATCAAGTCAATGAAATTGGAAGTATTATGCCCTTATTGGAGGATCATAGCGTCATATTGAATACAAATGTTATCATTCTAACTCATGAAATTGCTTGATAGAATTATATTTAGTGTTATGTTAATTTTACTTGAATAGTGTAGGGAATTCTTTTGGCTTGACAATTCATTTCTTATGGAAGAAGATTCGTAAGATGGAATTGGAAAAGCTCAAGGTGGTCTCCCAATGACTTTGGTTTTTCTTGTGGCATTTTGAGGACATTTTTAGAATATCAACTTAAAATGACCAATGATTTTTTGGATGTTTTTAGATTTGGAAGCATATAATGCGTTGAAAGGTCCTAAAATCTAAAGAAAAGTTCTATTCTTAAAAGTAAAAAAATGGGTTACTAATTTTAGCTGTTGAAAAGTAATGCTTTATTGTACTATTCTCTTTTTGCTTCCCCTAAAATTTGACTTATGAGTTAAAGAGTGGGAGTCTTATAAGCTAGATATGTATATTGTTTCTTCGTCCAAATGTTAAGTATCTAGTCTGAATACATGAAAATAAAAAGTAATGTTTTTTGGTAAATTTTCTTTTCTCAGCGTCCAAGCAAAACTTGTCATAAAAAGTGACGATTAATTATTTTAAATATCCTTAAAAAGCAATCACTTTTTCATAATTTATGTCACATTGCACTATCTCATAAAATAATTTTGTCTTGTGAAATTATTAAATATCATAAGAGTATTGTAGTATAAAGTCTAAAATATGCATTTGTAGTTGTAAAAGGTTATACCTGAATCTGTACACTTATATGGAGTCTGCACCTACTTTTTTGTGTTGTTTTCTTTTGGAGTCAAAAGGCATCCCTATGCATGGTGATCCTAGTTGTGAGAGCTTGGCAAGGGTTAGTTGTATAGCCTTCAACTGCATTCATATAGAGGATGTCTTCATGACTTGAGGAGACATATAGGCCTATCATAATCAAACGAGCATGAGAAAGTTTGCATTACGTTCTTTTGACCAATTATTGAAATGTTGAGGAGCCCTAGGAAGAAATGATTAGATAATGTAATTCATTATGGTTTGGCCACATTTGAAATGAGCCTGTCAATGCATTGAAGAGTGAGAATATGAAGATTATAAACAAAAAGAAAGAATAAGCATGACCTAAATTAACTTTATATCAGGTGATAAAGGAGTTATATCATGACATAACAAAAATATGATTCAAATTTAGGGTTAGGAAAAAGAAGTCTTTTGGATATCAATAGATTTGATGTTGACAGAACTTGAGATTTGAGAGAATATTTTTTGTAGTTCATTGTTTACAAGTGTACACAAGGATCAGTTATATACAAGTTACCCTAACAATTAAAAGGGAAACAAAAGGAATCATATCCTATGATTATGGGATATCTTAACTAAACAGGAAATCATAATCATAATCATGATTTCCTACACCTCCTTTAAGTTGTTGAATAGGTATTCTCCATTCCTAGTTTGGTTACAATATTCTCAAAATTTGAACTACTTAATCCCATGGTAAGTACATCAGCAAGTTGATTCTTTATAGCTGCATAAGGTGTGCAAATCAAACCTCTCTCCAATTTTTCTTGTATGAAGTGTCATGTTGTATAGGGTTATGAGCTATATTAATTGTAAAATTTATTTTTACATTGTAGTCTTATTAGGCCACTCCATTTAATCTTGAAGTCTTTTATGATGTTTATAAACCAAAGTAGTTCACCTGCACCTTGAGCCATTACTTAAAATTCTACCTTGCACTAGATTGTGCTACCATCTTTTACTTCTTACTTCTATACGTCACAAGGTTTTTACTAAGAAAGATGCAATATCTTAAAGTTGATCTTTTATCAACAACTGATCCTGCATAATCAACGTTTGTTTAGGCTTCTAGTACTAAACCTCCATTTCTCTTTAAACAAAGTACTTTTCCTAGTGTCCCTTTGAGATGCTATAAAACTCGATGAGTTGCCTACAAATGAATTTCTTTTGGGCTGTTTATTAATTAACTCATCACACTCACTACATATGGTCATGTGTGAGACAAATAAATGAACTTTTCTATAAGGAGTTGCTTTCTCTCCCTGTCTATCGCAACATCCTCTACCTTTCCAAGTTTAATGTTCGCGTCAATTAGAGCACTTGCTGGTTTGCAAATTGTCTTGCCTATTTCTCTTAGGAGATCAGTAACATATTTCTATTGGGAGATAAAAATACCCTATTTAGAGTGAGCTACTTCAATGTTGAGAAAATATTTTAGCCTTCTTTACTCCTTGATCTCAAACTCCTTACCCAAACATTGACTTAGAGATTTCCTTTCCTTGATGTCATCCCTTATCACTATTATGTCATCAATATACACTATAGGTGTTGTGACTCCCCTTAAAGGTAAGTGATGAACAACGTATGATCCCTTATACCCTATAGCCATCATTACTAGGAAGTAACACTTCCACTTTTAAATGGGAATATTGTGATTGAGTGAAAAGAATATCCCAAACCATGTCAATAGCAACTTTTTTAGTTCATACAAGGCCTCCTTTAACTTAGAAATAGTTTGAGTAGCCAAGTTATTCTTACAACTTGGTGGCACTTCCATGTAGATTTATTCATCTTGTTCTCCATCTGAAAATCAATTCTTATTATCATATTAACAATTTTCAACCATAGCTAAAGATAAGAGAACTCTAAGCATTTGTCTTTGCAACTGGAGCGAAAGTCTTTAAGTAGTTAATTCCATAAGTTTAGGTATAGCCTTTGGCCACCAAGTTTGCCGTATACCTTTCAATCGATTCATTTGTCCCATACTTAACTATGTAAACCCATTTAAAGCCCACAACTTTCTCCCCAACTTGAATCTTCTCCAACTCCCAAGTTTTATTTTTTTCTAATGCCTCCATTTTCATGTTCATAGCTTCTTTCCTTTTCTCATTGGTTAAAGCCTCAGATAGAACTTTAGGGATGACAATGGTGTTTAGGCTAACAAGAATGGTTTCATGAGATGGTGAAAAATTTTCGAAAGAAAGGAAATGAGCAAGAGGACATATTGGTTGTTTGTTACATTCTCTAGTCCTTTTCTATTAGCAATGAGAAAATTTTAATGATTATTGTTCAATTGAGATTCAGTTTTACTATGAGAAGAAGGATAAGAAATTATTACCTCCTTTTAAGGATTCAGGTTGGAGTCTTGGACTTACGTAGATTCAGGATTAACTATCTTATTCTTTAATATACATTCCCAAATCTCTCGTTCTCAAGAGTAGAATTTATCTTTTCTTGTTGATTTTGGGGTATAAGTTCAAACAATGGCTTAGAGGAAGATGGTAGGTCAAGTAATTTAACTTCCATTGTTGAATTCTCCCTTGAAGATAAGGCATGATGAAATAAGACTCATGTTCATTAAAAATAACATCTGTTAAGATATAAAAGAATTTTTATAGAAATCAATAACACTTACACCCTTTTTGAGTTGAAGAGTAACCCATAAAGATACAGTTAGTGCCTTTGGATCTAACTTTTGCGATTTTGGCTATAAACATAGACAAATGATTCATACTCAAAATATTGAGAGGATTTCTGTTGGACTCTTTAATCCTAAGGCTTTTGAAGGCAAATGGTTTAAAAGATGAATAATTATGAGTACTGCTTCCTTCCAAAAGAATTTAGGATAATTTTTCTAAAAAAGAAAGGCTTTAGTTGATTCAACGTGGTGACATTTTTCCTTTCTATTACTTTATTTTGTTATGGGATATTACATAAGATGACTCATGTGTAATCCCTTTTTTTTTAATGTATGGAGTTAGGACTTGATTGAAATAGTCTCTGATATTAGCATACCTAAACCTCTTAGATGTTGACTCCAAATTGATTTTTAATCATAGAACAAAAATTTGGGAGGACAATACTAACATTAGATTTGTGTTTGAGTAAAAATATCCAAGTGATACGAGTGTAATCATTGATGAAAGAATAAACTATTTTGCTTCAGAAACATTAGGACTAGTAGGAGGACTTCAATTATCACTGTGAATTAGACAAAAAGGGATAGAAGTTCTTTGATTACTAATTTAAAATAGACACATTTGTATTTGACAAGCTCACACACTTCACAATGAAAAACGTCAACGAGTCCCTTAAATAAAGAAATCAACATAATTTAATGATTTTAAAGAATGGGTCCAAGTCGGTGATGGTGGAGCAAGATGAAAAAGATTTTGAAAGAAAAGGAGTGAGATAAACTTACCATAATCTTGCTTGATATGTTCAATTCTTCAAGGTAGTAGAGGTCATTATATAATCTAGCATGTCCAATCGTCTTCCCCAAATCCTCTTCCTAAAATACAAAATAATTATAATGGAAAATCACATGGTAATTCAAATCTCAAGTGAGTTTGTTGATAAAGATTAGGATCGTGGGTAATCTAGGGGCATGGAGAACTTTTTTTAAGTTTAATATTGGAATGATATTACATCCCCTATTCTTGCTATGATGGTCAATGAATCATTAGCTATGGCTATTCTCCTACTACTTGGACATGGGAATATGTAAAAAAGGTTTGGTAAGTGGGTCGTATGGTCAATAGCTCTCAAATTCATAATCAATGTGACATTTAATCTAATAGAGAGTGGAAGCTCACCTAAATATGCTAAAGAACAAGTACTTGAAGGTTTGTCAAGGTTGCCAATAAGAGATCTCACCCTCTCGACTTCTTGTTGATTGAGACCACCTAACTCCTATGGTGTTCCTCTATGTTGTTCAACTATAGCAACATTGGCCTGGCTATCTTTTCTTGGTTGATCTCCTCTTTGTCCTCACTCTCGGCTTAGAAGTTTTTCATGAAGTTTCTAACACATTTCACACGTATTACATGCCTTCTTATAGTAAATACACCACAGGTTATCACGATTATGGGTTTTTTCAGAATTTGTGGTTGAATTATTACCACCTTTAGCCACCATAGAAGAGCTGTTTGTGTTTTATGGTTTAGGCATCAAGTTTCTCTACTTTCTTCTTCACAAAATAAGGACATAAACTCATCAAAACATGAAACTTTATGCTTGCCAAGAATTTGTATTCTTGCTTGGTCAATTCCCAATTAGGTCCAACCAAAAAATCTGACTTATCTTGATCCATCAAACTTTTTCTAAAAATAGATGTATCTTTAGGACTTCTAGTTTGTAAAACCCTATAGTGGTTTAGCTCCTGTCACAAGGATTCTAATTGATTGGCATATAACCTTCCAATTCCCTTGTTTGTCAGCCATAGCTTTTACACTGACCTCATACTCTTAGGTTATGTCTCTAGCCTTAAGATACGATTGTTGGAGTGCACCCCAAATATCTTTTGGAATGGCCAAGAACATACATGTGTCACTAATATCTAGTGTCATAGAGTTCCATATCTACACCATAATTATGGAATCTTCTTCATCCCATGTTTCAAATTGAGGATCCCCTCGTTTCGGCCTTGTACCTATGAGATGGCTGATCTTTTCTTACCCTTTTAGTATGGTCTGAACGAGTTAAGGCCATTTAAGGTAATTTTTTCTATTCAGCTTGTATATAGCCAGGATATTTTGCACTTCAGCCAGATGTCTCCGATATCACCACAAAAAGATTGGCTAGAATTACAAGAATATTGACAATGAAAATCTGACACCAGATTGACTTTTCCCAAAAATTCAGAAGCTTACAGCTCTGATAGCATGATAGAATTTGAGATTTGAGAGAATATTTTTTGTATTGTTTTGTTTACAAGAGGGCCAATTATATATAAGTTACCCTAACAACTAAAAGGGAAACAAAAATAATTAGATCCCATGATTATGAGATATCCTAACTAAATAGAAAATCCTAAAGAGATACAAAAATCCTAAAGTAATCATGTTTTCCTAAAGGTGTCAAGTTTATTTTATTTGTATGTTAAACAGGTTCATTCTCCATTATCAATTTTTACAGAATTCTTTTAAGGTCAGTTTTCAACTTTCTTTGCATTGCCTGGTCTTTGCTATGGCACTGTTTTGCTAATGCGCTAAAAATCCTATATGAACCAAAAATGGCGGTTTATTCATCACCTAGCACTATATGCTTCTGCTATAAGGGCTATAGTCTTTGCCTATTAGTTATTCCTCTATACCTTTCCTGGTTGCGATGTTCTGGTTCACTCTATGCATTTTATGTTATTTTAATCTTTGACAACTTATAATGCTTATATTGCCTTTATGAATGTTTCCTTCAGTGAATGGGTATTGAAAGTCCCAGTTATCTTAATAATGGGAGTTACAACAACCCCTGATGCTCTAAGAAGTATACTTCCTTCCAATGTAATTCAGCATTTGTGCCCTCGTAAATTCATTTTGGGGAGTCCATCTGAGAGAATGAATGCAATTGTTGAGGCTGTCCTTGTGAAGAAATGTTCCAGTTTCAGTATAGGCTACGAGGTTGCAGTTTTTATGCGAAATTACTTTTTTACCCAGGATGGAACGATAACATCTTTCGTAAGAGCTTTAAAGGTTGATAACATTTCTTATTTGATTGACAGTTTTTTGATTGCAACAATGGAGTAGTCATTATGGGGTATTTCTTCACATGTGTAATGGTTCTTTTAATGTGTGCCGAAAATTTCAGATAGCTTGTGCTCAACATTTTTCATTGGAGCCTTTAAGCTTCTTACTCCAACGATTTGCTGTTGTTGACAACAATGAGGTTGAAATCCAAAATTTCCATTCAGATATCTTATTCATCTTCCAATCTTTATTTCTGATACCTTGTTTAGGAAATCATAGCAAGCTCCATGCCCATTTTAGGGAATGTGCTAAGTAGGCAATTGCATGCTCAAGTCACGATTGAATCCTATCTAAAAAGCTGAAAAACATTCTAGGACATGGTGCCAGAACATTTGACTTCCTGGGGAGATAACATGCATGCATCGTATAATTTTTCCCTTTGTCCATCAATTTCCCTTGAATCTGAGCTAGCATTAGCTTCCTTGCATGCATCTGCATTAATGAATTGGGCCTTTATAAAAAGTGCTCCTACTTTACTGTTTTTCCCTCTCTAAGGATTGTTCTTTGCTTATTATGCTTCATTTCCGATTAATAAAACGTTGCTGCTGTCCTTGACTTTTATTTTCTTTACTTTTTCTTTTGATGTGTAAACTTTCCAGGGGTTGCAATGTGAGATGCATGGAATATCAGCCGAAATGATCCTCAAACAAGCATTTGACCTTCCTTCTTATAGAATGTACTTCAAAGATTCACTTAAATTATGTTTGAATAATTAGGCCTAGCATCTGGATGAACTGCTGATAGCTGGCTTTGGTTGCAAAACATTGTTAGAAACAAATTGGGTGAACAAAGCATGGAGACCTTGGTGCAAGGGTTCTCAGAATTGAAGAACTTGCAGAGGTGCTGGAGTATTGTGGTTCTGGTAGGCTTTACATAATTTACTTGTTTTTGTATGCTTTTAGTAGTATATGCTTCAGTTTCAGAGTACGATTACATCTCTTTCCTAATGTGCTATTCAATTGTTTACTGTTGAAATGTGAAAACAGTGTCGTTATTGTTTTCCATTATTTTGGCTACTCGAAGGAGTTATCAGATCTTTTCTTTCCCTTGCACTTTATTTGTGTCAATCTGCATTTAGGAGCCTGTGTTGTTTCAGAACTGCTGCTCAAACTGTTTGTCGTCATGAATGCACCACATTTTCTATTTTTTATGAGCACAAGTTGATGTAGGACAAATAGAAAATCACAAAATTAGGACATATGGCTGATATTAGGCTGCTGGAATAACAAATTTCAGTGCTGAATTTTGGCTAAGAATGCTGAAATTTCAGTTCGATATAGTTGGGTTTTTAGGGTTTGACTACTGGAAATTTAGACTTAGAATTTCTGGGTTTAATATGGCTGGAATTTAGGTTTAAGATGACTAGAATTTATGTTAGGTCTGCTGGAATGAGGAACATAAACAATGGAGAGTAGGAAACTAGGAATCACTTTTAGAAGAAAGCATCACGCCTTCTAGTTGAAAACTAAAGTTTGTAGGTAAATTTCAGATTGCTTGTCATTGAAGGGCTGATTATACACATATATATAGAGAAGTTTTTAGAACCTTTATTCTAGTAGGAAAAGGTTCCTAACAAATTTAAATCCTATTCTAAAAATTTTATAAGTTTAAACCCTAAACAACTTGGATAACATATCTAAAATAGAATAACATGTTTAACTCACCACTACTTATCTAATAAAGAATCTTAACATAATCTAAATTTTAGCCCTTTATCTGTTGTTGTCAACTCAATTCTCAATCCTCATCTCACCAAATTAAGACTTATGGTTGATTAACTTTTCCTCTTTTATTTCTTTTATAGACTTTAAGTTCTTTTGGATCACAAGTTCTATTCAAGTCCCATGCTGAAGGAGAGTTTGGGGAAGCGTGGATTTGGGGCTATAACATCATTACAATTGACATTTGCTTACAATTGAACGGTGCCAAAGTTTTGGCTATGTGAGAAATCACTAGTTTTGCAACTTTTAGGTACAACTCAACGGCTTCTACTGATGCAACTAGAACAAGAACTCAGCAGTTGACCTACAAATAAAGCAATTCAAACCCAGAGTTCTTCCTAAAATATGTTTGACCATATCTTTATTAGATTTCCCACTTTCTCTCTCTCTCTCTTTCTTTACAGAGGCAATTAGGATATTTAGACGTGCTTGATTCATTCTAATGTCTATCTTTTCGGCCTACTAGGCCAACCATTCCCTAACAATAGTATCTATCATATTGTTTATGTTCTGCTATTGTCATTTCCTTGTTAATTTTAAATTAATCTGAGATTCATATAATCTATTCCTTAACTATTGTCACTTCCTAGGACCTTGCACA
Organism: Erythroxylum alaternifolium; assembly: GCA_027478495.1. Lineage (NCBI taxonomy): Eukaryota > Viridiplantae > Streptophyta > Magnoliopsida > Malpighiales > Erythroxylaceae > Erythroxylum > Erythroxylum alaternifolium. The sequence continues at coordinate 29,115,115 of JANIIA010000006.1, read as the reverse complement.
AGTACAGCCAATTATGAATATAATTTTCTGTTTTTGTAAGTGTTTGCATATATTTTATGGAGAGACGGTGAACAAGCATCACTTGAGTAACTTGGGATCATGAAATAATGTATATTGTTGAATAATTGACTTCAATTAGTGTTTTGGAAATTTGATTCTCTTTTTGAAGATCTGGCCGTGGGCCAATATAGATAAAGTGCTACCTATATCATATGTGTGCATTAACTTGTAAAAAGAGATGCCTGAACTTTTGACCAAATTTTCAGAACATTAACAACTGTTATGACTGTTATCTACAAAAGAGTGATTTTCAACAATTGATTGCATTTTATAGGCCAAAACTCTATAGAAGTTTCTAAGAACACATTTGTCTGCTTATAGGCAGGTTATTGTTTTACTATTGAGCTAGATCAGCAAATTTCCTTGAACTGAACTTTTGTTGGTCGTAGTGCCTCTATGAAGCTGGAAAGTGGGGCGGAATTTGCTTGTTAGATTTAATCTGTGAAGCACTTGATCCTGAATTATTCAAGTTAAGAGTCTCTTCTCCAAATGATTTTCATAACAATTCTCAAGCATCGCACATTGAGCACTCAATGGGTAAACAATATCAAAGATCACAAAAGGGTGGTTTTATCAGTCAAGCAGTGCGCAGCGTGAGGTGAGTAAGAAGTTTTATCCACTTAGCTTGGGTATCATCCAGTGGTTGATTTGTCATATAGAACACATTGCTATGAACTTTTACTTAGTGCTACTATGTACATTGTTTTGGCTTTTCCTTTGTCTCATTGGGAACACATTTTTAAAATCATCATTTCAATGCAAAGGGGGAGTTATCTTTTTGGAATCTCAACCTTTTTCTGATTGATTTAATAATAGTTAGTTTACCATGTAAACGATCATGTTGTAAAATCCTCAACTTGATGAAACTATTATTTTACTCTGCATACATGATCATCAAATGAAACGTTTCACACTGTATTCTAGATGTATTCTTTAAAAGGTGAGAATGTTGAATGGTCCACAGCCCCCTCCATTCATAATTCTTTTCCTTGCATATGATTACGATTGTATTTGAACTTTACTCATCTAAAAAAGTCTGTAATAACTATTACCGTGTGTCCAATTGGGACATCTTGTTACTTATGGCTAACCTATTAAAACTTTTAAATATTCATTTGTAACAGCCAGCAGTATTATTTGAATTGTTTCAACCAGTTCCCTTCACCCAGTCAAAAGTAATAACCAAGGGGGAGTGGTTGCTCTTCCTAATATGATGCCATCATGTTGTACTTTTGGAAAGACTGATCTGCACAACATTTTGTGTAGGAATGATAACATAATATCTTGAATATTGGTTATAAAACATATAGACTTAATTGAATTTTGAAGGGGTTTGCATGCTTATGCTATTGAAAGTGCCATTAACTTTTGAAGCTATGGGAAATGCTGTACTCCTCGTTGTTTTAGGTACTTTGATTTAATTGAGCCATTGTCAACTTGGAAGAAAAGCTCGTTTAAGCCTTTATTTATTTGCCATCCTAAATGAGACAATTACTGCTAATGTTTTATTTTTGGTACCAATGTCTGTTCTTTTATTTTGAGGCACTGAGCATCAACTTTAAAAATATTATCTTATGATATTTACTTTTCCGCCTCTTCTTTTGAGCTCTTTTCAAGACCTGCAAATTTAGATAAGATTTGTATGCCATTCTTGAAGGCCTCTAACTTTGGTGCCTTTTTGAGTGACATGCCTTTCTACATAGCTTTCTCTTGCTACGTCACTAGTGACTCTTTCCTCTTTTTAGCATCTGTTCTGTCCTTTTCTTTTTATTAACCATCTTATTGAATTTGATGTATCGATTTTAATTCTATGTATGCAGTGATCGGGATGAATTTCTGGGTATATTTTTTGACAAGGTCCTCAATTTGTAAAATGTTCTATTTGCAGAGAGAAAATTTTTTACCACTAACATATCGAATAATATAAAGTAATTTTTATTGATTATTGATAAGTTTCCAATTTAATGTAGGCCACACTAGGTATAAGAGGCACAAAGGATACTAATTCTTCCAATAAGAGCTTGAAAAATCAAGTTAATACACTACTTTCTATAAATGTTGAAGATTGATTTGGTAAACATTGAAATCCATGATATCCATACTTCTCGTTTGTGTGTTGGCTGAGAACAATACAAGAAGCCCTTGATTATTGATTTCAATTTTCTAGTTATGGTTTCTTCTAGTACCTGTTACCCCCTTATGTCAACCTTTTTCAATGAACTAGTTGGTTTATTACATATAGAGTGACAATAGTAAAGTTTGATTCAACTAGGGATCTTCCTGCAGTACAGTTAAGCAAATTGTTGAAAGTCTGGGAAAGGATCACAGTGGATGTCCCTCAGGTATGAGCCCACTATCAAGTACAACAAATGTTGTACTTTATTGAATTTTATATCCAAATAAGTGCTGTTAGCCTTTGATTCTCGTAGTCTTTCAGTTATGTAAATACACACGTCATGCTCTTTTTTGCCTAATTTCCTATCATGATGGCCTTAAAGCTTCTCAGAAACAAAGTTGGTAACAGATGGGTTTCATTGTAAAAGCATGGAAGTGTTTAACCTTTTTAGTTCATATGTGAAAGGAACTTTTCTATAACCTTGTCCTTCATTAGAAAACTCCAGTTCGTGATCCATAAAAGGTGTTGATCGTTCATAGTAATGCTAGTCTCTGCGTCTACCCTAGATAAATTGCTAAAAAATAATCTTTAATGAAAGCATCTCATAACAACTTCAAACTGTGTCTGTCTTTTGTTGTAGTAGTTCATCAAAGTGTTTTGTATATCTTGGTTGTGCTACTACATAACGTTCACTCCTGATATGGAAATGTACTTACTGTTTTGTATATTCTCGTCACAGAAGGTAGCGAGTGATTTTGTTGATGTCAGTTATATTTTACATGTGGAACAATCTTCTAAATTATGATTGACCTTAGATACTTTTTGAAGGCTAGTTTATTCTCTGATGACTATTGTCATAAACAAGTCTTGTCAAGTTCTGTATAATGAGGAGTTAAAAGCCTATCTTAGTTGTCTTATGCATTTTAATTTCAACTGGCTTTAACTCTCTTAAAAATTTCTAGTCAAGTTTTGTTCCTGTTCCATTTTAATTTCAACCTGGCTTTAACTTTCTCTTAAAAATTTCTAATCAAGCTTTGTTCCTGTTACCATGAATTTCTTTTGTTTCCTTGAATTTTTCTTATTCGTTCTGATGTGACATTGGTGGTTAACTGTTGCTGCTTTATTAGTATGGAAACTGGATAATAAATATGCTATTGTATTCACAAATTAGCTAGCATTCATTATAACTCGATCTTGTTTGTGGATCTATGGTTTTTAGATTCATGAGAAGGTGATGGAGTTGCTTTCCCTGCTGAAATTTGAGGAAGGAAAGACGTCAAAAGAAGATATGGATGAGATATCCAAGTAATCAGCAGTTTTATTGGTTACTAGAATTAGATTACCTATTGCTCATCCTGTGTTCTATAGAGTTCCCATCCTCTCTCTCCTGTTTTACCTGAATGTATTTATTTGTGGAGTTTGACTTTCCATGAGGTGATTTCTATAGCTTACTAGACACTTTTCGATATATGGTTTCTGCATGATATATGCTTGTGTAACTAAGAAGATGCGAGTAGCTTGCATCTATAGGTGAAGTTGCTAATCTTATGAATCCTGATTGAAATTTAGCTAATTGTCTTTTTTTTTTTAAGTTATAGATCCATGATATTAAAGGGTGGATTGACTTAAAGGGTGTTAGGAAGATATTATTTTCTTTTTAATTCAATGAGCCAAACTATTATCTATATATAGCTAGGAGATCTTTTTTTAAATGAAAAAAATGTAAGATGTGTGCATAGATCTTTGAAGATGATATTGTGCTTGATTGTAACTTTCTTAAACTTATACCAAAACTCACTAGCAACTTTTAAAATATAGAGTTCTTAAAATTGGGCAGTGAGTTGGCTTGGGTGTATGGTAGCTTTCTATTGTAGGAAGTAAAGTAGTCTTAATGTTTTAGCTTAACAGTATGATAGTGTCTACATTGTTCTTGATAACAAGCTGTTGATCCTTAGATTGAAATCCTGGAAAAGAACTTATTTATCTTTACTCAGTGCAAGAATTAAAAAATGATAGCACTATGGGTCCTAAACCCACACTGAC
>JANIIA010000006.1:29070107-29098403 GCA_027478495.1 Erythroxylum alaternifolium | reverse complement strand
CAAAAAACACTTAAAACAAAAATATTTATGAACTAACACAATTTTTAACCTAAACACACATTAAACAATCTAATTAACTACTAAACACATACTAAACTACCTACAAAAATACAATGTAATCTACACCTATCAACATCCCCACACTTAAACTTTTGCTTGTACTTAAGCAAAGATCAAATACAACTAATAAGAATCTATCACTTCATTTTCACAAAGGTTAAAGCATGCAATCCCTCAAACTTTGGCCAACTTAAGTGTTAAGCTACTGCACACTTCATGACTAGTTTTTATTGGTGCACATAAGCAAACTCAACCCATTAAACCATCACTTAAAGATAAGTATAAATTCAAAATGGACCTTACTTACATATTTCACTCATTTCTCTCAAGTGTTTGATGGTTAGTGTTTCGCTCAAACTTCCTATAGGAAACCACACTATCATAGGCTTCCTAATACACAATTCTCCTCCACAATGATTACAAGCTAGGATAGATCAAAAGGATTTTTTTTTAGGTTGTAATGTGGCTAAGGTTAAGGTGGGTTAAATAGTTTTTAGGGGTTTATCACAATCATTTGTAAACCACTAAGTGTATAAAGGGATGAAAAGATAAACTTCTAAGATATGCACATAGATACGACCACTTCTCCACACTTATTGAAGCTACTACATATTATTCCTTTTTCTTTTCTTTTCTTTTCTCTTTTTTTATTTGATTTTGTTTTTTTTAAACACAATAAACAAACAATGAACAGAAAACAGAAACTATATGCAATGTGCTCTTAACTTGTGATTCCACACTAAAGTATCACTTAGTACTCTATAATTAACTTGTGATTGGGCAAGCTAATGGGGTTCATGGGTTTTAAAATTAGGTGATTTTAAGAAACAAAAGGTTAAAGGCTCAATGGGGCTAGCAAGGGATAATAAAAGGGTAGGTCATTTAAGCCAAAGGTTAAAGTGAGAAGGACTTAATCATTTCTGTCTAGCATGCATCCAATAGATTTAAACCGATTCAAAACAAGTTCTGAAGATAATTACCTAAGGAAACATCACACAAACAAGGAAATGAAATGACTATAGAATGGAGTCATAAAGGCTCAAATGAAAATCCATTATGCTTTTATGCATTACCTCATTGTTTAAGTGTCAAGTTCTGAGTACGCTTATACGGTCAACTACTTTCATCACTCCACATAGTTCACTCTCCACTCAAGTAGCCTAATTTAAGTTCACACATGCATTTAATCTTATTCCAACTAGCATGATAGAATCTTATGGCAACACATTCATCACAAAGGTTCAATTGTAAGGCAAATGACACACTTAATACTAACAACCTAACATGCATCCTAAATGACAAGAAAAATGCAAACATAAATGCAAAGACTACCTCCCCATACTTGAACAAAACATTATCCTCAATGTGCAAAAGAGAACATCCAAAACCAACAAACAACATCATGAAAAACAAAACACAAAACACAAAAAGAATAATAGAAAATATTAAGGGCAAGATGGGTTTATGGTGTTAGTGCCGATGGAAGTGGCGCGTTTTTCCTCTCGTCCTTTTGTCCTCTAACAAGCAAGGATGCATAATAAATCTTCAAGTAACCTCAAAATGCATCATTGGGGACCTACATAACAAGAGAATGAAGGGTAAAACAAGTTAAACCAAATTAAATATTATCAAATCAAAACAAATCACACTAACACAAAGAAAAATGAATGAAAGACAAACATACTAAGTTAAGGTCATTAGCTTGACCATTCCATATGAAATCATAAAATAATGAGTGAATATAGTGTTGTACTTGTGGGAATTTTGAAAGCTGCCCTGTAAGCCCACAATGTATCATTCAACTTCAAAGCTCAATCTTTCCTTGAAGTGCTCACTACCTTCTCCAAAATCTTCTTCAACTCTCTATTCACCACCTTAACTTGGCCACTCATTTGCGAATGATAAGGGGTTACCACTCTATGATGAACATTATATCTTCTTAAAAGAGCCTTAAAGGGTTTGCTGCAAAAGTGGCTTCTACATCACTTACCCAAATCTTGTAAAGATCTTTTTGATGAACCTTTGCACCACCTTGCCATTATTTGTTAGAGTAACTATTTTTCGACTCATTTAGACACATAATTAACTCCAACCAATATATAAGATTTACCTAGGGAAGATAGGAATGTTCCTATGAAATCTAAGGCCCATACATCAAATATCTTTACCTCTATGATGTTTGAAAGTGGCATCTCATCTCTCTTCAAAATATTGCCCACTCTTTGGCACCTATCACAACGTAATACAAAATATCGGGCATCCTTAAACAAGTTTGGCTAGTAAAATCCATTTTAGAGTAGTGCTCTAAAGGTAATCACTTTTAGCACTTTTGTACAAACTTTATTTTGATTAATAAAGCGAAAGGCAATTTCATTAATTTGATATTCATTTATATATATATTGATGTCGATCTTAAATCGAATTAATGAAGTCTATGATACAAAACATAGCATGAAGGAAATCATGATGAGATCATGATGATGAGAATCCTATCATGTGCAATTATTTTAGTATTTAAATATTCCTTAGTTATAGGATTAATAAGATAGGACATTATTAATCCAGATAGACTAGCACATGTTATACTCCTTGAATTTGGTCAAGCAGTGGATCTCACAAACTGTAAGCATGAGATATTTAAAGTTAACATGTGGATGCTTACTAAGATTAGTAAGTATATCGGAATACCCGCTATGAGATTATCATATGGATGATTTATCAAATGTCAATAATCAATCTCATTATAGCAATGGTGCAAATATCCTTAGACCTAAGGTACTTAAGAATATCTTGGATACTAATCCTATGCTTTGACATCATTCCTTGTTACCTCAAGATGAGGTCACTCTTAGGGTGGTGATTGGGTATAGCTATTGGTATTTGAAAGTAATTGGGTAGCCAATAAATGGTTCACCAATCCTGATAGAAGGAGATGATACCTACGACCTCTTGTCGAGGTCATTACTTAGGAGTCTCTGGCTAGAGCAGTTATGTATCGGGAAGAGAGTCTTCAATGACACATAGAGTAATGAGATCCCAGGACAAGAACTAACATCATTTGGACTAGATGTGACGTAGTCAGTCTAGTGGAAGTTGAAATATAGCTCATACTCTGAACCAAGTAGGGTATAGTATGGTGAAAGGACAAATTGCATAGTAATAATATATCAAAAGGCTCATAAGTTAGATAATTAACTACCTAAGAGTTCATGTGTTAATCCACTTATATTCTAGTAAATTATGATCATGAAACCTTTCATGATTTGCTTGAATTAAGAGTTAATTCAAGTGCCTAAAATAACCGAGAATCAATGGATCACATGCATAAAAGATTGGATGAAAAATATAGTGTGTATGGATGAATTTAAGTAGGCCACGATCGTGGCTCATAGGCAATGATTATGATAGAAGGCGAGGCTAGTTTTTAAGTAGGCCACGATCGCGGCTGAAACCTCGACAGTTGGTACATAAGTGAGTTCTTCACTTATATAGAGAAGGTTTTTACTGGTTCTTACACACTCAAGTGAGAGGATAAGGGCTCTATAAGAGTTCTAAAGTGAGAGAGAACTGTCTTAAGTCTTGTTCATTCAATTTATGCAATTGTTGCATAAATCAAAGTGCATGTAACAAGAGTCTTGATCTTTCTTTTCATTTTAAGCATCTACTTGAACTCATGTACTTTGGTGCTCAAATAACCCTTACACATTATTTTTTCTTCATCTTTGTATGTTCTTTGGTGATCAAGGAAGGGTTTGGTGTTTGCATTAACCAAACAAGGAGAAGAATCAAAAAAGGAGGAGAAATAAAATGGTAAAAGGTATTAAATTCCATGTTCTTTTCTATGTGCATGCACTGTGATTCTAGCTTTTTCGAGTTGTCACGGTGTCAGAATTTAGATTCTGACACTTCCACTGCATTCTCATGCATGTGATGCATGTATACATGACAAACCCAATAGTGGTATTAGAGAAAGTTTATGCATATAATAGATGATGTATTGAACATGTGCAAAGTGTTTGTTGGGTTGTGACTGACATGCATATTGATTTGGAATAATTCATGTAAATTTAAAAACAATTTCTCTGATTTTATTTCACAGAAATATTTATAAGATGTTATTTTATGTTTCCATCAAAGTAAATTTCAATTGAATGTCATTTGCTATTTTATTTTGAATTAATATTCAATCTATTCATATGTTGGTTTCTAGGAATTTCTGGAAAACTGAATGCATGTATTGATTTTGAAAATTTCGTAATAATTATAAAAATATTTTTTTTCTAATTTTCTTTCACAAAAATGTTTATAAGATGTTATGTTATGTTTCTGTTAAAGGAAATGCAATTCAATGTCAGTTGCTATTTTACTACGAATTTAGTATCAGCCTGATGCATGTATGAAGTTATGGGAAATTCTGGAAATCTGATGAGCATGCATGCTTGTAAATTCCATATTAATTTTTATAAAATTTTTGATATAAATTTTATGTTTACACATGCAAGATGAGATTTTGCAATGTGTATGAGATGTATGAAACTTATTGTTAAAGTGATTATCTTATGCATGCATGATGTAAAATATGACAAGTGTCATAGACTTGTGATGTGCTGGCTAATTCCTATTTATTAATAAATAATTCCTAAGAATTAGTGGCTGGAATTTTTTATTAGGCACATTTAGAATGTGTATAAGATGTTGGAATTTTTCCAGAATTAATTGAATTTGAATCAATTAATCAATTAAGTCGAAGTCAACATTGGTTAACTTTTTGAACGTTGATGAAGTTGATTTAATTAAAAACTTATGGTGTATGTATTTCGATTATAAAACCTTAATAAATTTTTTGTGAGACAAGAAATGTATTATTTTGATGGTAGTAACATCTTTACTGCATGTGCTTGAAATTAGGGTTTCAAAAATTTTTTGAACATCGAATTGGTCTTTTTAGTGTCTAGTAGGTTAACTTATTTATCTTAACGATTTTGGCTGTCAAGATGATTTTGGCTTGTGCCGAAATTGTTTAGATAAATTTGAGATGACCTAGGGATATTATAGATGACTAATTGATGTACGAGAATTTTTGAAACCCTAGAGATTAATTTAGAATTAATCTAAGTAGAGCATAGCATTTCTAGTGTGACTAGAAAAAGGCATATATACTAGAATTTAAAAGTTTAATTTGGACATCAAAATAATTGAATTTTAGGGTCCCTAATCGAATCATATCCATAATTTGAATTAGCTGAGACTAACTTTCATTACCGATTCAGTTTAAGAGTTAAATCGAATCATGAACTTTCGATGCATAGTCAAGTGACAATCTCAATTAAACCTCCTTTGTGTAATACATGCATTAAATGCATTTTAAGGGTATTTATGGACATAGGCTCAATTTCATTGAGTTGTCCATAATCTGAATATATATATAGAACATCATCCAAGTATTGATGAGACCAAAGAACAAATCCCTCAATAGAATTATTAGGACTTAAGCCTTCCATTTATATAGCAAGAACCAGAGTTCTTTTAAAGTTAGGTTGTTGGGCAAATCCAAGCCCGCTCTACACGAATATGTTCAAACTATGGAAATTAGATTTCCAGGTTAATGGGTTGGTCATAACTAGAAGCATTGATTTGTTGGGCAAACCCAAAATCAATGTGGATAGAGGTGAAGTTGGGTTATATATATGGGATGTATACAAATAAAAAGTTGATAACCTAATAAGTGTGCTAAATCAATAGTTGATGACACAAATCGATAGTTGCATCACTGAATGTAATTGGTATGAATGATACCTACCGATTGACCTAAGGTGGCTTGTTGGGCAAAACCAAGGTCATTCTTGGTGATATTGGATATCGACCTATTAAGAAAACTATAAGTTTTCTCGAATTCGTAGTGAGGGCTATAGATTTGAATAAGAATAATATGACCTATAATGAATGTGATTAAAGCCCTTATCGATATGCTTTAGTGTATATTCTAACATATTCTCTCGTTCTTCTAAGTTATTAAATCGCTACGATGTCTTCATCTAGTGTGAACCTACACTCTCTATTAGACTCCAACAAACTCACGAGACCTAACTTTTTGGATTGGCTATGAAATTTGAGAATTGTTCTCAAATTTGAAAAAAAAAGATATGTCCTAGATGAACCACTTCCCGATCCCTGCTGCCGATACATCTGATGAGGATCAGAGAGCTTACAAGAAGCTACTAGATGATAGTGATCTGACTAGGTATATAATGCTTGCCTCTATGTTACCAGAACTACAAAAGCAGCATGAGGTTATGGATGCTCAGACCATAGTCTACCATCTAAGGGAACTATTTGATAAGCAAGCTCATTCTGAAAGGTTCGAGACCTTAAGGTTGCTTTTCTGCACTAAAATACGAGCAGCTGTCTTGTTCGCTCCATAGTGTCTGACATAAACTTAACTATAACATTGAGTCCAAACTTTAGACATTTCATCTTCAGAGACACACCTGTGAATCAAACTGTCAGTATATATTTTATATAATACAGGTTCATCCCAAATGTAGCAAGAACACTGAAATAACAAACGCATCCTTAGTTGATGCGAGAGATTAGGGGAAGAATACCACCTAAGAGATAATTGGCAATATCTGCAAACCAAGGAAGAAAAGGATTTTTCTACCATCATTAAAGCCTCGTTAGGAAAATGTTATTCAATTTCCTGTTCTTCTTCATTTTGTACCCCTTCAAGTCTAAATAGGTGGTCAGCTACAATATTTTCTGCTCCTTTCTTGTCTTGAATCTCAATGTTGAATTTTTGGAACAGAAGCACCATCAAATGAGCCTAGCCTTAATATCTTTTTTAGCAAAGAGATAACAGAATGCTACATGATCTATAAAAACAATAACTTGTGAGCCCAAAAGGTAAGAATGAAATTTTTCACATACAAATACCACTACAAGCAACTCCTTCTTAGTGGTGGTGTAGTTCAATTGTGCTCCTGTCAAGGTCTTACTGGTGTAGTAAATTACATGTAACCTCTTCTCCTTCTGCTTTCTGAGTACACAGCCAATGGCATGATCGCTTGTATCACACATAATCTTAAAGGGAAGTGACCAATCTGGTGATGTCAAAATAGGTGTTATTGTAAGTGTGATTTTTAACCTATTAAAGTCATCTAAATAATCATCATTAAACACAAAAGACACATCTTTAACTAACAAGTTAGTGAAAGGTCTAGCAATAAGAGAAAAGTCCTTGATCAACCGTTTATAGAACCCTATATGACCAAGGAATGCTCGAATGCCCTTGATGTTGGTAGGAGGTGGGAGCTTTTCAATCGCTTTAGTCTTAGCTCGATCTACCTCAATCCTCCTGCATAAGATCTTATGGCCCAAAACTATTCCCTCTTGGATCATGAAATGGCACTTCGCCCAATTCAAGACTTAATGAGAATTCATCTATAAATACCTCCATGAATTTCTCGTTCATATCTACAAATATGACCATCATGCACTTGTGAGCAAAAGTCCCATAAGGACAAGTGAAAGTGGTTTTCTCTTGGTCTTATGGGTAAAAGAACACCTGATCATATCCTGAATATCCATCAAGAAAACAATAAAAAACATAGCTAGCCATCTTCTCAATCATTTGGTCCACAAAAGGTAATGGGAAATGGTCTTTCTTGGTGGCCAAATTGAGCTTCCTATAGTCAATGCATACTCTCTAACTTGTGATGGTCCTAGTGAAAATATGTTCACCTTTTTCATTATCCATCACTGCCATGCTGCCCTTTTTAGGTACACATTGCACTGGACTAACCCACTTGCTATTTTAAATTGGGTATATAATACTTACATCTAAAAGCTTCACCATTTCCTTCTTTACATCCTCTTGCACGTATAGATATAACCTTTTTTGCCTCTCTATCACTGTCATCCTTCTTTGAGTTTAATCTTATACATCACCACATTGGGGCTAATCCCCCTAATATCAAAATTTTGCTACCCCATGGCTATCATCTTCTTTTTAATGGTCTTTATCACCTTTTCTTTTTGCTCAATGTCTAATTGGTTGGAAATGATGATGGGTAAGGTGTGGTGCTTGCCTAGAAATGTGTGTCTCAGGTGAGAAGGTCAAGGTTTTAGTTCTATAGTGGGAGGCTTTACAATGGAGGGTGGTGTGGGTGCATCCGCTCTCTCTAACTTCTCTTGCTCACCCTCCTCACACAATTCCTCTTTACTCACACTCTCATCCTTATTCACTTCAACAACTTTCTCAACTTCCTTTTCAATTCCTTTTTCAACCTCTTTTACAAAATCATCCACAACATCAATCTTCATAAGCACTTCCATCCTCCAGCTTCTTCAAAGATTTAGTTATATTGAATTCAAACTACTCATCACCAATTCTAAAAATGAAATTTCCTTCACACACATTAACTAATGCCCTGCCAATATTCATAAAGGACCTTGTCAAAATCAATGGAAAATTCCTATCTTCTTCAAAATCCAACACAACAAAATCAATAGGAATTATAAATTTATCCACTTTTACTAGAATGTCTTCTACTACCCCAAGTGGCATTTTGATGGATTGATTCGGAAGTTGGATAAGCATGGATGTTGGCTTAACATCTCCTAGCCCTAATTTCATGAAAATAGACAAAGGCATCAAGTTAATACTTGCACTTAAATCACATAAGCATTTAAAAAATTCAAAATCACTAATAACACATGGAATAGTAAAACTCCCTGGATCTTGTAGTTTTGAAGGCATTGTGCTTGTGATGATCAAACTATAATTCTTCGTCAAAGTCACTGTCTGATTTTCCTCCCAAGTGTGTTTGTGTGTCTATATGTCCTTGAGGAACTTTGCATACATGAGCATACACTCCGATGCCTCCACTAAAGACAAATTAATTTGAAGTTTCTTCAACTTCTCCAAAAATTTGGAGAACTGAGTGTCAACTTAATGCTGTCTCACCCTCTGCGGATATGGAATATTAGGCTTATAGGGTGGTGGTGGTACATATGGCTTCTCTACTTCTTTTTATTCTACATTTTCCTTTTGTTGACTATCTTTTTGAACACTTAGCTCCTCCAATTGCTTGCCACTCCTAAGTGTGATCGCCTTAAGTTTTTCCTTTGGATTGGCCTCAGTGTTGCTTGGTAAGCTTCCTGCATTTCTAGAAGACGAATTATTAGCAAGTTGACCTACCTATACCTCCAAGTTATGGATGGATGAAGCGTGGCTCTTTACAATCTAGTCAAACTTTGCTTTTGTTCTCTTCTAACTCTCTTCTTTTCTTCTTTGACCTTCCTCTTAGCTTGAAAACTTTGAACCTAATACATCCATTAACTTATCCATTTTGTTCTCTAGAGACCTAAGTCGGTCTTGCTCAAATTCGTGAGGTCCTTTTGCTCTCATTTGACCACCTGTCTTGTTAGTACTTCACAAAAAATTTGGATGGTTTTTCTACCCAAGATTGTAAGTATTAGAGTATGGATTGTTACCTCGTTGCAGCTGACTTAAGTAATTTACTTGCTTTGTACCACTTGCTCCCAACAAGAAACATTCAGTTGTGCTATATTTGTCTTGCCCATATAACTCACATTGTAATTGCATGGTCTTGACTGTGGATGAAGAAGCTCCTTGCATGTTGCTCAACTGCTTAGTGAGGGCAGTAATCTGTGTTTGTAAGACTATTACCGAGTCAAGTGGAATCATTCATTTTTACTCCTTAGACCCTTGTCTACTCCTTTCATTTGACCACATACAGCTATTACACCATTGTAGAATGTCTACAAAAAATTCCCTCGGAAGGATGTGATGGGGGCAGCTCCTTTATAATTCCTTAAATCTCTCTTAGGCTTCATACGATGACTCCCCATCACTTGTTGAAAGTTTATGATCTCTTTAGTGATTCTTGTTGTCTTGGTCAAGGGAAAGTATTTAGTTAGGAAGCTTGGGCTAGCTGCTCCCAAGTAGTGATTTGGTTTGCACTGAGTGAATTATGCCATGTCTTTACCCAATCCCTCAAGGTAAAAGAAAACAATCTTAACCTCATAGGATCATTAGACATCCCATTAAACCTAAAGGTATGACAGATCTCTAAGAAATTTGCAAGATGGGCATTGGGATCGTCATTGGACAACCTATAAAAGTGCACACTGCTCTGAAGTTTGTTGAGGAGTGTCGGATTGATCTTGAAATTATTGGCTTGAATCACTAGCCTTGCAACTCCTTAAGGACTGAAACTTGGCCTCAGAAAGTCCATCAATGTCCTCTCAACTCCTCCTTGCTCTCCTTCTTCTGCCATATTCCTTTGTATTTTGTCTTGATGCCTAAATTGTAAACCCTATTTGAATTATGGACTTGCAATCTCTCAATTCACAAATTACCTACAATTCTAATTAGTTCTAAAGCTATCTATTAAATAATCCGGTCTTACACGTGATGTCAATTAGATCTCCTAACCCTCGTTAACCTAATCTAATCATTTTTATCTGGTTCATCCTCTTGGTTTGTTACCGAAACATGAAAAATACATTAATCAATCATAATATCCAAATCAAGTAAACATGATTCAACTATATTAACATTAAATATAAGCAAAATCTCAAAGAAAAATTTAGAACATCATTAACAACTTAAAATTCATAACCATAAAACCCATCTCAGTCTTACACAATAAATGAATAAAAGGGTAAATGGGGGGGGGGGTGCGGGGAATGAAACTTAGGTTGGATGATTCAGAAAAGTAGCGGTATTGGGAGATCACATATTTTGGGAAGCTTCGGCTTCGGAACCCTCCTCTTCTTCCTCTTCTTCTTTTCTCTCTCTTTTGGGTTTCCAAATTTAGGCTAAATGTAGACTCCTTTCTAGGGTTACATCATAATACTTTTCTAGAATGAAACGATCGAGAAGAAGAAGGCAAAGGAAGGAGAATCAGAGGGAGAGTGGAATCTAAGGCATGGTAGCTCATGTGTAAATTGTAAGATCGATGACTGCACTACCATTGCATGATTCATTCGAACCACCTTGAGCACAAGAAGAGCATCGAGCTACTAACATTAAAAGAAGCGTTACATAAGAGGCAATTCATGGACAATTAATTTGATGTTATTTCCTTTTATTTTTAGATAGTTGAATTTCGTAGTTAGGTTATTTCGTTTCCAAATAAAATCAGGAAGGTATAAAACTTTGACATGAATTAATGATTAAGGAAGTAAGCAAAAGAGAGATGAAAAGGCCATAAAGAGTTAAGGAGTGATTCCGGAAAATCGGAGAAGGATAAAAGAAGAGAAAAATTAAAAATTGGTGGAAAAAGTGCAGGCCACAATCGTGGCCTATGGCAGGGTGAAGGAAAGGCAAATTTCAATTTCAAATTTTACCATTTTACCCTTCATTCACCTATATATTCATTTCTTACTTCATTTTTTAGCTCACTTTTATTCTTTTTTATCTCTCTAAGATTAGAACCTCCAAAGACTCTCATTTCTCTCTACCTAAATTTCAAACTTTCAGTCTCTTCCAACTTCTACCTACTCGCAAGCCAGTATGTCGCGAATTAAGTAGTTAGCAAAGCGCGATCAATCATCGGGGCAAAACCAAGTCTCGAGACGAGGGAAAAGGAACAGGGCAGCTAATTATGGAGCACCTTTTCCAATCTTCTCAAATGAGGAAGGTACCCGCTTTCATTCTCTTCGCAATAGGAAAATTATGGTTCCAAAGTATTTTCGTTTTGGAACTTTAGATAAATCAGAATTGCGAGACAAGGTCGCAAATTTAGCGGAGAGAATTCTATGAGGATAGTTCATTCAATTCCAATATCCAGTTTACAAAGAACTTACCTTATATTTCTTTACATCCTTTTAGTTTGAATCCAATAAACTTAGGGAATTGTGGTTTAGGTTGTAGGGACAACCTTATAAGCTTAATTATGAGACTTTGTATGAAATTTCTAGTCTCCCCGATTCGTTCGTAGTTGATTAGCACGATGATCTCTGTGTCACCCCCTATTGGACTGAACTAACTAGGTTAGAGCATTTCGATGCTAAGGATGCATACAACAACATCATCAGGAGCCATGAACATATGTTGCTGCATAAATTCATATGTCAAACTATTTTTAACAAAAAAAAAACCATCAAGTGTTCGACGAAAGAACTTTTCATGTTGTGGTGCATAGATCACAACATCCCAGTTTGCACAACCACCAATATATTTAACACAATTATTGCTACTTGACGTAAGATGAGCAACAAATTAGGAATAGGTTACTTGGTTTCGACCATAGCTGATTACTATAGAGTTGAGTGCAACGGACTCACAGTCTACTATCTTGAATTCATAAACCATCATTACCTATGGCGAGCTGAAATCCTAAATCCCATAATATGGAACTTCAGAATATTAGTGCCAAGACACACGTCAAGGTCATGACTAGTTAAGCGAGTTCAAGTGCTCAGCAATAACAAGAAGAGTATTTGACCAGCAAGGAGTCCAAGGAGGAAGAAAAAATAGAAGAAGAAAGTGCTCGATACATTCTTCGCAAACACCAAGGTAATTACAGATACACTTGCAGAGAACTCTAGAAGAATGAAGGAGATGGCCCGAACATAACGTCATTAGAACTAGGACATTCGTCATATCTATCATTATTTTGAGGCTCAGGGTGTCCAACTGCCACCCCCAACACCATTCCCACCTCCATCACCATGAGGCTTTGTTTTAACTCTTTTCTTTTTAAATTTAGTCTTTATTTTTTTACTTTAATTTATATTTCTTCTTTCCATATGTATTTGTTTGTCCCCTTCTCACATTGAAAACAATGTGTTGTTCAAGTGTAGGTAGGGTTATGTGTTTTGCTTTAAATGTGAATTTTGCATATTATATGATAGTTTATTAAGTTGCATTTTGTGAATAGTGTGAATGTTTCAATGGCTTAGATGGATTGAAATTGATTTAATTTTAAACATAGTCCATTAGGTTGTGAAGAATCATTAGCTCGTAAAATTAGTGAATTGGGTTCTTTTTCTAAATATACAGCTCAATTAGGATTTAGTGTTAAGTTGTAGGAAATAAAAAATATTTTTTGTTAATTTTATGTTAATTACTATTCTGTTGGCCTTCGGGTTATGAATAGAGCTAGTACCCAGTTGAGAGCGTGATGTAGCTAAGTAACCAGATCGACACGAATCACAAATGTGTTCTTTCGCATCAAAAGGCTATAATGACATTCCAATTAAGCAGCTTAATAAAAAAACATGACTTAGTTGAGTAACCGAATCAGCATTCATCGCCAATACAATCATATTTTCCTCCATTATATTGCCTTAGTAAAGCAATAGTAACATAAATTGCTCCAAGTTATCACAACAGTTTCCTATTTTACAAAGAAAGAATTTTGCTAAAGGCTCATCATCTAGGCTTCATTGAACCATTTTAAGAGCTAAGTTTTTTGTTTCTTCTCCTCAATTTACAACCAAATCTAATCAAACCCCTATAAGCATATCCAAACAGCTCTGATTTTAACAGGCTCACTTAGCTTATGTGATGAAAAATAACGCTAAACTTAATACAACCACGTATTATGGCTGTCCATTGAAAGTAAGCATCTCATTCTTTCAAACACTTAGGCTAGCATAGGATGGTGTGGGGTTGATTGGGTGTTAGGAAAGGGGTGGGCTTTTGCTAGGTTCAATAGGTTATTTTTCATTCATAATGGTTAATATCTATTATTGTTAAAGATGGAAGGATATAAAACTAGTAGTTTTTTTAAAGGCTACCATCTCTCCCACCTAGAAGTTGCCAAAATGACAACAACATTCTCATGGCCTCTCCTTTTTCCTATCATATGTAGATAACTCCCTCCCTTGCACTATAATAAATTTTGCAAGCTCATCCTTTTGGAATGATGAAAGGACACATAAGATAACAAAAGACTCAAATGCCAAAATACAGAATTGGAATGTCAACATAATAGGGAATGTAATTTGTAGACCTATAGCAATGACTGGTAATGTGTTGTCAATCGTTTTGCAAGCTTTACAATTTACATCCTTTAAAATGTGATTTGTAGTACGTGAAGGGTCAGTCACACAAGGAAGTGTGAATTAATCTAATCCTACATTATCTATGGCTTAGAAAATTGATTAATTGAAAATAAAAATTGCAAAGAAAATTAAATGCGGGAAAGTGATTATCAAGAATTTAACTCGCAAATTTAACGCAAAAGAATAAACCCAAATTGAATAATGAAAATTGCAATCTCTCAATTAACAAAAGACCCATAACTCTAATTAGATCTTAAGCTCTCTAATAAACTATGGGGTCTTATACGAGATTTCTCTCTGCACAATAATCGATATGATTAATCACGTGGTCTATTAGATCAACTAACTCTCATTAATCTAATCTAGTCATTTTTCTCTAGTTCACCCTCTTAGTTTGTTACTGAAATATGCAAATAATGTAATCAATAAATGACAACACCCAATCACAATAACACACAAATAACTATATTAGCAGTGAATCAAGGTAAAATCCTGAAGGAAAAGTTAGAACATCATTACAATCCAAGATCCATCATCATATAATCCATCATTATCTCATACATTCAATGAATGGAAGTAAAGATAGAAAGGAGAAAGAACTTGGATCGGATGACCTAGGAAGGCAGCAACGTCAGAAGACTCGCTTCCTCTCTCCCCTTCTATCTCTCTTCTTCTTCTCTCCTTTGAAGCTTTCCAAAAATGGCAGAAGTGGAGGCTCTCCTTTCAAGTTTCCTCCTCCTTTTCTCTTTATAGTCCTTTCTAATTAACGCAAATGTAGGGCTTTTCTCCTGCCCAAAAGGTCTAAAAAGTCCTTTGAAAACTCAAATCGGGAAGGCTATTCACATGTTCTGTCACACATTGTGGCTTACAGTGCCATGAACGTGGCCTATGAGTGAGCCTGCTATCACGATCATGGTAACTGTCCATGATCGTGGCTCCTTCCTGATTCTTCTGTCACGATCGTGGCATACTGGCCACGATTATGGCCCTCTATTTTGGTTCAGGTCTCTTCTGAAACTCCTCCATTCTTCGATATTAACCTGACAAACTAGCAAACTCATCAAAGCACCTCAAATACACAACATTGAAGCTCAAAAGCATGCTCTAATCTATAAAACACTTAAAACACAAATATTTAAGTAACTAACACAATTCTAACTTAAACATGCACTAAACAATCAAATTAACAAATAAACATACACCAAACCATCCACTAAAACATGATGCAATCTATAACTATCACAAATCATAATGCTACTCAAAATAAACTAGACCTACTACTATAGTAATGGTGAGTCTGGGTCGATCCCACAGAGAGTGTTCAGTTAGCTTTTGAAATGAAATTAATTGGCATTTAGGTTTTTTTTTAGGTGGGAGGGTTGGTTTGGTTTGAAGTAAGAAAATAAAGTAAAACTAACATAATGGAAACAAATTAAAGAAAACATGTTAAAATGATGAAAGTGGTGAATTCATTAGGAATACAAATTTTTGGTTCTATCTCAGCCTACACCCTAATTAAACATATTTCATTGAATTCTTGTTCTTTTACCTCTCTTAGCAACTATTAATCATGGGTTAACGATAAGCTCTTTTAACCCTATTTTTCTCTTAGGTTGTGTTTAATCAAGATGCGATTGTGAATTAAATCTAACTACCGAAGAAACCTAGGGTATGATATTTAGATTCAATTGGGTATAAACTCTATTAACCCTAATTTTCTCTTAGGTTGTGCTTAGTCAAGATATGATCGTGAATTAAACCTAACTACCGAATAACCTAGGATACAATCTCTAGATTCAATTAAGTAGCAGCATTACAAATTAGGAAAATCGATTAATCAAGGAATTAGCCACATACGAAGGGTTCATTTAACCTACGTTATGTTATCCCTAATGATTACGAACCATTAGTAACTACAAATGAATTTCATCATAACAATTACATATTATATTACATATTCTAGCAATGGGTTTGTAATAAAAAGATACAATGAACGCATTCAAATAATCTTTTCATAATACCTAAATAATAAGCATCCGATAACAAAATCAATTCCTAAAGAGAGAAAGAAAACAACAAATACAAGGAAAGATAAGCTTAACCAAGTTGTCGGTGTCGATGTCACCTCTGATTCAACGTTGAGAAGCTACCCTTTCATAGGTCTCTCACGGTTTAGAGTTTTGGCCTTTTTTCTCATCTCTTCTGAAGCTCCCTCTCGGTTTTTCTCCAAGCAAAAAACCCTCCAATCTTTCATAACTCTACTGTCACACACCCCTCGGTTTATGTTAGAAACTAGGTTTTAAAAGATAAGAGAGGTGGCAACTTCTCATGCCCTCAGTTCTTCACTTCTTTTCCAAATGCAGTCATCTACCATACATGTCTCTTATATTCAACAGATGGGTTTTTAATGTAGCAAAAAGGACAACTAGCTCTCTCTATTTCTCTTGTCATTATCCCATTCTAGCTGCCCTTTATTTTCTTCTCCCAGCCGACACCTCACCTAACACACACCTTTGCTTTACACGTTAAACATAGAATGGCAGCTGCTATGTGTGGTGTCTCACTCACGTAAGGCACCTTGCATAGGTGTGAGAGTGTCTCACACCCATGCAAATCCATGCATAGCTGTGAGTGATGCTCATGACTGTGTAATAATTCCAGCAGGCTGTGAGCATGATTCACCCTCCATTCTTTTATGCTTTATCTTGTCTTCTCTTGCTCTAATCTTCTTCTTCTTGCACTATGAAGATAAGTGAATGTGTATCTTGAAAAAATGGCCCCAAATATAGTGCTTTCGACTCGCTTTAACTCATTTGCTTCCGAATTGTGCCTAAAACCACATATGAGTTAAAGTGAGTATCTTAAACAATTTCATGTTATTAATCGCTAAATGTTATGGAATAATTATACAATCAATTAAACACATGTCAATGACCTTAGCCCAAATTTTCACTACTTTTAGTCCTTCTTATCCTTCCTTTGATTCACAAATTTGATTGGGGATTTACCAATTATGTCTTCTTGCTAGGGCTCTCTCCTTTGAATAGGGATTTTTATGGTAAGTTTTGGACAAAAACCTAAACCTACTAGCCTCTTCTATCTAATTCTAAGATGTTAATCTTGATTACTTGGCTTACACCACATTGATAGGTTGGTAATTGTTTTTCTAAAAGATTATCATTTCGATTTTCAATTTTCTTGACCTTCTTCGAGTAGCTAAAGATGATTTAGAATAATGAAGAAAAAGGTAAATGAAGGTAAATCCAATACCCCAAGATCTTATGTTGAAATTTCTTTTGGGTTTAAATATTTTTACTTTCCTAAGTCTCACTAGTGTTGCTTATAAGTCGTGATGTGCCCTGAGATGGCCTTAGCCTACCTATGAAATCACAAGCTTTTGCTCCACAAATATAATGCATTAGTATCTTTTGTTGAGGGTTCTTTTAGGTTTAAATATCTTCCTCCATTCAAAAGTTTCAATTAATTCTTCAAAACCTTTTCTTTTTTGAACAAAATATATGTTTCCTTTTCCATTTGGTATTTAATGTTGTGTAGTAGTTAGAAACCTTGTTTGTTAGGAATTTCTTTGGGGCAAGGTAAAAGAACTAAATAATATCAAAAGTATAGCTGATAATTGTTACACAACATAGAGATAAATTTGATCTATCCTTAATCCAGGTTGAGGCCATAGAAATAAACTTATACACAACTAATGTAAGAATGAATATGAAACTTGGACTCATGCTTTTGTTTGTTGGGAACGTTGTTATAAACTAGAAGTCAAAATTTTTGGGAATTGAAGTGATGTTTAGTTTAGTGCAATCGAGGAATGAGTAGGAGTGGGCAGTGATAAATGATGGAGCAAGGAAGAACCCTAATATGGATTGGTAGCATATCGTAATGTTAGTCAAAATAAACTAGACTACTACTATAGCAGTGGTGAGTTTAGGTCAATCCTACAAAGAGTGTGTGTAAAGTTATTCAAATGAAATTAAATGATGTTTAGGTTATAAGGGGGGTTGGTTTATCAAACAAGAAAATAGAATACAGCTAAACTATCAAAAGCAAATTAAAGAAAACATGGAAAAGTGATGAAAGTTATAAATCCGTTAGGGACCTGGTTCTTTGGTTCAATCTTGGCCTAAACTCTAATTAAATATATTTTATTGATTTTTTGTTCTTTTAGCTCTCCTTGAACTATTGGTTGTAGATTAACAACAAGCTTTATTAATCCTGATTTTTCCTTAGGTCATAATTAATTAAGAAGAGCTCGTTAATTAACCCTAGCTATCGGATAACCTAAGAGACGCTCACCAAGTTTAATCGAATAGTCGCCTTATGAGTGAGAAAAAAACATACCAATCTAAGCGATAATCACACAAGCTCAGATTATTTAACCTAGTTTATGTTACCTCTAATGATAACGAACCATTAGTAGCTACAAATGAATTGGAAAAATAACGATTACGTATTGTATTCAATTTTAGCAATGGGATATTACATAAAAATAATCAAATAGAGCATTCAATCATTCTTATATAAGACCCAAACATTGAATAAAGGATAGCATAATCAATCTATCAAAGAAAGAAAACAACAAATACAAGGAGAAATACATTTAACCAGTTTGTCGGCGTCAATTTCATCTTTGAATCCATGTCAAGAGTTGATAAGTACTTAATTAATTATGAAATTATTCCATAACACTTAGCGATTATTGACGTGAAATTGCTTAAGATACTCACTTTGATTCATATATGATTTTAGGCACAATTCAGAAGCAAAGAAGTTAAAGTAAGTCCAAAGCTCTATATGATGGATATTTTTTGAAGATTATTTTTCACTTGTCTTCATGGAGCAAGAAGCAGAAAATTAAAACACAAGAAGAAAAAAAAAGAAAACACAAATGTGAATTAATAGTAGCCCATGCAATGTGTTTTATGGGAATTAAATGAAGACAAGAGGCAACTGAAAGAAACAACATGAAATAATAGTGCTGGATATGAAGCAAATGAAGGCAGCTAGAAGGAAACAGTTCACTCCAAAATGACGTAGCACAGACGTGAGGGACCAAGGGAGCAAAATCGCAAGCAACATAAGAAGGAACGCAGCAGCAGAGTACCAAATGACGTAACATAGGAGGACCAAAATGCATCAACTAGTGAGATGACCAAAACGCAACAACATTAGCCAATGCAAAACGCACAGTGGTGGTAGAAACAGGAGCGTAGGTTTTAAGTAAGTGAACAGTAAAGTGGACCAAGAATTAAAACAAAGAAATAGAGAGTAACAGAAGGGAGGAACAATGACGAGAGTGAGAGGGGAGTCTTCGATGGGACATTAATTTTTGGAGGGGCTTAAGTATTTTTTGTGGGAGTCTCGTGAAGAGCTAGACATCTTGACACTGGCTCGGAGGTGGCATTGATGCAGAAGACCCGAGTTAAGTTTATTTGACTATTTTTGTTGTTTTCTTTCTCTCATTAGAAATTGGTTGTGTTTTCCTATGTTAATTGATTTTTTGTGTATGGATAATCATATTCTCGTTATTGTTTAGTTATTTGTGTATGAACCCATTAGGTATTATGAAAATATGATTTTAATGCGTTCATTGAATCATTTATTTGCAAACCCATTGTCAGAATTTTGATATAATCTGTAATTTTTATGTTGAAATTCATGTGTAGCGACTAATGATTTGTAATCATCAAGGATAACATAATATAGGTTAAATGACGCATCATATGTGGTTATCGCCTTGATTAATAGGTTTTTCATAATTGGTAATGCTATTACCTAATTGGATTTAGAGAATGTGTCCTAAGTTATTTAGTAGTTAGGTTTAATTAATGATCATATCTTGATTAAACACTACATAAAGTTAATTATTAACCTACAATTAATAGTCTCTAAGAGAGGTTTGAGAACAACAAATCATGAAAAAATGCTTAATTAGAGTGTAGGTCGAGATTGAACCAAAGAATCGGGTCCCTACTAAATTCTCTACTTTTGTCATTTTTTAACATTTTTTCTTTGCATTAGTTTTGTTAGTTATTTTAGCTTTACTTTATTTTCTTATTTCTAAAACCAAAACCCCCTTAAACCTAAATATCGATTAATTTCATTTCAACAACTTTACACACACTCTTTGTGGGACTGTCCTAGACTCACTCCTGCTATAGTAGTAGTCTTGTTTTTATTTTGACTAGGAGACCCAGACTTAAATTAGAAGATTTGAAAGTAGACGACATACCATTATGGATATTCTTAACCAACGTTCTGCTTGAATATCGGAAGACAAGTGGGTTGAGCAATCTTGCTAGTTATATTGTTTGACCTATAACATTGGACTAAGCAACGGCTAAAACAAAATGTGTCAATTATGCTCGCATTTTTGTTCTTATGACTTCCTTGAATAAACTACCTAATATCATTCTATTAATTATATTGAATGAGGATCTAGAGCCCATCGAGGGTCAATTGCATGTGACATATGCATGACGGCTACAAAATGGCAGAAAACAGAAATGGATATCTACAGGGATGGCATTCAAATCTGGTGGATTATTACTTAATGGTCAAGAGAAGTATGTTGCTTTGGAAACAACAAAAAAAGTAGGGGTCTTAGCAAACACAAGGAAAACCCAGGATATGCATACGGTGGCAAACTCAATTGGCAAGCCTATTTCTATTCATTCTCCTATCGGTATAGCCACAGGGAACATTAAATTAGGAGATGAAAATGTAAGCACAACACCTACTCATCATACACATATGGGGGAGCATATCCAAGCAACTCATGTGGCTGTTTAACCTCTAATTGCAATAGAACATGATAGCATCGGGATGAAACAGTGCAATTAGTGAACAGTACTGTGAACTGTGCTATAGTTGATAAATGTCCACAAATCATTGTTCAAATGAAGGCACCTAATACAAGCTCTATAGATGAATTAAATCTTGGAAGTTTGGAGAATAAAACATGTGTATTTGTTGGGCAAAAACAATCGTTATCTTAGACAAATGTTGCACTAGAATTTGAGACAGTTATAAGGTGAAGATCGAATCAGATGAAAAAACTCTCCCTAGGGGAGACAACAACATAAATTTTCTCTTAGAATGTAAAAGGGGCCAATACTCTTAATAAACAATTAATGATTAGAGAAATCATATTGCAAAATCGATTCATCTTGGTTGGTATTTTAGAAACACGAATAAAAAGACAGAGCCCCAATATTCTAAACTTTTTTCCAGTAACGTGGAGGAGTGTGTCCAACGTCTCTTGTTATCCGAATAACATAATTTTTGTTTTGTATGATACTACTGCTCTATCTATCATCTCATATAGCATAGCTGATCAAATGATACATTTGGAGGTTACCAATGGACAGCTTCTGTAAAAACTATGCATCTCTTTCATATATACACATAATAACACATACTAGCAAAACTTCTATGGAATCGCATCAAAAAAATTGTTACCTCCATTACTGACCCATGGATGTTATCAGGTGATTTCAATTCTATTTGGATAGCTGAGGAGGCAGAAGGACTACAAGCGGTTTGTACTCCTTATATGGAACTTGGTAGATGTTTAGAGGAAGCATAATGTACTGATATACTGATGGGAGGAAGTTTCCATACATGGACAAATAAGCAAGTGCGTCCTCATCTGATACAGAAAAAACTTGATAGAAGTTTTTTTTTGAAAATTAAACTTGATAAAATTTTGGTAAATCTTTAATGGATGAATATTTCCCAGTTGCTTCTCTAAATTTGCTAATAATCATTCATCAGATCATACATCTATTCGTACTTTTCTAAATGCGAAGAGACCTATCCATTCATTCCAATTTAATGACTTTATGATGCAGCTAGCTAGGTTTGAGGAAGGAGTATAGGTTGCCTTGGGGACAAACATTTGCATAACTAAGCAGTTTATATTTTTGAAGAAAGTGGCACTAATCAAGCAGGAAATGAAGAATCTCTACAATGATAATATTGGCAACACACACCATCTTGTCAATATGACTAGAGGAGAACTAAAAGCTATTTAATAGATGCAATATACTAATCCTGGGAATTCGAGTCTCGAAACAATGGAAAGTGATGCATTACACGGGTACTCACAAGCTCTATTGTTTGATTATTCTCTCTCCAAACAAAGAGCAAGAGTATCATGGATGAAACATAGAGATAGAAACACATTAGAATTTCACAAGGCAATTATAGCAAGGAAGGCTAGAAATAAGATTATATTACTCACTCACAACAACGTTACCTTTAAGTCCCAGACACAAATTTTGAAAGGAGCTTATGAACATTTTAGCAAGTTGATGTGCAAACCTACAGATTCACATTCTTCCACACCATTCCTCAAACTAATTTTAGACGACTCTATCTCTTCAGAAGATGCAATCCAATTAGCCAGACCTATAACAATACTGGAAATTCAGGAAACCATGGCATCTCTTCACCCTCACAAAGCCCTCGGACCAAATGGTTTCAATGTCAAATTTCTCAAGGACATTTGGCCTCTGACTAGGAAGATGGTCTCAGAAGCTGTGATGGAATTCTTTGGTAAAGGAACTCTTCTTAAAGACATTAATAAGACTTTCATCACTCTTGTACCAAAAAAGGTGAATTGAATAGGTTCAATAGGTTTCGGCCAATTGTTTGTTGCAACTCCTTGTATAAAATCATTTCTAAGCTGATAGCCTAAAGACTCAAAGGAATTCTTTATAAGCACATTAGTCACACTCAAGGTGCTTATATACCTAGAAGATTAATTGGTGATAACATTTTACTACTTTAAGAGCTCATTACTGATTACTCCAAGAAGAAAAACAAACCCAATTATTGCATCAACATCGATCTCAGGAAAGCCTATGACAATGTTGATTGGAGTTTCATCATAAAAATTTTGCAGGCTATAGAATTCCTAGGAATATACATAAGGTGGATCGAACAATGTTTGAAAACTTCTACTCATAGCATCTTGATGAATGGACAGCCCACTAGGTTCTTTAAAAGTTGCAAAGGGATCAGACAAAAAGATCCCTTATCTCCATACATCTTCGGTTTGGTTCAAACTCTCCATAAAATCATTTAAGCATGTTGTAGCACAGAAAAAGGAGTTCAAGTACCACTTGAAGTGTGGTAAATTTAAATTGACCAATCTTTGTTTTGCAGATGATATGATCCTGCTTTCCAAAGCTGATCACATCATCTGAAGATTTTCCACAGAGTTTCTGGATTACATGTAAATTGTTCTAAAGGTTTCATATTTCTATCTAAAAGTGCTTCACATCTGCATCCTTTGAGCATAACCTTAATTAGGTTCCAATCACAGGAGTTCCCAATGGAATATTTAGGTATCCCCATCTTACCACATAGATTAAAAGTAAAGGATTATACCAAGCTACTTGATAGAATACAAGCTTAAGTCTCTAGTTGGGGCTCTAAACACCTTTTGTGAGCAGGGAGGGCTCAACTTATTAACTCGGTTCTCAATTCTATCAATACCTATTGGGCTGCCCACTTGTCCTTTCCAAAAGAAAATTTGAAAGCTATAGACCGACATTTTAGTAACTTCTTATGGACAGGTAACAAAGAGAGAAGTCACAAAACTATGGTGAAATAGAAGGAAATTTGCACTCTTAGAAATTGCGATGGTTTGGGAATTTATTCCATCAAAACTTTGAACTCAGCTTTTCTCACAAAAAGGATTTGGAGATTAATGGAGGACAAAAAAATTATATGGTGCCGATGGATACATAGCTACTTCATCAAGAACAGAAGAATATGGTCAATAAATAGCTCGCACATTACCTCGGCCACATTTAAAGCCATTTTCAAGATGAGGGACCTGAACAAATCAAACTTCATTGTGCTCACAGGTAATGAGAAATTCATCAACTTTTGGTATGATAATTGGCTTTCTGTGGGTCCTTTAATTGCCTCCAATGTTGCTGACTCCTTTAAGAGCTTCTTCACTTTAAAAGTATCGGTGGCTATTGCATTACAAAACAAGCAGATAATTCAGAACTCAACAATCCCCACCTCCCTAGGTGATGAAATATACACCACTTATTGCAACAATGAATTGGATTCATATACACTGAGATATGCGGTTGATGGTCGATATTCAAACACCTCTTGTAAGGAGTTATTGTTCAAACAACTTACCAAGTTGACACGGACTAAAGACACATGGGCCAGTCATATTCAACCTCGGGCAGTTGAAATAGGTCTGCAACTGAAGGGCTCCACAGGTTGATCTGCCATACTAATGTATTGGTGATGCTACATTAATCAGGATAGTTTCGTCCTCACGGCATGCGGGTTGCGTGCCTCATGTCACAAACAACTGGCGTCAAGCCAAGTTAAGGCGACACGATGAGTGGTGGTTAGCTGTTCAATACTTGCATTTTCCTTAACGTGATCATTTGCTACTAGGTATCAATCCAAAGTGGAATTCTAATGTTGTTCAGATGTAACAACTTTATTGCTTTTAGACTTTAAACTGTTTTGTAAGTTGTGACAATTTGATTCGCCCTTAAGACCTAATAAATTCAAAATTTTCAAAAAAATTGCATCAGATACACGTTTCACCTCGAGTAATTCGAATCCTTATATGAATTGAGGATCCTCCATTATTCCAACAATCACTTGTACATGTCTCTAATTCATTCCATGCCACATGGTACATACAAAGTCTTATTACTCACACTTGGTTCCCCTTTCTATGGATGGTTTATTTAATTTTCCCCTCATCCCTTCTTATTCTTTCCATATGGCCAAACGTTCCTAAATTTGTTCTCTGATAAATTAGCCAATGAGTGTGCATGTGCCTCCATCCTTTCTCATCTTTGGTCTTTTGATGTTGAGAATTAAAGCATTGCGATTTAGCTAAGATAATTGACTTGCATCCACTTCATAAGCTTTTCTTAATAAATTGATCGATGAAAAGTAATCTTTCTAAAATGATTTTATTTTTATTAAAAATGTCAAAAACAATGTCTTTAATTTGGATGAAGAATATTTCAAAAAAATGTTTTATACAAAGAGTACCCTAATTTGTCTTCCTTGCGGGATAGAGAAAAATAACTCTTTACAACTTAATAATTAAGCATTTTAATTATAATTATTATAAAAAACAATACAATACTATGAATACACTCAACAAATACTCTTCTACTTAGTAATAGTGAAGCAATAATAACAAGCATCTCTAGCTTATTAATATTCCAAAGGATCATTAAAAAAATTGTTAAAAGTATGTATACTCACCTTTGATCTTAGTCATTAAAATTTAAAATCAGTTGTTACAATAATAACATCCTAACAACTCAATCAACGAACTTCCAAATTCAAATTAGGTAAAAACATCACAAACTCTATACAATATTCAAAAATAAAATGTGTTTTATTTGATGAGTTGGAATAGCCAAATCCCAAGTCTTTTGAATTTGTGAGCCATATTTTGGCTTATAGGAAAACACTTTATTCAAAGTAATATAGGTTATTAACATAGGCCCACAATAAGGATAATATATATACGTGAGGAAATGACAGGCCCACGATTAGACCCCAAAAGCCTAAGTAGTGATCTAAAGGTCTATAAATAAGATCAACAATTTATAAACAAGGTAAATACATCTTATCCTATACTTAGTGGAAGTATGGTGTTTTAGCCTTGCAAAAAGTCGTTTATAACTTATGTTTTAAAGTCCAAACATCTAATCAAGTCCTTGATGCTCTTTATAGATTTATGGCATCCAACTTAATACATTAGAAGTTAAAGGTGTATACTTGAAATCTATTTTTAAGGCATTCAATTGAACTATTTGTGTATAGTTGACCTAACCACACTTAAACCATTTTGAAAAGCCAAATTTATATTCAGTCAAATAGCATCTTGACAAGTTGACTTGTATGTTCTATAACATTTTTAAAATATTTCAAAATTTTCAAAGTGAATAACTCATTCCTTTGAAGAAAATTTAACACAATCAACCATTTTCCACTTTGAAAAACAAGTAATCAAGATTATTTTTCTTTAAATCTTAACCAAAATGCCTTCCTAAAAGTCTTATTTAAAATATTATTCACTATGAGCTTATAATTGTATTGCAATCTGTAAGTAAGAAGTAGAGGAGTGATAGGTGTGCATTAAGATATGTTTTTACAAGTAATTGACATGTGTTTTCCAGTATAATGGTTGATTATTGTTCTAGTTTAGGATTCATTTTGTATGTTTTCATTAAGTTTGATTTCCATTGTTGTTCTTGTGTATTTGATGTTAATTGAGGGCAATAATTGACTAATTTTATGTAGGAAGAAGGAAGGAGCAACTTGGAGGTTGAAATTAAGATCAAAGAGGAGAAGAAATGAGGAGTGCATCTGTGACAAATTCCCACGTTCATGGGAATTATACAAATTCCCACGTCATGTGGGACGTATAGAAGAAAATGAGAGATGCGTTTATGAAAAATTCCCACGCTCATGGAAATCATGCAAATTCCCACGAACGTGGGAATTACAATCCAAGGCAATCTGCGAGGCTTCATTAAACTTAGGATTTTTGCACTATAAAATGATAATTAAGCATCCATCTTCAAGAGAGACAACACCCACCTATAGAAACACCATCCTTGAGTGAAAAACACATGTTTAGAGCATTGAGGAAGGATTGAAGACAAGGATCATCATCAAGATTGGGCAAAATAGCAAATCAACACCAAAATTCTAGATTTTGGCAAAAAAGAGAAGGAGTCTTTCTATTCAAATTTCTATCATTTTAATCTCTTCTATTCTTTGTAAAAATGGATTATTTGAATATCGATGATGTTATGGAGACCATGTTAGGCTAATTTTATTTTAGGGATTCCTTTTGGAACTATTATGTTGAACTCCTATTTTATTAAATTGAATGTAATTGCCTTTATTGATTGTTGTTTTTAATTGTCATCTTGCATCAAATCGAGAGAGTGAGTGAGATAAAATTTGTGTAGAATTGTACAACGAGAGTTGGCAACCTATAGACTAGCAATCATCACGTTAATTGAATAGTTAGAAGAGAGATCTCGACTAGTCAATTGATCACCCATAGGATAGTTTGATATAAATAATTGAATCGGTAGATTGGGTAGGTTAAGAGATCGCCCAATTGATTCCTGTTAATTTGAATAGGGATAAATAGTTACACCTTGAGAAAGAGTAATTAGTACATTCAGAAATCTAGCGTGAGATATAATTCAATCGATAAAATATGAGAGAGACAAAATAGGAAAAAAAAGTAATATTTAGTATTTTGATTCTTGAATTTAGATTTTCTACAATTTCGGTATTGTCCATTGTTTACATTAGTCTTTTAATTATAATTTAATTTTCCAGATTATTTGCATTTCATAATTTAGTTTCTTAAACAAAGTTGTGTATAAATTAAGCAGTGTCTAGGCATCAATCTGAAGTAAATCACTTGTTAATATAGAAATCACGTATAATATGCAAAATACACAAGAAGGGGGCTTGAATTGTGTTAAATCGTCTAAGATATGAATCTTTAAAATCTTTTTGATTTTCTTCAAAAATTCAGGCGATTACAAGTTAACACAATGCACTTAATTTAATGAGTAATGCAATAGAGAAAATTAGTATCTATTCTTCTAACAACAAGAAAATTAAAAAGGTAAGAGTTAGAGAATATGACACTGCGATTTATGCTGGTTCACCATTAAACTTGGGCTATGTCTAGTCCTCAGAGTTTGTTTGAAATTTCACCATCTCCTTCAATGTTACAAGTATTATTTCTACACTTTTAGAGCCTCTTCAGGTCTCTTTCACAAAGTATTCTTTACCTGCTTCCTTAATCTCTTCAGGCTCTAGCCTTCTTTTCTCTCCGAAAGATATTGTTTGAGCTTTTCGCACTCATGTTACAGACGTATTTGCTTTCTTTCTTTCTTTCTTTTCTCTTAGAATATTTTTCAAAGCATAAGCACTTGAGCACAGAATTTCTCTTGAGTATTTTTGTACATTCAAAATTCTTATTGAAGTCTACGACTACAACTAATATTTATAACCTAAATCTCCAATGGTCTTCTTGAGAAATCTGCTTGTCGAGTCTTCTAAAGTCTGTTATTAGTTGAGTCTTGTAACCAACTCCAACTAACTGACGTTCTAGCACATTCTTCAATT
>JANIIA010000006.1:29057071-29070007 GCA_027478495.1 Erythroxylum alaternifolium | reverse complement strand
GGCCCTGCAGTAAGGACACTGTATAGTTGAACCTCTCATCCGGCTCGCAGTCTATCTAATCAAAAACCCTTTCCGTCCTTTTCAACCACCCCTCGGCCTCAGCAGGGTTTGTGCTACCTTAGAAATCCATAACCCCTTGCTTCCGTAGCCTATCATACCTCCTCTCCCTTCTCTTGGGAACTCTAGGAGGCATTACCCCAGTTGAGGTACAGAGGACTCTCTACTGGCTTCTACCAATCCTTGGTCAACTAGTTAATCAATTTGATCACCTAAAGTGGATGACCTATAACAAACAATAGTTTCAATCATTTTCCACATTTCTCACGATATTTCATGCTTAAGATTTCTATATGACTCAACAGATGCCAACCATGCTTTGATACCACCTAAATATAGAGCCCCATTATCGCAGGGTACAAACTGGGATTCCCGGAGGTCATTCCAGTACATATCCTACGATAAGGGTGAGCTACGTTCGATCACTACATTCACTTCACATGGCATCATATCATTATTCACTTATAATGCATCATAAGAAAATCATAATATTTTAAAACCAACTTTTTCCTCATTTCACTTCACAAAATTAAAGTCTACATTGTACCTTTCAACATTTACTACATATACATCATCAAAACCTAGTACAAAAGTACTATATGAAAGAGGAAAATATACAAAGTCTATCTAATCTATCCAAAAATCCCAGCTGATCGACCTTTGAGCCATGACTTCTCTTGTCAAATCACAATCTACATGGTTTGTAAAGTTTCTCAGTAGCTAGAGTCGTCTCTCGGTTCTGAAAAGACAATATTGCAATTTTGGTGAGTTTTGCGAACTCAATAAGGTAACCATCATTGATGGTTCACTCAATTCATGCAACCCATCATTTCACATAACAAATATTTCACAAAATTGCACTTTACATCAGTATCACATTTTCTCTTAAGCATAGGCAATTTTTTGCATTTTAATCAATCAAACATACTTATCAAAATGCATATGGAATGCTTATGAGACACTTTTTTAATTGTTACGTTGTTATGATCGAGTGCCTAAACTGTCCCATATCCATTTTGGATATTGAGCTCATTACTAACTGTCCCTTATTTGATGAGGGTATAGGGCTTATTGTACTAGTGAGCCTTAGGCTCTTAATCAATGTTTGAGCTCGAGGCCCTATGGACACGTTGAGCTTTAAGCTCTGATTGGTAGCTACTCTAGTCGCAACTGCCATTATCTGATTATGCATTCATATATGGAATGCATCTCACATTTTCAATCAATCATGTCATAAGAAATTTAGTTCTTCACATTAACATTCAAGCAGCACTTCAATATACATTCCATATTTCACAGCCATCGGACCTTCTGTCCGGAATTAACAATTAAGCTGTATTCATTCAACCATTTCAAAACAAAAATTAAGCAAACAAGTAAGTAAGTGAGACTGTCTAGGTTACTCGCAAGTTCCTCTTGAAACTAAAGCCTGGAAGTTCCGGCAACGTCTGGAAATTGACGTTCCAGTTTCTCCTCTATATCAAACACTATACACTTATAACACAATTTGTACAATCATAAGTGTCTAATAATGAACATGTGTGAAATGAAATATGTACAATGCATGCTCATTACAATCCTGAATATGTATCCATAATTTCACCACAAAGTCATTCTCATATCAAAACTTATCTAAGTACAATTTATACTTAGGTTATGCCTCACTAAAACCATTAAAATCTCTATTCCTTTCTCATTGACTCACTTCATATTTTTTCAAGTCACACTTTCGGGTCTACTGTTCACATTCAATTAGAAAGTGAAAATGATGTAATTTGGTCATATACTCTTCTAGAAAAGTGTTCCTCTATGTCTTATGTTTCTATTGACACTAAAATCATTAAATTTGGTTTGGTATTCTATGAGTTATGCTCACAATATCACAGACTATGTATATTTGAACATTTGACTAGTATATGATCATACTCTCGAATTGTACAACTCATATTTTTCAGCTTAAATATCCAAAATTTACAAAATTTATACCAATTTAAAGCTAAGAGAAAAAAACTACAACTTTGGTGAAGACACCTCAGTTTAATTCGGCCTACATCAATACAGTTTATTTAATAACCACAGGATATGATTTCTGTCCCTGGTAATGCTACAGCCTAAGCTAAGATGCAGTTTCATGCCAAATTTGAAAGTCTTAGAGACAGAAATAAAATTAGACTTCTTCAAGAAAGTTGTAGAATTATGTCTCTAGTTTAATCTGAACTAATAATAAACTTATTTGGAAATCGACAGATCAAGTTATAATCAGAATACCGAAGCATATTCATGAAAATTTTCCAATTCATAACATTGCAACAGACTTCCAGACTTTCATCATATCAATCACTTTAAATTTAATTCAGATAGCTCTGATTTTTTATAAGGAGAAATAAAAATGTCTTAGGAATCCATTGATTTAAGTTTCAAGTCATTTGGAGTTCGGATGAAAAAGTTATAGCCAAAAGACTTAGGGCTGTTTAATAAAATACTCTAGTTCATAACCTATATATGCAACTACCACTTTTCTTCTCTCTCTAGCACGTAAATCTTCATCTTCTTCACCAAGCCCAATTTTTTTCCCCTCTCTCTACTGTCATTTTCCATACATCAATTTCCACATAATTAATTCAAAAGATCACTTAAAACCATTCAAACACCAATTATATTTCATATCACTCAAAACTATTCAAACACCGATTGTATTTCATTCACTCCCAATTCTCAACTCTTTTGATTCATCATCTCAAATAGATAACTTCTTCAACTATATCCAATTTCAACTCAACATCATCCATACACATTTCATATTTCCCCACTTGATCATAAACACCCAAGGTATAACACATTCTCATACATTCAAAACAAAACATAACATTTACATTCATCCCCAAATTTTGCTGCACCCAGTTCCTAATTTCATGTCAAATTTTGAGACTCTTAAAGACCGAATTTAAATTCAATGTCTTCATAAAAAATGTATCCATATGTCTCTAGTTTAATCAAAATCAAGAAGCATCTCAATTGAACAACTCTAGAAGAATTTATGACTAAAACACTGAAGCGTATGCAGTGAACATTTTCCAATCCATCATCTTCAAGTTTTTCCAGATTTTTACAACTAACATATTTGTACAAAGATCATCCTTTTCTACTCTATTTACTCCTCATTCTCAACTCCATTTTAACTCATTTCTACACTGAACCATTAACACAAACAGGTCATAGACGCATTTCTATACTCATCAACTTCCAATTCTCATTAAAACATTCATTTCACAACTAATTCATCTTTAAAACATGTGTAGCATAACTCATAATTTTTTGCTCATCATATACAACACCAATCATCCATAAACAACTCCTAACACATTATTTAACATTTTCATGAAACAAACATCAATATATACATATATATATGTTCATTTCTTCACCAACATTCTAGCATAAACAAAACTCCTTATCATGGTCATTCAACGTCTACAAGATTTATAGCTCATCAATAGAAGCAAGAAAATTGCACACTCTTTACCATTCACGATATTCACATACCCAAAATACCATTTGATGAAATTAACCTCTAAATATCATCACAAATACTTCTTTTAACCAAAACCCATGATATTTGACAAGATGCTTACTTGATTTAGCTTCCAATTCTTCAAAATCTTCAAGAAACTCAAAAATCCCTAACTTCATCAACATCCCACGATCATCATCATCTTGAGGTTGAAAGGTTTGGGTTTTTTGGTGAGAATGGAAAAAAAAGGCAAGATGAAAGAGTAGCATGAAAGATGAGAGGGTTGGTTTTAACATGAATGGATTTTTGAAGAATCAAAAATCAAGAAGAAGAGAGGAATAGAGGAGGAGTTACGAAAATGATGGAGAGATCCAAAATAAACCCCAATAGCCCCTTTTTGAGAGAAGCTTCGTGAAATACAAAACCAAAAAAAGGGGGAGGCTTTTAATTTTAAAGGTTAGTGGACTTAAGGCATTGTTTGGCAAGTGATATTTGTCACTTGCCACATGTCCATTCCTAAGCATTTGATTGGTTCTTTCATTTAACTAGTCCCATCAATTTCAATTCCTACTCTAATTGTTTCCCAATTTTCAATGGCAATTGTCAATAAATCCTAAAGTCATTTATCAAAATTTTCATTGCCATTGAACAATAATTTCTACTACCATTTAACAATTGTTTTGCCACTTGGCAAATTTTCCTAATTCAAAAATGCCCAACAATTTCCAGAAATTTCTCCAAAAATTCCAAAAATTCTAAATCAATTTATACACTCCCCAAATCAATTTTCAACATATAAAAACCACATTTCTCAATATACTTACATTTATAAACAATTGTACCCGGAATGTCAATGAATACATGTACAGTCATTTTAAACGTGCAGCATTTCACTATTCACTTGTATGCATATGTCATATTATGCATGAGCATGAAAAATGCACTTCTAAGCTCTCATTAATTACTCATATTTACTATTCTAACCTCCCAAAGGTAATGGGATGTTACAATTAACCTAGTGATAATATATATGCTTAAGATACCAAAGACATAATGTCATAGTAATGAATAAATATCCAACTATGCATTTATTTATTGATAGATGAGATTCCTTTTAACAAGTATAGAATATAGCTCACAATAAACATTAAACATGATAATTGACCTAGTTAAGGTAGTATAGAACAAACTACTCATAATCCTTATTAAACTTTATTACAACACTTATCAGAGTGTAATACCCCGTTTCCATTAATGAGGGTTAGGACATAGGGTCTTAGACCACTGTAAATGAGAAATAGCAATGAGAGATTAGGAAATACATTTCATGCTCATGCATAGCATTAGCATACATACACGTGATTATTGATTTTTGTACACATTACAATGATTGTTCATGCACTCAATTGACATTTTTTCGGTATAAATGATTTTAAAGTGATTATGATATGAATAGTGAAAATTTTGTCTTGATTTTTTTATTTGGTGATTATATTTATTGATTTAGAATTTTTGGTAAAAATTGGGAAATTTCTGAAATTTTGAGTATTTTTTAACTAAAAAGAATGCCAAGTTGCAATACAATTGATTTGTGGTAGTAGAAATAAATGACATATTGCAGTAGAAATTATTGATAAGTGATTATAGGATTTAATGACAAGTTTCAAAAAATGAGGAGACAATTGGATTAGAAATTAGAGACAAATGGACTAGTCATTAAAGAGGAACCAAATGGAACCATGGGAAGTGACAAGTGGCACTTGCCTTGCCACACTTACCCAGGATTCTTTTAACACATTTGAAAGACCAACTTTAATTTGTCTTTCACTTGTTATTTGCTCTCATCTCTTCGTTATTCTCTTATCTTTATCTTCTTAATTTTTCTTCATCTCATGACACTTGCTTCCCCAAGCATCACACATTGAACCTTGTTCTCATCCATCACTTACTACTTCCATTTTTTCTATCTTCATTATCATGCCACTAGAAAACCTAACCTACTCCACCCTCCATAATGATGAACGTGTAGCATAAGGAGTTAGGGTTTCTTGGATATTTTGAAGAAACTTTAAGTAAATCAAATAAGTAGCATAATAATCTTCATAGGTTGTTTAAATATAAATATTTTGAGGTTAAATGATAATTATAGAAGGTTTGAATTATGATGATACGTTGATGAGAAAATAAGTAGGTTTATGTCATATTTTTGCGTTACGATGATTAATAAATTATGAGTTGTATTAAAGATGTTTTTGAGATAGGTTGGTTATGAAAATGGTGTTTTAATGAGAGTTGAAAGTTGATGAATATAGAGAAGTGTTCATGTCCTATTTTTTGTTAATGAAAGAATGCAAAATTTTGATGAATAAATACATGTGATTGTGTTTTGTTTTTGAGAGAATATTAACCATGGATTATAGGTTGTTAAGTGAGGAAATAGATTGAGATTGGAAGTTAAAGAAAAGACTAATATAGTGTGCTTAAATTGATAAGAACTAAAATGATTTTTTTTTATTATGATTATTGAACCTTAAGTTATGGATTTGTCTTATGAACGGCATTGAGATGAAATAAAGGTAAAGATGATGAGGATATGTAGTCTAAATGATGAACTATGGAGATGACTTGTTGAATGTATTGTGAACGGATATAGTATGGAAAGGTAAAGAATATGGGAAAGAGTTAGGATTACATGAATGAATGGGATCAAGTAAATGATAAAGGACCAACTGAGTAAAGTTTTGTGAGTTGAATGCAATCAAAATGGTAGCTAGATTTATATGAAATGCAGTTGTATAATTGTATATAAATGTTGGAAAATTTGGAGTGTAAATGATGTTATTATGTATATTGAATTAGTGGAAAAAAAGAGGAAGAAAATGCAGGGCACGATCATGGCATAGTCCCCACGGTCGTGGCCTGGCAAAATTTTGGTTCTGTCACGATCGTGGCTAGTTACACGAGGTCCTGTCACAATTATGGCCAATTACACGAGGTTCTATCATGATCGTGGCAAGGAACACTACGATCGTAGGCAAGTATAAAGAGAGAAAGGTTGTCTTTTAAGTGATGTTTGAGATAATTAATGCTAAGGTACTTTCTTATGATATATTTAGGCTTGAATGAGGCCTAGAATGAACCTAATTTGATGATGGATTAGGTGATTAAAGTGAGTAAGGTGTATTAGGTATAAAAGAATGATTGAATGGTGATTTTAAATAATCCTAAGATGTGAATTAAGGAAATATACCTGGAATAGTCAAATTGAGCATGCATTATACATAACATATATACATATGTGTATGACTGAGTATTAATGTGATTGTGCAAATTAGTAATGTGTAAATGTGTATGTGTTACATGAAATAGAAGTGCAAATAGAACAACATCACCTAAACATTGTCGAGACATCGAGGCAATAGCTATCTGGAGCATACTGTGAGTAACCTAGATGTTCTCACTAAGATTGTTTGTATTTACTTAAATTTAAATTATTGAACTGATATTGATATGAATGTGATGAATTCTATACATAAATAGTCTGAGGTGTTTCATGAATAAGATTTGCATTGAAAGTGCTCATTGTATATGAATCTGATAGAAATAAGTGTACTTAACATGATGTTGAATGTCGAACTTAGGTCCGATGAAAATGAGAAAGTGAATGTGTAAACTGAATAAAAATGACTGATTGAATACATGAGATTTGATGCATTTCATTACATGATATGCATGATCAGACAAAGACATTTGTGACCAGAGTAGCCAGTGAAAAAGAGCTTAAAGCTCAAAATGTGATTAAAAGCCGCAGGCTCACTATATCAAATGAGCCTGATATCCCCAACGAATAGGGATAGTTATAAATGAGCCTGATATCCCCAACGAATACGGGACCATTAAAAAGGCATTTGGCTACAACAACGTAATAATTGAATGTGAGTCACATATGCATTATATTTACATTTGATATATATGTTTTAAATGATCAAAATGAATTGTTTGAATGGTTCTGAATGAGAAATGTGAAATAAGTGAACAAAATGGTATTTGATGCTATATGATGATTGATGCAGCGATGTGCATTATTTGATGATATGAATTATCTGTGAATTGTTTGTGTGATTTATAAAAGTGAGCACATCGATAATGGCTTGCTTACTAAGTTCGTAAAACTCATCAAAATTCCAACGTGGCTTTTCAGGTACGAAAGAGGAAACTTAGTTACTAAGACGTTCTAAAAGAAACCTAGTACTGCATTTTGGACCCAATAAATGGCTCAAAGGTCGATCAACTGAGACTGAAAAGTTACATAGAGTTTTTGTATAATTCCTCTTTCATGTAGAATGTGTAAAAGAGCAATAGACTCTTATAGTATTCGATGTTGTATATATATAGATTGTGAAGTGTAATACCACAATGCACATTATGCTTTATGAAATGAAATGAGGAATTGAGTTATAAATATAGTGTTATTTGTGTTTTAATTATGATGTCATGATAAGTGACGTGATTGCTCTAACTAGCACACCGATTCATGAGGCATATTCCCTAACGTTAGATGGAGGCTTAGGTATTATGCCTTATGAAGAAAAAAAAGTAAAATTAAACTATTAAAGGTTAATCAAATCAACAGTCCAAAATTTCTAGGTTTAATCGATGGGTTTTAAATCCAGTTCTCAATCCAATCTAATCTTTCGCATGAATGTGCACAATCAATCATCACATTATTTTCGTACCTCTCCTGGAAACTATTAACCATAGATTAATTACAACCTCTGTTAATCCCAATTTTTATTTAAGTTGCATCTAATTAAAAAAGCTCTTTAATTAGATCTAGCTATCAAACAACCTAGAATAATCTCTTTAGATTTAATGTGATAACTGCATTATAGAATAGGAAAACAGATTAACATAGGTAACAATCACATAAGCTCAGGTCCTTTAACTTATTTTATGTTATCCCTAATAATGCACAACTATTAGTTTACCATAAGTTAATCATAATTACAATGATTATGCATTGCAATCTAGATTATAGCAATGAATTCATACATGAATAATCTATTTAGAGTGTCTAAATCATTTA
Organism: Erythroxylum alaternifolium; assembly: GCA_027478495.1. NCBI lineage: Eukaryota > Viridiplantae > Streptophyta > Magnoliopsida > Malpighiales > Erythroxylaceae > Erythroxylum > Erythroxylum alaternifolium. Next base: position 29,061,353 of record JANIIA010000006.1, on the reverse strand, counting down.
TACATAAATCTCAAAATATTGATTATAGAATAACTTAATCAATTCCAAAAGAGAGAGAACAAAATCACTAGATTAATTCATGCCCAAAATATTCATTGGCTTCAATATTCTTTTTAAACTAGAAAGATGAAGTTTAGCTCCTTATAGCTCTCCAAAGGGTAACAAATATGGCCCCCTTTCAAGTCTTTAAAGTCTTCATGGCCCACTTGGCCTCTTAAATGCCCTTTTATAGTAAAAATTGGGATTTCTTTACAATACACAATCAAATACACAAACATTTAGGTTATAATTTTTACAAATATTTTCAAGAAATTTATTATATTCGAGATATAAATTTTATGTTTTATAAATTATACTATAATTATTATTTTACTTATTATATATCTCTAATAGAAAATAGTTAAAAATGATTCAATAAAACTTAAATACTTTAAATTTAAAAAATAAGTATTAAATACTTTAAGACTTAATAATGCTTATTTTGGGATATCTAACTCTATTTGTTAAATAATTATGATTTGATTATTAAATTATGTAACTTATTTTTCAGTCTTTCCAATAAATATTTTTTACCATATAAAGCTCAGATCCACCAAACATCACTCTTTCAAACAAAAAAATACAATAAATTGAGAAAGCAACTTCTAAAGATACAAAATTCAAGGTGGTCGTTGTAAGTAAACGAACAGTTGGAATTAAAAGAGAGGGAGAGAGAGGAATGAAAGGTTCAACAATGTTGAAACCAATTCAGCCAACATGCAGATGGTCACTCCACAGAACAATAAAAAAAAACACACAACAAATAAAAACAGATGCATATATCCTTGTTCACGCCAAAACAAAAACACACAACAATCCATATAGTTTTTTTTTAATACTGATCGAATGACATGTACATCCATCAAAAGACTTTCAATATGTATAAAAACACATGCATATATCCTTATTCATGCCAAAACAAAAATGCACAACCAACCATGCATTTTTTTAATGATGATAGAATGACAACATATAACATCATACTGAACAACATGTGCTCGAGTTTGGGCCCATAACCCATTGAAACCATTTGTTTTAGTAGTGCAATATTCCAACGTGATTCATATAAAATAATAATAATAGCTCCAGCCATATTGTCCAAGTAATGTTTGAGAAGAACTACAACAATGAAGAATCTCTTCAAGCCTTGAAACTCTAATAAAAATCCCCAATCACTCAAAACTCTAGTTTAACCTATTGTGTTTCCATATTGTATGCTTTGATAAAAAATACGCATTGTGCATGTAGGCTATATATATATCAATAATTAGATAACTACCCACCATCAAGGTAGTTATGTTTATTTTCTTTTTAACTCCTTTAATCATCATCCTTATCTCTTGCTATCCCATATCAACCAAATCACTTGGTCCAATTAACATAAAGATAAGATTAAACGTAAACCTTCAAATTTTATATAATTGATGAAATAAATTTAACAAAATTGATAACAGTTTACAATCTTGGTAGATATAATAGAACGCGTACTTATTAAAAGAGAGAAAAATAACACTTATCTTGAGGCTCTTATAGGTCCCTTCTTACAATACCTAGACCCAAATCAGGGTTTACAATAAGTTGAAAAATGAAAACTCCTTGGCCTCGTTTGGTTGGTAGGAAAGTAAAGTGAATTTGGAATCTAATTCTTTAGAAAATAAATGTATGAAAGGTAAAGATATTCACATGTTCGGATACTTATAAGAATTCTAATAGAAAAGTTGGGTGGATTCTTATTATAGTGTTTGGTATGCGACATTATTTTATAGAATGTAATTTAATCTTAACTTGTATTTTCAATTATATCCCTAAAAATCGAATAAAAATTGAAATCGTTAAACAATGTTAATATGTAATACAAGTTATATTATTAAATTCTTCATTCACTTTACCCAAGTTATCTTCTATGTTTATATCTAACATATTTGCGGGCGCTTCAGCATGTTTTTCCTGTACCTCAATCTTGTCCCCAAATAATAGCTAGTTTATCATAGTAGGGAAATGCTCTATTCCTCATAAATGAATTATTGGGATGACTCTACAACAATCACAATATCAATTATTATAAAAATATTAATAAAACATTAATAAAAAATAGTGCTAAAAATTATAACATCAATCATTATATAAATCATGTAAAAAATATTTTTAAAAACTAAATATTTTTTTAAAAACTAAATATTGCAGTTACTGGAATAACCGGATAAAGAAGAGCTTGAGTTGGTGCTTAGGACTCTTGATGCTTTTCCACCGATCGTATTTGCTGGTGAGGGTTGGAAATTGGAGGAGAGACTCGCTAACGCTGCAATGGGAAAGGCTTTTCTGCTGCAAGGTGGTGATTGTGCGGAAAGTTTCAAGGAGTTTAATGCCAACAACATTCATGACACTTTCAGGATTTTGCTTCAAATGGGTGTTCACGTGTACTTTTCTTATTATGTTTGGATTTTGGATCTTGGTTTCTATGTTTCATTGATTGACAAGGACATTCTCAATGCCCCAATTTATCCATAGTTATTGTCTAGTTAAAGAGGAGGAGGGGTTTTATAAAAGAGTTGTTGTAGAGTTAAGAAATAAATAATGATTAAATTGACTAGTGTATTTTTTAGATTAAATTTCTGACGACAGTAATCTAAATACCAAGGGGATGATGGATTTAGAATTTAAGTAAAGTACTACTACTTTCTCTAGATTGGGAAAGTTTTTAGTTTCCTAACTACTCAAAAAAAATGAACCAAACGTGATAATATAATTTTTAAGAAAAAGATTACTTTCCCAAGCAAAAATACATGTCAACCAAACAAGGCCCTTAGGTCATCTGAGGACCTTAGTTCTTCTCCTTTTATCTTATGGTTTATAATAAACTATTTAGAAATTTTATTCTATTAATTACCCTTCAAATATTAAGATACCTGAATATCTTAACTATGCAATTACCCTTTTCATTCCCCCTTTTTTCCACACTAATCCGTCTTTTTTAAATAATGAGAATATCCTAAAAATTCTAATTGATGAAAAGTTATGTAAAATTATTAAATAAAATAAATTAGTTATTATTATAAATTAATCAAACTCTATTATAAATAAATATACATAATTAATATTTAATTAAATTCAATTAAGATTTAAATTAAAAATTAATGTAAATTAGACATGATATAGCACATTCAAATATAAATTAAAATTAATCAAACGCAATTAAATATAATCGTACCTAAACTAAATTTTATAAACTTAAATTGGTGCCTAAAATTCAGAGTTGCCACAGCCTAGAATGACTTTATGCTATTTCTTGCTACAATGTGTTGTATAAAATTCTCTCATTTATGTTGGCCTCTACGCTCAAAGGAATGTTGAATACTCTCCTTAGCCCGAGCCGAGGAGCATTCATATTCATTAAAGACAAATTTATAGGGGGTTATCTAGGAGGGAAAAAGGATGTTAGAAGTTTCTCACATTGATAAAGCTTTTAATTTTGTTGATTGAAAGGCCTTCGGCTTCTTTGATTTATCCAACAACCGGTTCATAACCACCTTTTTAGGGTAATTATAAATGAAAGCAATGAGTGACAATCCCTTTTTTCGGGTAATTATAAATGAAGGACCTACTCAGATTTTCAATGGTGTATTATTTCAAGTAACCTCCTCCCCAACTGTCCCTCCTAACCTCAACAAAAAAGACAAATCATGTCAATGTACAACTCCAGTTCATTTACTGATGCATCTTCCACTAACATCTTTGAAATGAGCAGAACTAAAATCTATAGGCATAATCTTGTATGGTTTCCAGAGCATCTTTTATATTCTGTACAAACAACATATTACAATTCAGCAACTTAAGGAGACCCATTGTGTATTATGCAAATAACATCCTAAAATCATCAACCGTTTGTTCTTTGAATGTCATGGCCCTGCAAAGCTATTGGTTCAGTTGCAAAAGCTATTTAAAAAAAAAAAAAGGGTATTTAGCTGTAAACTTCAAAAATACTTTTGGAGTAGAAATAGTTTTTCTAAAAACTAAAATACAGCTTTTTCAAAAGCTCAAATTTAAAACTTTTTTAAAAAGCATTTTTTCGGGTAGATTTTTTATATCAATTAATGAGCCTATTTTTTTCCCTTTTACCCTTATGCTTTACACATAATTCCCACAATATTCACAAACACATCTTCACGTTTATTTTGAGATTTATATAATATTATTTGAATTTTTATATGTTTAATATTTATTTTTGAAATTAGTTTTACTTATG
>JANIIA010000006.1:29046477-29056971 GCA_027478495.1 Erythroxylum alaternifolium | reverse complement strand
TTGGGGTGGATCTGCGTGTGGCCTCTGCGGATCTACGTGGAGGAACGACGATGATGAGAGAAACGACGAGAGCCAAGGAGGCAAGGGCGAGAGAGAGCACTGGCGGTGGCGGAGACGGTGAAGGCAAGAGGAGGCGGCGACGCGGCACGGCACAGAGAGAGAAGAAGAGAGGAGACGCGGGGAGGCAGAGACGACGGAAGAAGAGTCGGGGTCGAGGGGTAGGGTTAAAAGTTAAAACGTTAAATTTTAAATTTTAAATTTTTAAAAAAATAGCACACAGGTCCTTGACTTTTTAAAATTTTCCGGTACAGGGCGGTATTGTCCTGTATTATCGGTACCGGCCGGTATCGACCAAAAATTACCAGTACCGACTAGTATCTACCACCGATACCGATAGCTATGAGTACCGTACCGGCTACGGTATTCATACCGTTGGAGAATATGCTCCTGAACTTGCTCTGAGGTCATAATATTAATATATATACGCAATTTAACTTATCCAGAAGGCCGTTTCTCACTCTGTGCCGCGCCCTTTTGCTGCAGTCTGCACAACGTCATGAACCCATTGCTCATTCACCGCACGTCCCAAAGCCCACCATTCCTCAACATTCGCACTTGCCAACCACCGTTATTCCTCCCTTCCTCCTCCTCCTCCTGTCATGGACCAAAGCGGACCAGCCGTGTGCCTGCTCTAACCAACAACGCCAGCACAACTGGTTCTGATAGAAACGTGCTAAAGAAAGGCATAGCCGAACTCTACGACGAATCTTCGGGCATATGGGAGGACATATGGGGTGATCACATGCACCACGGCTTCTACGACCCCGGTTCCCAGGCTTCCGGCTCGCTGGCTCATCACAGGGCTGCCCAGATTCGTATGATAGAGGAAGCTCTCTGCTTTGCCCGCGTTTCCGGTTGTTACTTATGTCCGCTACAGATTAGTTTTTAATTCCGATACGAATCTGTTAATAACTCATAATTTCACTTCTGCTTCCCAAATCATTTGCTTCTTTTCAAAGATACTTGTACTTTCCAAGTTCTTCTAGTTATACACTGCAGTAGTGGTTTGGTCTTTTCAACCTTCATATCTATGAATGATGAAGTTAAGGTCTTAATTATATCCATTCTTATCTTCAAACTTGTTTGTAGAGGAGCCGAAACAATGGCCTAAGAATGTGGTTGATGTGGGCTGTGGCATAGGTGGCAGCTCTAGATATTTAGCTAGGAAATTCGGGGCTAAATGTCAGGGCATCACTCTGAGTCCTGTCCAAGCTCAAAGGGCAAGTGCTCTTGCAGCCGAAGAAGGATTAGTTGACAAGGCATGTTTTAAAGTTCTGAACTTTTAAGTTTTACTTTAATATAGTTATGAACTGCACCATGTAAGGGAGTAGGTCTCTTTTGCTCATTATGAAAAACTGCTAGTGCTAGATTCCATTTATGTCTTGTGATAAATCTACCCTATGTGATGCCGTCTGACTGGTGGATACTTTAAGGATTAATGCTTTTCCTAACTAGAACTACTGGGTTTGTTTTCCTATTACGTTAATTTTTCGAGTGAAGTTTTTAGGATATAGTTTCGGTTAATTCCAAAAACATCTATTTAGTTCTTACGGTTTTGGGTTGAATCTGACGACTGGCTGTCTGCCTCTATTGTTAGCTCTCTCTCCCTCTTTCCCTCAAATCTACTGGAATTTTCTTTTTTTTGACTTTTTTTCTTCCCTGCACCCACGTTTTAATGGTAAATGGGCTAGAATTTGATCCTAACAATATCAAGGATTATCAGGTTTCTTTTCAAGTTGCAGATGCATTAGATCAACCATTTCCTGACGAACAATTTGATCTAGTCTGGTCAATGGAGAGTGGAGAACATATGCCTGATAAAAGAAAGGTTCTTCTCCCATAAACTTCTTTGTACTGTTGTGCAAAATGACAATATTTATGTCCCCGTGGTTTTTCTTGTGATTGTACTCAATTACCTCTTTCCACTTCTTGAAATGGCAGTTTGTTGGTGAATTGGCTAGGGTTGCTGCCCCAGGGGCCACCATAATTATGGTAACATGGTGCCATCGGGACCTCGGTCCTACTGAAGAAAGTTTACAAACATGGGAGAAAGAACATCTGAGAAAGATATGTGATGCTTATTATCTGCCCCATTGGTGCTCAACTGCTGATTATGTCAAGTTACTACAGTCACTCGATCTTCAGGTAGTTTATCCTTGAATTGCCTGGTCAATCACATATGATATCGATCACGATATAGCTATCTGGAATTGGGAGCACTGCCAGAAAGCTGTTAATGACCTTTTCACTACCTGTTAATAAAACTCTGGATGGAGATAGAAAGGAATGGAGTATGAGCTCGGGCTGCTCATAAAGTGATGCCCTCTTTTGTATATACACGCTAGTTGAAAGATCTGTTTTCCTGTTGCTGTTGTCATCATATTTTATGAATAATTTTTGCAATAACTAATCCTTTTAATTTTCTTTTGAAAGGATATCAAGACAGCAGATTGGTCTCAACATGTCGCCCCTTTCTGGCCTGCAGTGGTTCGCTCGGCACTGACATGGAAGGGCCTAACATCCCTATTACGCTCTGGTAAGTTTATTTGTATTTGTTGTTGCTTTGAATTCAAATTCTTGGTTTGTTTTCTGGTTTAATAGGCTTGCAAATTATGATCTCATTTTGTCCGTGTTACTTTATTTGTGTGGAACGTACCCATGCTTCCTTTTCTTGAATCTTTTGAAATAATTTGTTAGTGTTTCACATCTGTACATTTTCTAATTATTTGGCTGAATGGATCAGGTCTAAAAACCATAAGAGGCGCGTTAGTTATGCCATTGATGATTGAAGGATACAGGAAGGGTCTAATTAAGTTCGTTATCGTTACATGTCGAAAGCCAGAGAAGTTATGCAGAAAGTCTAGTCAGTAACTAACAAAATAAAGAGTGACTTCTTTTAGGAGCTTTTCAGGTAATTGGAAAATAAAGAGTGAAGGTGGGCATCTTTCAGGTTCAGCCACGTTGCGTTATAATTTCTTTGAAAATTACCGTTTCAGGACAATTTTTCACTCTCTGTGTACTTGTTTCATTCTCTACTTTCTTGTCTTCATATCCTTGAGTTCAAGGGTTATTTCGAATTTTACGTATTGCGCACTTAAAAGATAATGCCTATCGATTTTTCAAGTATAAAAGCATGATACCTATGTAAATAGCTTAGTAGAACATTAGTCTTGTGCCATTAGTCTTCTTGGTAAGTCTGCATAATTTATTGTAAATTATTTTGCAATCTATGATTCCAAAATAAGCAATTTGAAAGAAAATCAAAATATAAGACAAAGAAGAATTTATATAAACCAAGTAAATTTATCATGTTCAAATGTCTTTAAGTATGAAGTTTACATTCATGTCCTCCAAACTCTCCGCAAATGAAGTTTACATTCTTTTCCTCTAAAGTCTCCTTGTCCTTTAGAGTTATCATCTTCAGATCATCTCAAACCTCATTTTATTTTGTCCAAGTTAATGTCAAATTGAGCGATCTTCTTCTTCAAAATGCTTATGACGCACAGGGAGAGTACAACATTTTTTATGGATAGAGGAAGGTGGGCTAAAGACAATAGGGACACATGGTGAAAGCTAATAAGGGTGTGACTCAATTATAATAACCCCTTCACAGTGGATCACCTTTTGTTTTGTTTTTTCCCTTTCTCTTAGGTTGCCTTTCTCCTTGGGAGCATCTTGTTTATGTTCATAGTTAACGTAAAAATAACTTGGTTAAGTAGAAATCTAATGCACGGTAAAGAAAATAAAATAGGAAAAATGAAACATAAATGAATATTCTTCTTTACAAGACGTCTTGATTGGATTAAGCTCGACTTGCAAGCGAGTGTTTTTTAGTGTGGTAGGTGGTATGTTGGATTTAATAACTTTTAGCTAAGGAACTACGAGGTTTTTTTGTTTTTATCCACTCATAGAACCTTTCTTCTAATCCCCACATTAGGCAATTTTAAAGGTTTATAGATATAGTTTTCTATGAAAACAAACTTGTCTCTTTCATGAAGCCTTTTGGGAATCATCAGCAATCATGATCCACAATTGGTGTTATATCATCCATTAGGTCTTGATAAGCTTACACTGCTTTATGAACTTGAATAGCTCAAGGCTGAAGCACCTCTCGAATGTGACATGCGACTATGATTCTAGATAGCAGGCCCTAGGAATGCAAGTGAAGTTATCTTAGGCTCAAACTTTTGGAGTCAAGGATTTTTGGGATGTTTGGTTAAATTAAAAGTTGAAGCCCACATCTAAAGGAGTTGTCGTCAAAATCCATCGCCCCAAGCCTACGGTAATAAATACACTCATCTTCATCATGATACATAAGTCCTATATTCTAAATAATGTTGAATATCTCCCTCATCTTCTCAATCTACACCTTCCTAAGCTTAGTTGGTTTTATTCATGCTTTAAAATTCTCATCAAAGCCCTCTAGAAGGGAATCTAACAAAGAGTTTGTTAGGCAACATTTCTTCTCATACTTGATTGTTCCAAGTATCTAGGACATCTTAAAAGGATGCCTAATTATGAGTGTTTCAACGTATCTTAAGGACTATCTTTTTTCTATTTATACAAATTGATGTTCTTAATCCTACATCACTATAAATTTACCTTATTACTTAAACTAATCTTAACATCCTTACTACTCTGCATATTGTGAAAGAAAGAAAAGAATATGATCTTACCTTCAAGACTGCACCACATTTGTCAAAGCATATTAATGTTGTTTCTTCTCTCGAAAGTAGGTAAGTAAAGAAAACATAGATGATTCACTCTTAAGAAACACATGCTCAAAATTTGGAAAATGATAAAAGTAGCTAACTTTCTACACCATATGCTTTATATAGAAGGAATAAGCTTTCAAGGACAATGAATAAGAGTGTTACATCTATACAAGTAGTATAAATGCCTTCATAATGAGGGATAGTTGGAATCTATAGGAAGTATTTGTGGGGATCTTCAAGACATGGACATAGGTAGTTGGTGACATAAAACCTGAGCTAAAAATAATATATTGTCCACCTAGTGAATCGCTTGAACTGAGGATAATTACTCCTTCGTTGGATATCTTAATGGATGGAGTGGATAGATGGAGAACCACACTTGTCAGTTTTTTCATAGATTAAAGAATTGCATTTCTGGTAATGAAGCATTGGGCTTTCAATGTATGGAAGTGATATGGTTTATTAGAAGTCCTGGTTAATAATGATGATGTGTTCCTATTAAAATTTTCCAGCTCAGAGGAAGGAAAACTAGTTCTGCAATCTGGACCTTGATATGTGCAAAACAATCCCCTATTGCTATAGGCGCGGAGACCCATCCTTAAGTTAGAAGATTTGAAAATTGACAACATATCGTTGTGGTTATGCTTACATGATGTTCCATTGAATATTGGACGACGAGTGGGTTAAGCCATCTTGTAAGTTTTATTGGTCGACCCTTAGTGCTGGACCAAGCAACGGCTGAAACAAAACGTGTCAATTATGCTTGCGTATGTGTGCTTGTGACTTCCTTAAATGATTTACTTGATATTATTCCATTCATTAGGTTGAATGAAGACGTAGATCCTATTGAGGATAAATTGCGACTGACATATGCATAGCGGCTACAAATTGGTAAAAACCAAAAATATATACCTACAAGGAGGACATTCAAATTAGGTTGTTACCAATAATTACTACTAGCCAATGATGAGAAGTATGTTGCCATCGAAGTTGCTGAAACTGGAGTGGTAGAAGCAAGCACAGTGACAACCCATAATACATATATGGTGGAAAAAACAAATGGTGTTTTTGTATCTGCACATACTCATCTAAGTCCAACCATCGGAGTCATTGAATTAGGAGCTATAAACGCAAGTATAGCAACTACTCATCATACACATACGGGGGATCAAATTCATATAGCAATTGCATATGTCCAAACACCTATTACAATAGCTAATATCTGTGTAGAAGATGCAATAATGCAGGGGAGTGAGTTGGACGTGAATAATGACATGAACAGTCACAAAGTTTATGAAGACTCACAGATAGTGGCTCAGACGATAGAGCCTAATAAACGTTGTACAGATGAATGCGATGATGGACATTTGGAGAATAAAATCAATGTATCTACTGGGAATAAACAACAGTTACTTCTGAAAAATATAGCACCAAATTTTGAAATGGTCACTAGGCAAAGATTGAACAAGAAGAAGAAACTCTCCCTAATGGAGACAGCAGCATCAATTTTCTCACTTGGAAAGTAAAAGGGGTTAATACCCATAATAAACAGTTGATGATCATAGACATTACCTTGCAAAACAAGGTTATCTTGGCTGGAATTTTGGAAAGTGAATAAAAAGACAGAGCAACAATATGCTGAACTATTTTCTAGTAAAGTGAAGAAGCATATCCAACATCTCTTGTCATCTGAATGGTAGGATTTTTGTCTTGTATGATGTTACTGCTCTATCGATTTGCTCATCTAGCATAATTAGATGATCCACTTGCAGGTTACTATTGGACAACTCAATAAAAAATTGTATATCTCATTCATATACGCACATAATAATGCATATCAAAGAAATTTCTTATGGAATCACATCAAAAAATTTTCCACTTCCAACACAGACCCCTGGATGCTGTCAGGTGATTTCAATTCTATTTTGAGAACCAAGGAGGCAGAAGGACAACGATTAATTTATATTCCTTACATGGATCTTAAAAGATATTTGGAGGATCCTCAATGTACTGATATACCAATGGGAGGATGCCTCTATACATGGACAAATAAGAAAGTAGATCGTAATTTGACAAAGAAGAAACTGGATAGAAGTGCGGCAAATCTTTGATGGATGAATCTATTTCCCAGTTGCTTCTCGAAGTTTGCTAGTAATCACTTATCAAATCATACCCCCATTCTCACTTTTCTAAATACAGAGAGAATTATTAATCCATTCAGATTCAATGAATTTAGAATGCAACTAGTTGGGTTTGAGGAAGGTTTAAAGGCTGCATTGAGGTTTGACATCTGTGGAACTAAGCTGTTTATTTATTCGAAGAAGATGCAATTAATTAAGCAGGAAATAAAGACTCTTTACAATGCTAATATTGGCAACTCACACCAGCTTGTCAACATTGCTAGAGGAAAGTTGAAAGCTATTCAATAGCTGCAATACACTAATCCTGAAAATTCGAGACTTAAAACAATGGAAATGGATGCATTACACAGTTACTCTTAAGAACTATTATTTGATTATTCCCTATCCTAGCAAAGAGTAAGAGTAGAAAAGATGAAACATAGTGATAAAAACACCTCTGTATTACACAAGGCCATCGTCTCAAGGAAGGTTAGAAACAGGATTATCTCTCTCACACACACAACAATATTATTCTTAATTCTTAGACACAGCTTATGCAAGGAGCTTATGAACACTTCAATGAGCTTATGTACAAGCCTATAGATGTACACTCTTCCACACTATTTCTCAAACAGATTCTAGACGACTTTATTTATTTAGATGACATAATCCAATTAGCCAGACCTGTATTAATACAGGAAATCAAGGAAGCAATCGCATCTCTTCACCCTCACAAGCCACTAGACCAAATGGTTTCAATGTCAAAATTTTCAAGGATACTTGGTTCCACTAGTAATATAGTTTCAAAAGTTATGATGAAATTCTTTAGTAAAGGTACACTTCTTAAAGACATCAACAAGACTTTTATCACTCTTGTACCAAAGAATGGTGAATTGAATAGCTTCATTGACTTTCCACCAATTGTTTGTGCAACTCCTTGTATAAAATCATTTCCAAGCTTATAGCCCAAAGGATCAAAAGAATTCTCCGTAAGCACATTAGTCACACTCAAGGTGCTTATATACCTGGCAAACTAATTGGTGATAACTTTCTGCTACTTCAAGAACTAATTACCGGTTATTTCAGAAAGAAAAGCAAACCCAGTTGTTATATCAAAATTGATCTTAGGAAAGCTTATTATAATGTTGATTAAAGCTTCATCACTAATAATCTGCAACCTATGGAATTTCCAGGAATATTTATAAGGTGGATTGAACAATTCTTGACAAATTCTTCTCATAACAACTTGATAAACAGACAATCTACCAAGTTCTTTCAAAGTAGCAAAAGGATTAAGCAAGGAGATCCTTTGTCTTCATACATCTTTACCTTGGTGATGCAAACTCTCCATAAAATCATTGAGCATGTTATAGTACGGATAAAGGATTTCAAATACTACTTTTAAGTGTGGTAAATTTAAATAAACCAACCTTTGTTTAGCAGATGAAGTGATCCTGGTTTCAAAAACTGATGTCACCTCTATCTCCATCTGATTAAAGCTCTGAAGATTTTCCATAGAGCCTCAGGACTACAAGTAAATTATTCCAAAAGCAACATATTTCTATCTAAAAGTGCCTCAAATCTCCAACAATTGATCATTACCTTAAATGGATTTCAGTCACAAGAGTTCCTAACGAAATATTGAGGCATCCCCTTTTCTTCGTATAGATTAACAGCAAGGGATTACACTGATTTACTTGACAGAATACAACCCCAAATCTCAACTTAGAGTTCTAAACATCTTTTGCAACTAGGGAGCGTCCAACTTATTAACTTTGTCCTCAATACTATCAACACTTATTGGGCTGCTCACTTGTCCTTTCCAGGATCAATTTTGAAAGCTATAAACCATCTGTTTCGTAACTTCTTATGGACAAGTAGCAAGAAGAGAAGTCACAGAACTATGGTGAAATGGAAAGAAATTTGCACTCTTAGAAACCAATATGGTTTGGGAATTTATTCAATCAAAACTATGAATTCAACTCTGCTTACAAAAAGAGATTAATGGAGGACAAACAATCTCTACAATGCCATTGGGTACATAGCTACTTCATCAAGGACATGAGCATATAGTTAATAGACTGCTCACAAATTCCCTCAACCACTCCTACAGCAATTTTAAAGATAGGGGATCAGCACAAAATAGACTTTATTGTGCTCATAGGAAATGGGAAATCAATCAACTTCTGGTATGATAATTGGCTTTTGTAGGACCTTTGATTACCTCCAATGTTGCTGATTCCCTAAAGAGCTTCATCCTCTTAGAAGTGTTGGTGGCTACATTACAAAGAAAAGATAAAAGTCAGAGCTCAACAATCCTCACCTCCTTAGCTAATGAAATTTGTGGCACTTATTATAACACAGAAATAGATACATACACTAGAGATATGTGGCTGATGGCAGATGTTTAAACTCCTCTTTTATGGAGTTATTTTTCAAACAACTTCCCAAGTTGGCATAGACTAAAGACACATGGTTTAGTCATCTTCAACCTCATGCAGCATTCTCCCTATGGCTTGTGATGAAGGGTATATTAAAAAAAGTTGATAAAATTACCAAATACACGTAGATCGTCAATTAATGTTGTTTATGCATAGAAGTAGAAAAAACTAGTGAACATTTATTCTTCAAATGTCACTACATCAGAAATATATGGGGAGCTTCACTACAAATGTGTGTCAAATGTTGTAATCAACAGCCTAGAAAGCATCCAAACCCAAAAGATGAACTATAGAAATAACATTGCATGTAAATGTTTTTGGATAGCCTTATCCTCGATAATCATTACTACATAGGATGAGAGAAATTTCTGAACATTTCACGATGAAAACACCACACAAGAGTAGTTTTATAACCAATTGAAACAACATATTCGACTCTAAATTAGCTTACAACAACAAAATCTCCAACATGGACAATACCTACTGATATATTAGAATGTGTGAAATGTCTAGAATCATGGTGAATTAATTCAACGTTTAAATCAAAATAGATCGTGTCTACTGAGGAAGGGTTCCACGGAAGGGTTCTTTGACACACCAGAGGTAGCTATGGCTTTTTCATAATCAACCCAGTTATGTTTTATCCTATTAGCATTCATGTTAAGTTTCTAATAATGTACATGGTAGACGTATAAAATTGACACGATAAACAGTGTTTTAAGATTACTATGTACTACTCGAAATTAATCATATGGGAATTTTCTCTTAGCAGCTCGGATGAAACGATTTTCTCTATTTTGAGATGTTAAATTGTTTTGTAAGTTGTGACATTTTGATTTTCCTTCAAGGCTTAATACATTCAAATTTTTTAAAAAAAAGTTGTTCCTAAAAAATTGATTTTTAAAAAGCTTATGACATTGTTGATTGGAGCTTCATCTTATGTAACATCCCCTCACCTATTGAAAAGGGTATTTTGGGCATATTAGTAATTTGGAATGGGTTAGAAATAGTGAAAGTGTCTGTGACATATTCATGCATTCATATATGCACATGAATAATACATAGTGACATTTGGCACATGAAATGAATGTACATGCATGCATGACATTTTCCCGGTTTTTAATTGTGAATAATTGAGCTATATAGAAAAAGTGTCTT
>JANIIA010000006.1:29011362-29037294 GCA_027478495.1 Erythroxylum alaternifolium | reverse complement strand
GAGTCCACATGAATATAATGTCATACCTCCGCATTTTAAATTGTATTGTGTTGATTTAACATTTATGCTATTTGTTGTAATAATTTTTCTGACTTGGAAATGATTGTATTTTGTAATTTGAAATGGGCCCACGTGGTTAATAAAAGTTACTGTTGATTTCATTTTCTGTATCAAATGATTATAAAAACAAAGTAGAACGTTTTAGTTATTGATTTTCTGTACTTTATGTTGTGTTTAAAAAAAATTTATACCGACTTTTGAATGATTGAGTGCATTAGCATGCCATCCTTGCGGGGCACGGGCTCGGATATCATCAAAGATGTCGGGTTTGGGTCTTGCGGGAGTGGGGTGTTACAAAATAGCTAAGAGAAGATTCTACACACATCATTACAAATAGGACAAACATTTTACATTCACCCCTTAATCAAGTTTAGAGTTTATATCACATCCTTTTAGGTAGTAGCAAGCAAACATTACTTAATTAGCAATGATTTACTGCATTCTAGATGAATTTGATGTGACAAAATTTGTATTATTGTCATATCAATTCCTGCAAAAATGTATTCTTTAAGATCATTTGACCTTAAAATAACCTCTTAGACCTTTCTTTCCATCAAGAACATACCATATTCCCCAGTACAAATTTGTTTAGCAACAAGTCTCCTTTCTTCATATAATGGTTATGAGAAAATCAAATAATCAAATCCTACAAGCAAAAGAGTGGTGTAGACATATTATAGAGCCTTTAAATTTGATTCCAAATGTGGAATGAAAATCTGCATTCAAAGCAAACATGACATCTAGCCTATAAACTCAGTTTTGGACTCTTTTATTCTTTTATTAGTGGGATGAAAGGAGGGCTCTGAACATGACCAACAATCAAATCATATTGTAATTGATCCAATATTGACCTAATTCAAAGTCAAAGCTCTAAGAGCTTTATCAATAGACTTAAAAGCACATTTATTTTTGTTTATCTATATAAGTTAGGGTTTGTGTGTGTGCGTGTGTGTAACTTTTATTTTGGGCACAATAATAATTCAATCACATTTTTTTGAATGCAAGTATAGGAAGAAAAACACTAAGATTTTGGTTTAAATAAGACTAATCTCAAGGTAAATTTTTTAAAATAAATTTACCCCAATACTTTTGTATGAATACACCTAATGTCTAGGCCCAAGCCTTAAAATCAATCCAAAAGAGATTCTTTTCTATCCTTGTTAATTGTTTATGTTATTTTGAATGATTATCTAGCCTAATGGCATGAGTGGAGAGGAATAATATTTTTGAAAAACCCAAGTTAAATTGAAAGTGAAAAATTAAGAATCATAAGACTCGTTGGGTGTACATACCTGTTAGATATAATCTTCTATCTTATTACTTTATTTTATTCCCATTAAGTTAATTTAGTTTTATTCAAGTCTTTTTTATCTTAACACATGTAGAGTTTGTTGGACCTAGAATTTCCCTTTATACTAACAAATTATTTTTCTTTCAAACCATGAAATCTTCAATCTTACAAATTATTCAAATATACAAGTAGTCTAAGATACTACAAGCATATATTATTAAATTTTAGTAAGGGAAACTTGAAATATTCACCATGAATATGATGCGCAGAACACAATGTTTAAAGTTCTTCGGTAACATGCATGCTTGAGTTGCTTAGCTACAACTCTATAAAAACTTATTTAATCCATAGTATTATCAGAACTTCCAATCACCGGTCCATTTCCAGCACACAAAGATATTCTCTTTCCGGGAAAAAAGACCGAATCGCTTAACTGGACTTTGAGTATACAGTTAAACTGGGCTTTGCATACGTCAAAGCCCAAACAACTTTTAAACTTGCAAATTTAGTGTCAGCATTACTACGCTTCTCTTCAAGAACCCTAATCCCTAAGCCATTATTCAAAGTTCAAACATTTGAAATTGAAACAGTAGAGGGAGAAAGCGAGACTCGACTTGCAGCATCATGAAAGGTTTTTACAGGCAAAAGAAGAAGTCAAACTCAAAGACAGGCATTATAAAACCATCTCCTACTACAAAAACCAAGAATAAGAATCATGATGCCTCCATCGGCTCTGTTATCACACAACCACCATCTTTATTTTCCCATGGCTCCCTGGATCTAAAAGGTTACTCTCTATCATCTCTGTTTCTCTCTTCTTTTTTTTTATTTTTGTTGTATATAATGATTAACAAATTTGGTTGTTGGTAGTTTATTAAATTGGTTATCATTCTGGGCGTATCTATGCCCTCGTCTTTTGCTATTGGACCAATAGTTTCTTGTGCGTGTATCTTTGATGCTGGCAGATGATTATGACAAAAATGAGAGTCTATTGAGGCAATTCGACATGAACATGGCATACGGACCTTGCATTGGGATGACTCGGCTGGCGCGTTGGCAACGTGCTCAACGATTAGGCCTTAACCCACCCAGCGAAATTGAGGGATTGCTGAACGACGGAAAGGCCGGTTTAGAATGCCTGTGGGGTGGCCGTGTTTAGACTTCATTGGTAATGTTCAAATGTTGTAATGTTTGGACTTAACTGTACTGTTGTAAGTCTTCTTTTAACTTGTTCTGTTCACCCGCTGGTTGGACTGTTTTCTTCTAATGAATTTTTTAGGTTTGCGTAATTTTGGGATTGTCATGAGAAGATAATGTGTCCCATGAACTTGTGTGTTAGCAGACTTCTGGACATCTTGTCATTTTTAATGTCAAACTTCCTCTTCCATCTTAAGTTGTGATCCTCAATGCTATTTTCTATACGACCAAAGATAATGTTACTTTCCATCATATAAAAGCAGGACGCCTGTGTGCCTTTATTGGGTGTTTTCTCTGTTATCCTCACCTTTGTGGGGAAAACGATTTGGCATTAGATATGTGTGAAAACGTTTATTCAAAAATTTTTGTTTTATAATACACATATAAGACATCCATTAAGCCATATCGGCAAACACCTCAGTTACAAGTTAAGTCGAAAAATCAGTCAACCAAATTTGAGGTGATATAGATAATTACTCTCATTATCGCACATATGTTTTATCTTAAATTAATAAATTTTACTTCATTAAATTTATGTGATTTGTGAACTCTTAAGTTGTTTTTGGAGTTTGAGGAAATCATCTCTCTCTCTCTCTCTATCCTCCAGTTACATTTACTCTTCTTTTTCTCTCAGTACAATCTTTTGTTTGACATACAATTTTTGGCTAATGGTAATAGGAGTGATCTTTCCTATTTATCAACCAATTTTGATTTCCGTCTACTTTGAGAAAGGAGACCATTTGCTCCTAGTTTGCCAACGTCTTTCTCCAATCCTTTAGTTGGTTTGGCCTTCCTAAGGTGGAAGGTCTGCTGAACTCTACTCTAGGAACTCAATTCTTATCATTTGGTGACCTTTCCTCCTCTACCTTAGTCCCTTTTGCCTTCTTTCTCTCAACTTGGCCTTCTTCCTTCTCCTAAACCTCACCTCAAGATGATTTCCTCTTCTCTCTCCCTAACTAGTGTGCTCACTAATGTTAGTAGAACCAATTGTGGTTAACCCTTTGAATACTTGGGTCGGAGAATCTTCTTTAGTTGTTGACCAGGCGGCTAGTTATTGGAGATTCATTTACTTTTCACAGATTTAGATACACCCTTCCCTCATCTGGCACTAGTTTAATTTCCTCCAATGGATGTACTTTTAAGCTGGAGCTACAAAATTACCATGAGTTTCTTTGTGGATAAAAGGCCCTTTTCTCCCAAGTTCGTTTGTGGGAGACCTTGACATGAAAAACGATGGGGCTTGAAAAGTACCTTCATAAACGAGGAGGCTTTTTTTATTTTAAAATTCAATTTTTTTTCTTTGGAGTTGGTTCTTGTATGTCAATGGTAAGACTTAAATGCTCTAGAAATGGAGGCCTAACATGGGAATGGTTAGAAATGGTATGAAAAATGTCCCAAAATGGTTACATGGATCAATTTTTACAATGTCTCTCCTGAGTATTGGTCAAAAGAGGGGTTTAAACTATTTAGCAAGTTCCTTTAGTGGATCAGTAAACTTGAACATATTGTTGCTTTAAAGAGAATTGAGCATGCTTGAATTTGTATAGAGATTAGAATGGACAAGAAGATGCCATGGAATCTGAAAATTATGAAGCTTGATGAAGATAGAAGTTGAGGCTACATTAACCTATCAATGTCTCTCCTGATTATTGGTCAAAAGAGGGGTTTAACTATTTAGCAAGTTCCTTTAGTAGATCAGTATACTTGAACAAATTGTTGCTGTAAAGAGAATTGAGTATGCTTGAATTTGTATGGAGATTAGAATGGACAAGATGCCATGGAATCTGCAAATTATGAAGCTTGATGAAGATAGGAAGTTGAGGCTACACTAAACTATCAATGGAGGCCTTTAACATATAACTGGCCAAAACTTGGAAATCTACGGAGAAAAAGTTTGAAACGGGAGGCTGCAATGAGCTTATAAGATATTCTGCTACTGGGAAACCAAAAGATGTGCGGGAGAACCAAATGAACAAGCCATAGCAAAGGAAAAAGTGGTGTTGGGATCTAATGAGCCAGAGGAAACGAGAACGGCTGAGGTAAGAAAGGACAAAGCGGAAGGCTTTGACCAACCCCTCAACCCCTTCATGACTTTCATAATTACCAGGAATATCAGAGCCCCCTGGCAAATTCTACACGACTTTTTGCTTCTAAAGAAGCCTGTTTTTATTGGTTGACTAGACGCCAAAATAAAAGCCAATCACCTTCAAGTAGGTGCATGATCTTTTGATAGATGGCATCATTAAATAGAAAAGTTCTGATTGCCTTTGAAGAATCCTACATTGAGAAGACTTTCACTATGGAATAAGGTTTTAAAGTAGCTACCATCAACCTTTACTTGCAATTTAGGTTCCCTCAGACTGCCTTAACCATACCGATTTTGGCTTCACTGTATCGCGCGGTGGCTTACAATTATTGTCCCATGATTGTAACCGTGTTGAGGTAAATCTAAGCTCAGCTTGGAACCGTGTTGAGGTAAATCTAAGCTCTTATAAATTAACGGATCCAATCTAACTTTGTTGATTATTCTTAAAAGATGGTATTCTCTAAACTCAATGGAAAGTGACGAGCCAACTGGTTTTCTAAACGATTTTCTCAATATTATATAGTTCATGCCATGTGCTTGTTGAAACAGATTCTGGCCAATGGCAATTGCTACTGATGGAGAACAACTTTAGGAGGAATTCGTTGGTCACTCTTCATGGGCCTTCTTCGGATACGTTTGTGGAACCAGTAGCAGTAGGTTGTCAATGAGTTTCACTCTCCCGCTATCGTGGGATGACATTCGCGGAATCTTTACAAGCTAATGGGCACGGTGGGACAGACGCGCAGTCCTGTCGTGAGAAAAATTAGGCTTATATTTTCTCACATATAACAACCCTATTCAATTTGAGGAGCGTGGATGGATATCCTATTGTAATGTATCTCAGGCTTTATAATAAATCATATTTTCTAGAAGCATTTTTAGAAAATTACATAGGAGTACTGAACCATAATAATTAAAATACGATCGGTTGAATTGTATTCAGTAAGATTTGGCATAATAATTAAAAATATGAAATTAAACACACATTAACTTGTTAATTAATCATATATAATGCATATAAGCATCTTAAAAATTTAGTATTACATATTTATTCCTTAAAAATTAGTATTGAAGTCTTAATTTTCAATACATAGAAAATTAGTTTCAAATGCGTTTGCTTCTAAAGAACCAGTCACTATAGAGTAACTAATATCGTAAAAAAGAGAATTTATGCCGTTAAGGGGTTTTGGTGTAGCCTCATAAGTTCCATGTTCAAGTTCAACAAATTCTTTCAATTTATGATGATTCTTTTTTCAGATTATTTCTTTTAAATTAAAATAGGTTTTTGAAATTAGGATGATTAATTATTGTTCATTTTTAAAACTGATTTTGTACTAAATTATACTATAATTTGAGTGAATAAGTGAAATATGAAATCTTAAATATTCATTCTTCCAAATACTATACAATTCCATTATTAGATTACTTAATTTAAAAGTAGTAGTCTATATAAAGGCCATTAATATATGTTAGACCAAAAGTATTCTAGATTCAACGAATTGAGGGAGATAAATTAAGTGAATTGAGAGTAATATAAATTTTTTAACACTTTATTGAACACTTAATGTTTATAATTATGAACAATTTTTAAACTTATAAATAGATAATAGTTCCAATGATATTAATATAACTTGATAAAATTAAGTATAATATGACAATGTAAAGTCACAATCAAATTCAACCAATCAACAAGTAAGGATTACAAGGGGGAGAGTTGTATAAAAGAAGTAAGGATTACAATAGAAATGTGCAAACAATTTATAACGATTCATTTTTCTTTCATTTATTTTCATTTCCCAAATTTCTTTAAAAATTCTAACCCACTAAACATTTTTCATCAATGGGTGAAGAGAAGTCACCAAACATTTTTCATCATTTTTCATTCACAGTCCTTTCTAGTATGAAGCCTAAACTTCTCTTATAAAACAAAATGAAGTCATTTTTCTTGTAAAAAAGATAAATTATAGTGAAGTAGCCCTAGCGAAATCATGAGACTTATTAAAGTAGACCAAGTAAAGCTAGTGAACCTAACCCTAGTGAAATCACCATGTCATTGTTATCTCTCAACGAAGAGAGTGTCTCTTATCTCTCTCTAATTTCATTCTAACTAAAAGGTCAAACCCCATGTGCTTTCAAATTATTTAAACTTGTAAACTAATGTGAAGCTATTGATAGAATGCAACAATTTTACCAATTCATCTAAATAATCTACTCCATTAAGTTTAACCTTTATATTTAGTTTGATCTTTACAATGTACCCAATTGATTTATATAAATGCTTTTATGTTTTTATTCTTGAAATGGTGTTTATAAAGAGTAGACTATTTAAATGAATTGGTAAAGTAAGCTTATAAAGAGATCTCATAGTTTTATTATGCTATTATGCTTCATTAAAATTATATGAAAAGATGAGTTCAAGTGTTATATCTTCATTTGCAATATATTGGTGGAAAAGTACATGCATTGGAAATGCAGAATATTGGATCATAATTGATAAATGTTCAATGTAATGAAAAAAAGTGGGTTATACACACTAAAGCAATATATACGAAAAATAAGGAAGCAAATAACAAAAGAAATTATAGGTAAATATATTCTTTTATTACTACGAGAAGGAAGATATAAGGTGAAGTTTTATCAAAGCTACTACCTTACACAATTCTTAACAAGGTGTTTATAAAGTTAAATATAAGCCTTCCAGTTAAAGTGAAACTTTATTACTATAGAATCCTAAGGTCAGTGATATTCTATTTCATAGAAACCTAAGGTCACTAAAACTCCATTTCATCGTAATCCTAAGGTTAATGAAATTCTATTTTATTAGAATCTAAGGTATTTCTGATAATGTCTCACCTTGAATTGAATTCTCCATTGTTTAACCAAGAATAATTGCCTGCCATATGGGCCCCCCAGGGGTTTCAAGCTATATGAGCATTCATCAAGTTCAATATATGACTGAACTTCTCTGCGATAATGATTTTATAAACATGTTAGTTGTATCCTAACAAGTGCGAACATTTTTTAAACAAGATTTAACCAAATGTAATCAATTTCTCAACCTTGTAAAACCTTACATCCTTCATTAGAGCTAATATTCGTCTATCTTTTACCTAACTTTCCCTAGTCCCCTGAAAGATATTTTCATCCCCATGCTAATAGTTAAAGCATATATAACCAAGCTCCCCAACTTTATCTTCTTGTCTACTTGATAGTCTTTCTCACTCTATCCTTGTTATACAGTGTAGATGCTTTCTTCCTAACCATGTTCTCTCTCCCAAACTAGAATTTTAGCCCTTTTAGCATTTGTTCCAAGCTATTCTAGTGCCACCTTTGAACTGCTCATGATTGAACTTGACATGAACTTTTCATATGTTTGTCTTAACATATGTTGTTCCGTACATCTTTAATGGTTACCTTATAATTATTAAAAAGTGCATAAAAATTACAAAAGTTTACCTTCTTATGTTTATAATCCTTCAATATCCCCTTATGAAGCTCCATCACCTCTTGCTCACCAAGATGACTCACATACATGTGCGATACTGGAGTACTTTCATTATTCCCTAAAGATTAAGATACAACAATTGATTTAATTATTGTCTTTCCTATTATAACATAGATGCCATGTTGTAATTTTCCTCTCATCACAGTCAATGCACATTTTATCACCTTTAGTTGTCTATCATCACTAGAAAACTTATACCCTTATCTATTAATAGTACCTATAAAAATTAGATTTTTTTTGAAGCTCACAAATATACCAAGCATCTAATGTTCTAATAATTTTATCATGCATCTGGACCTACATTGAACCACTATCTTTGATAGCATGCTTCCATTATCACTCATTCTGAAAATACTATTCCATTCTTTAAAAGAATTGAACCAATCCATATTAAAAGTCATATGATAAGTTGTGCTAGTGTCTTTCATCTATTGATTTGCAAAATCATAATTACTCGTTATTAAAATGTCATTGCCTCTTCCATCTTTTTCATCAAAACTCTCCCAGAATATAATAATACTTACTTTTCCATATGCTTCCGTTTTCATGTTTCCATTATAATATTATGCACAATCCTTTTTAAATTTTCCTTTAAGTTTATAGTTAAAACATCAAACATCTTTAGCCTTTGATTTGGATTATGACTTACTCATATTATCAAAATTAGTTTCCTTATACCTTCCTCTACTAATAACCAAACCCATATATGATACATATTCATACAACTTAGAGGCATTTTTCTTCAATTCCTTAGACTATATAGCATCCTTCATATCACTTAAAGAAATATTTTACCATATAAAAGGGTATTAACAAAATTCTCATATGAATTAGGCAAGGAGTATAAAAGGATTATGGCTTGATCCTCATCCTCAATTTTAACTCCAACACCTTGTAGATCTAAAAACATTCGATTAAAATGATCAATGTGATCTTTTGTTTGTTTACTTTTTGACATCCTCAGGGTATAAAAATGTTTCTTTTAATATACACAATTCGTAAGGTATCTCTTCTGATGCTTACTTTTAAGTCGTTTCCATAACAAAGTAGCATTAGATCTATTAATCACCTCTCTTAAGAAATAGTCTCCTAGACTCAACAATGTTGTGCTTTATGTCACTAACAAACTCTCTTCCTCCTTTCATATGTGTTGTTTTGTACATATAACAAATTGGGTAGTTAAGTATGGTTTAAAGATGATAAAAGATAGGGTATAGGCAATTCAGACTAATGTATTATATTAGAGTTAACACCTAAACTAGTTAAATAGTTTGAAGAAACTATAAGACTACTAAGTATTCCACGTGTTAAGAAGTTAGTCCTAAATTTTTCATTAAGATGGAAGTACACATTCAATATGCAAGAGTTGGAAATTAAGTAAATTGAGGTTTTTGTTAGGTTGAGACAACATGATTCTCAATGTCCTTATGTATCAACAGAGGAAAAAATAGGAGTTGGTAAAAGCAATTTGTGAGAATTTAGCACTACTTTATACTATTACTAAGTTGTTATGTGGAATAAAGTATCCAACTTTCCACATTTGTTTTGCTAACATGTGTGAGATTAATCAAACATTATTTAAATGGATATTTGATTCAAATGAGGTGTTTTGGACAATGGCATAGTAGATGATGAGAAAATAAAAGGCAAAGAGGGAACATAATTTTTTTATCAACATATATATGTTTATCAGGCTAAAGAACAAACTGATATCATTAGACACTTATGGTATTGTTTGTTTAATGACTATCAATTAAAAATAGCTAAAATGTGGGATCACAGTAGTTCAGTATCGACATCATCTTTTATTGAATCATCATTATCAGATAAACTAGGAAGCTTGAGTCTTCGTTATAAGGAATTCATAAAGAAAAAGGGTTTGGATTTCTTACAGTAGGATAGAGTTAAATAACTATTTTGAAGTAAATATTATACCAATGATAAATGATGTTTTAGTCATATTTTTAGTCTTATATTTAATGAAATTTTGCTAGTTTATTTGAGTAATTTTATTGATTTTGGTACTTAAGTTGTTCATCTTTTTGTTTATAGGTATAACTCACTCATTTGGAGCAAAAGGAACAAATTCAAGCAAGTTTAAAATAATTTGGAACTGTTTTGATTAGGTTATGCAGTTTAGAACATTAAAATGATCATTTTAGGAGTATTTCTTATGGAACACACCCGTGTTGGCCAACAATATGTCTATATTGAGTAGCAAGAAGGCTATATTGACAATACAGGCCAAATTTTATACACGTGTTAGCTCTAATTAACATAACATATTTATTTAAAGAACATAGTCTTCAACATGCTCATGTATCTCCATAAAGCCGTATTTTAAATTTTAAAAGATATGATTAAGTTAAAGAAGATAAAGGAGGCTATGGAAATACAAGGAAAAACTATAGAAAAATAATAAAAGGAAACCCATTTAGAGCAAATTTCCACCAATCTAAATAGAAGTTTTTGGAGATTTTAGGGATTTCAAACATCTCATCCTTAATTTTCAAATTTTTCTTTATTTTTGATGTTTTGTTTTCTATAATTATGAGATAAATTACTTTTGGAATCTAGATTAGATGAGCCCGAGATGGATCTTGTAACAAATTATTTTAATTTAATTTATTCTTTAGTTTTATTGAGATTCAATTATGTGTTCTTTTTTGTTCTTGAATGAATATTACCGACATATTGATTCATGTATGATTTCATGCAACTGACATTGTGACATCCAATTTATGAATATATCTAGCATAATTAAAACAAGTTGTATGAAAACCTAGAGATAGGTCAATATAAATCTTCCAGATTAAGGTTAAGCCTAATAATGAACTTCATAAATCGATAAATGCAATTCTAGAGGTTTTAAATTAGAAAGGGAGTTTGATTGATCAAACTAGAATTAGGTGTTGATAGCCTTGAGAAAGATTTTAACATAATTGAGGAATTTTCACATTCTAATGAACTTTATATGAAATTGAATAGTGAAATCATAATTGCATGAGAAGTTCTAGGGGATTCGAATTACACATAATCTTTTTTTCATTATTTTGCTATTATAGTTTGTTTGATGTTACTTTACAATAAATTTATTTTCTTTTATTGAAATATGATTTATCAAAATCACATAAATTGTCAGTTAGATAATAGGAAAAGAGTTATTACTAGTACTCATAGTCCTTGTGGGATCAATTCATAGTTCCCAGTGCTATTAAAGCTACATCGTGCATTTATAGTTGAAACAAATAATCATTTCAGCACCATCAAATTTTTGGTGCCATTATTAGGGACTAAGATATTAGGAATACTTGATTGCTATTAATCTGACCAATTGTTTCCTTTGCATTTATTTTATTTCTTTTTTACATTTTAGTTTTAATCATTAATATTTATTTTTCTTGTTAATTTTTCAATAGTTGGATTTGTTAATGACCTAAAAGCCGTAGAAACTAGTTGAGGGAGGTTTGGAAATTGAAAGAACAACTTTGTAAAACCTCATAATTAAAACTTAATGATAGGTGTAAATTGTAATATGTTTTGATAGATGTTTAAGTGTGTTTTTGAATATTTCTTAGATGATTATTATGTATATAGGCTTCGAATTATGTTGTTATTAGTGTTTGTTTATATCTAAGTGTTTGTATGGTTTTGAGTATGATTTAGATCTTAACTTTGTATTTCAAGATGTGTTTGATGTGTGTTCTGAATGTATGGAAACAAGAATTGAAGAAAAAAGAAGAGTCGGAAGCATAAAAGCAATTCACGATTGTAACTTGCTTGTCATGACAAACAGCGTAGACAATAATTCCAGCGAATTTTAGCATTTCTAGCATGTGACTCTTTTTGTAATTTTAACGTTTTAGAGCCATTTTTGGAACCAAATTAAGTGGGTAAACCTTAGAAAGAACCCTACAAGTCTCAAGAAATATTTAAGAACATAGAACACTAAAAAAAGAGCAGCCATCATCTTCCAAATTGAGAGAGCAAGAAAGAGGAGAAAGAAGAGCAATCCAGAAATTCCAGATTTAAAGTTTGAGTTCAAATCAAATTCTTTCTTTCTTTCCTTTGTTTATTTCATCAAACTTGATTTATAACTTGTATTTGAATATGTTATTCACATTTAGGATGCTCTAATTTTTAGATTTGGATTTGTTCTTGTGTTATTTTATGACTTGATTGTTGTTAATTGAATTTTCAATTCAATTTTCTGGTGTTGTGATGTTTGGGTATATTAATACTTCGAAAGTAATTAGACTACATTGAGTAACGAGAGTTAGTGACCTAATACGTCTCGCAAATATCAAATTGATAATTAGACAAAGAGATATTGTGTAAAAACCCCATTATTCGATAAATTACTTAAGAACTAGTTCAAAACATTAGGTAGATTTTGTGAATCGAGAGGTTGCCAACATGTTTAGGAACCTAATGAGTCACACACAAATAATAGGATGAAAAGAAAAAAGATATTTTAATCAATTTAGACATGATTATAAAGTTTAAAAAACTTTATGATTAAATATGAGATCTTTAATAAATAAGGATCAATATTAAATATTGGATCATATTTAGGCATAATTGGTATTTAATAATAATTAATGAAGAACTAGCATACCAGTGAACTTGCTCACTTTCTAAAGAGAAGTAGGAATACTTGTCCCTTATAATACTTGTCTCTACAACATTTATGTACGCTATTCAGTAACAGTTTAAAATGATAAATATGATGTATGTTGAGGTGAGGGAAGAATAATAAATAGATTGTTGAATTATAAGGGAGATGACAACACTGAGTCCACAATAAAGGGAGGAATAATAGGTGTAATCTAAAAGGAGTTGATGAGGAGAATGATGAATTAACTATTAATGACATTGTGCCCAACATTTAAGGTTGAAGGAGAGAAGTTTAAACATAAAAGAGGAGATAGGTGTGATTATGAGAAAATGAGGGAGCCTAGAGTTTAACAAAGTGAGAATGGAAGTCTTAGTTATATTACGTTGACCATACCTCCATTTGAGGGTAGGAATGGCCATAAAGATTATTTAGAATGAGAGACAAAGATAGAATTGATCTTTAACTATCATAACTACTATAAAGAGAAGATAAAGTTGGTGGTAATAGAATTTACCAAATACACAATTATTTGATGGGATCAAATGCTTAACAATAACAGAAGAAATTATGAGCAGACTATAGAGACTTGGGATAAATTAAAGGCTCTTATAAGAAAGATATTTATGCCAAGCTATTATTACAGGGATATGTATTAGAGTTTGCAAAGTCTTCCCTAAGTATCAAAGAGTTTGAAATACTTTCATAAGGAAATGGAAGTAGTTATGATCTGAGCTGATGTAGAAGAAGGTAAAAAAGCAAATATGGCAAGGTTCTTAAAGTTGTTAAATAGAGATATAGCCAATGCAGTAAAATTTAAATATATTTTAAATTTATAAGTGATAGAATATGTTTCTATAAAGGTGGAGAGATAACAGAGGTATGAAGGAGTATAAAATTACTCAGTGATTTTTAAATGCATAATTAGGTAAAAGATTGAAAGGGGTTCTTCTAAAGCAAAGGTTCAACCATCCATAACTAAAGAGGATATCACAATCTTGAAATATATTTTAAATTTTATTCTAAATCTATTTTAAAATAGAGATGTTAAATATTTTCATTGTTTGGGAGTAGGACATATTGCATCTAAATACTAAAATTATAATGTTAGGATCATGAAGGATGATAAAGAAGTAGGATTCCGAGTGATTCAAATGAAAAAGAAGGTATACCACCACTTAAAGATACTAGTATAAGGGTATTTAGTTTGTTATTAAGGATGAGATGCTTATCACTAAGATTCAAATTAAAAAGAAGATATACCACCACTTGAAGATACTAGTATAAGGGTATTAGTTTGTTATTAAGGATGAGATGCTTATCACTAAGAAGATATTAAGTCTTCAATTTTAAAAGGAAGAGCTAGATCAATAGAGAAAAAAATATTACATACTAAATGTCCATATTCATAACCAAGTATGTAGTAAGATTATTGATGTAGGAAGTTATATTAATGTGCCTCACACTAACTTTGTAGAGAAGTTGTTGTGAAGAATCCAAAGCCATACAAGCATTAATGGCTTAGAAAATCTGGGGAGATCAAGGTGAATAAATAGGATCCAATTTCCTTTTCTATTGGAAGGCATCAAGATAAGGTGCTATTTGATGTTGTATCTATTTAAGTTAGTCACATCCTATTGGGAAGGTCGTGACACTATGATATAAAGCTTATATATAGAAGTTTCAAGAATAGCTACACTTTTGTGTAAGATGATAAATACTTTTATGTCTTCAAAACCCTAAGTAAGTCTATGACAACCAATAAAATTGAAAAGAGAAAATGAAGAAAAGAAGAGTAAAAGGAAGAAAAAAGTAAGTGATATCAAAAGTTTTCTTTATACTAACCAGCATTTGATTGTAACTTTATGTGAATAGTCTTTTTCCTTTTTTATGTAGGTAAAGATTTGAGAACAAATGATTTTAAATAGTAGGGTATGATGCATGTAGTCTTAGGTTAATTACAAGACCAAGATTTAGAGAAAGTTTGAAGCCAAAAGACCCATCTTTGTCTAAAAAAAGAATCACACTTTGACATGTTCTATACCTCCTTGGATGCAAATGTTGAAGTTCCATGGAAGAAAAAATTGATACGCTAATATATGATGGTCAATAAATTTTTAAAAAATAAGTTATGAAGACACAACCTCTAATATGAATGTCTTAAAGCCTTTTTCCAAGTGCTAGACTTATGAGGACATAAAATTGATTGTACAACTTGAGCATAAATCAAGGATATTAGATATTGATCATTATAAAGGGACTACACTTCTAAAAGGAGATTTTTATCATCTTGTGAAATTCAATAGGCCTTTGGCCCTTTAAAGTTAAGTAGAGGGTTTAGAAGTGAGATTTCCTTAATAGGATAAAGACAATGCTCTTAAGTTCCTATCCCAAAAGCTTATAGATCTAATCATCCCTTTTTTACCTTTAGCAAAACTTTTGTGCAAACAAAGACTATTTAATTTATAAGAAAGAAGAATATTATTTTTTTCATTAAATGCTTTCAAATATCTTATTCATATCTCTATTGTGTTTATGATATATATATATACACACACACACATATTTATATAAGCACTCTAAATAGCTATTTAGGGCTAAGGTGGTAAAATAGAAAGACTCATAAATACAATCTTTTAAGGAGAGGGAGAAGCAAAAAGTGACCCATAATATTGGCCTCCAAGTTAATAGAAGCAAGTCCTTTATTTTCACTTATATAGGATTCTTAATCCCCCTTATATGCAACCTACTTTCTTGGCTTTCAGTTTAGAACACTTCCTTTAAGTATTTGGGGATTCTACTAACCACCAAAACAATGAATCGTAATTACTATTTATCCCTTATTTATATGTATGATAAAATAAATTCTTAAACTACCAAACTTCTTTCTTTTACAAGTAGGTTGATCCTCATCACATAATCCTTTACTCACTGTATATCTTTTTGGCTAGCTATCTACTATATCCTAACCAAACCTCTAAGAAAATTGAAAAAAATCATGAAAATTACTTGCAAACAGTTAATAAAGATAAATTAAATGGCACTAAAATCAGTTGGAAAGAATTTTGTTTGCATGAGAGGCACTATATATCCTTCTATCAAGCACACAATTACTACTGGAGAAAATAAATGGATTTGGCTTGATACTTGGCTAGATTCAAGCCCATTTATTCATAATCTTGAGATTCTTCATTTGAGAAATAGAATACCATTAAATCTAAAAGTTTCATCACTGATTTCAAATGGTGAATGAAGTGAAAATTTTAGAGGTTTTGACTCTCTAGTAGAATACTTCCCTCAATTGAATGACGTAGAGAATGAAGATGCTATCACTTGGACTCTCAATATGAGTGGTAAATACTCAAATAAATCCTATCATCTGTTTCTTGCCAGTAGCTCAACTGAATCTCCTTGGTACAATCTTCTATGGAGAAATACTTTTAATCCTAAAACCTCATTAATCACTTGGCTTGTGATTAAAAATAGGCTTAGGACCAAGAGTCAATGGCATGGTAATGTGGACTCTACTTGTGTATTATTTAAAATGGCTATGGAAGACAAACATCACCTTTTTTTTCTTTGTGGATTCTCCAAAGCAGTCTGGAGTAGAATTTTTCATATGATACCATGTAATGATGGTATATATGACTGCGAACAAACAATGAGCTGGGTTATCAAAAACTCAAAACAAGGAATGACTAATGCAATTCTCTTTAAAGCAGCCTTCACCACATCCATTTGCATAATTTAGAAGGACAAAAATAGCAGAAGGTTTACAAACTTGGAAGAGCAAAAAAACTAACTAGCAAACAAGATTGTTAACTAGATTAGAGCAGCTATTTTTGCTAAAAATGTGCAACACACTCTTACCACATATATGAAATGTAGATGGAAACTATAATTTTACTTAAATTGATCTAGGATTGTCAATTGCAATGCTTTACTTTGTTAGAATCTTTAATCATATTGTACTTGAAAGAAGGCTATTAGCCTAAAACTCATTATAATGTTGTATTAGTTTTACCTATAGTTAATACAATTTTCACTTTTTAAAAATAATTTCTCATCCAACTATTAAACAAGATGTTTATGATCAAGCTTTTTTGGAAACTTTTCACTAACAAACAATCTCTTTGGGTGCGATAGGTCCACACAGAAAACTTACATAATAAAAATATTTTACAAGCCAAGTCCAATAACTCATTTTTTAAGATTTGGAAGAAGCTCATAAAATCTAAAACATCAATAAGGCATATAATTGAGCATAAAGTACAAAATGGCAGCTCGAGTTACTGATATTATAATAATTAACAAAATTAGATCCTTTGGAGAACTATCTATTAATAAAATTATCTATTAAAGGTCACATGTCGAGGTCAATTCAATCATTATCCATAACTGTTGGTGTTGACCAACTCCCTCTTCTAGAGCATTTTACTAAAATAAAGGAGAACTTGCCATCTTATTATATGGATCACCTTAAAGAAGATATAGTAATTTGGATTAGAAACTTGTTGAACAACCTCATAAATAAAACTTTCCTCTAATACTTGAGACTTCCAAAGCAACCATGTACTTAGTTAAGTCTGATCTAATTCCCTAGCAATAATCCAAAAGTTAGCTTTATATTTTAAGTATTAGTTGAATAAAAATTGAAAAAAAGGACAAATTATCATTCTTGAATCTTCCTTAAGTTTCTTCCTTTGCATAAAAACTATAATTTTTTAATTATTTGCTTTGTAATTTTTGCTTAAAAATTTCTTCTATAGCTTTGCATCATACGTCCTCCATATAACTCTTGATCTAACATCCTATTATCTATATCACCAATATGAATCAAAATGATACAACATTTATCAAATTCACCTTTTCATCTATTAAATGTTGAAAAGAAATAATAGGATATTCAAACACCAAAAACATTAATTCCTTGAATCTTTTGCAACATATTATGAGATGGATTAAAGAAGCTTGGTTAGCAAAATAAAAAAGAAAAAGAAAAAAACACAAGAACTAATATTTTTAGTGGCAACCTCTCAACCAACTATAATATTCACATCCTTCTTACTCTTTCACTTGAGTTCATCACTCGTAAAGTTCTAAGGCTATTTACTCTCTTACTTTCTTAGAAGGGTATGAACAAAGATTTAAGAGGAAAAAAATGTACAATTTATAGAAACATTTGTAGCTCACGATCCATTTCAGTTTCTAGCTCTTTGTATATCTAATATTAGATGTTAGTTATAGAGTAGCTTTGTTCCTTTATTTGGCTAGTCTTTCATTCATGTTATAGCTTCTTAGGCTAATATTGACAACGCCTATTTTTTTGTATTAATTCAATACTTATTTACTAAACAAATGTTACCATCTAAATTTTAGAAATTCAGTCTTTGTTCATGTGTGGTTTCCATAGCATAGCATACCAATACAAATTTTGGCAATTCTTTGATAAGATTACACGTTTCAATTATATTGTTTACTTAAAGACAGGTTCACAATTTAGTTTTTTTTAAAAGATAAATAAACTCCATTCAATTAAAAAAGGTTTCTAATTACAAGATGCAATCTAAAGAGATGAGGCAAACCAAAAGAACAACACAGATAACCTAGGCTAGTATAGCTCAAGTAAAAAGCCGATTACAACACCATCAAATGCAGGTTCTAGGACTCATGCTTTTAGTAAGATTTTGAGCAATATCAGCTGTCCTAATCTTGAGTAATAATTTCCGTAAAATGATTTCAGCATTAGTAGTCTCATTGCCAAATAGTCTATTTTTTCTTTCTCGTCCAAAAGCTACCCTAAACAACTGATTTAATTGTCTAAACTTGCATGGAATTAGAATTCGTGAAATGTTATGAAAATGATGTAATATTCAGTAACCTTGCGTATACCTGAGAACTAATGCCTGACTAGAAGTTTTTGTCATGTGATAGGCAACGTTCTCAGTTTATCTCGCGGACACACCCTATAGATTAAGCTTTAAATTGCAAATTGCAGATTAATGCGACAATTGTGAATTATGCAGAGTAATGTTGGAGGCGATAAAAAGAATAATCAGGTATAACCTGGTCGCAGTTCCTCACCGTTAGCAGGACGAATCCAACATATAAAGATCATGCTACATAACAGCTTTGCATAATAAGCCATAACTGTCTCGTTTAAGACAACTCTAACTGCTGAAAGGAGTTGACGGTGAATCTCGTAGATAATTACACCTTTATGGCTTTAAAGAATAAATAAATGTTTCTGCTGCTTTGAGCCTTGCAAATTCTAGCTTTCCGAATGGGAGGGTGACTAGTGAAGACAGAGTTGCTACAATGTACTTGAGCTGCAAGTTTTGCATGACCGTGGGA
This sequence comes from Erythroxylum alaternifolium, assembly GCA_027478495.1. Classification (NCBI taxonomy): domain Eukaryota; kingdom Viridiplantae; phylum Streptophyta; class Magnoliopsida; order Malpighiales; family Erythroxylaceae; genus Erythroxylum; species Erythroxylum alaternifolium. The sequence goes on along the minus strand of JANIIA010000006.1, from coordinate 29,018,186 downwards.
TTGACAATGCTGGAACTATTGGAGGGTCAAAAGCTGTCTGTTGAGAAGTGGCCCTGAGCCGAATCTCATTCCCTTTTTCAACCCTCGTTGATCAGACAGGAGTTGAATATACAGTTGACCCAGCATGCTAAGTCGCAATTACATATCCCCAAAAGTAAAAGACACAGAATTTTGCTCAAGAGTAAATATAAAGTTTGTGGGCTTATTACTTTTTCTTTTTGAAATTTAAACTTGGTCAGCCAACAAGAAGGCTAACCAAACCTTTCTTTTGTACTATATCACATTACAACTTAGTCAACCAAATTATCTCTCCGAGTGAAAATGATTACACCCAGGCTTCCATGTATATGTTTCAATAGTAAAAAATCTAGCAGCAAATTTCACCAGCCATTGGCGTCTCATATCAGAAGATTATTTGAATTATCATTTTCTTCATGATTAACTTTCAGAAATCAGCAGGCTTCCTGAGTCATTGAAGTTCCAAGGCAGCAAACTGTGGAGTTCCAAGTCATGAACCAAAAATCAAATCTTTTAAAGATCCCAGAGGCGTGCAGTAACCATAGACTACAGTGTCTCTCCAAAGAGTCATTCCTGGTAAACCAAAATGCACCAAATACACCCTTTTAGTTTAACATTACCTGCTGGAATACTACGGCTGTTAACATTTCTGAATTTTGGGAGAATGAAGGGATGGGAAGTGAAAAGTGGATAAGGGTCATGGCACAGAAAGGGATAGAGATTAACCTATCCATGATATCAAACCAACAGTTGCAGCACAAAAGAATTCTCGGTTGACAGCATTGAAGCTGAGATGATCACAAAGACTGTCAGTTCATCTAAGTATTTTACATACGCAAGGACAATGACAAGAGACAGTACAAGACCAACATTCCCAAAGAAACATTAACTTACCAATACATGCATAAAATATTCCCATAACCATAGAAAAGAGCAGCCCAAGCGGCACCAGTGAACCTGTAATACAGTCCAAAGACATTACACAATACATGCAAAATAATGATCCATTAATACTCATCAATATATTTATCAATTATATTCTGATCAAATACCATTTTTATCACTTAAAATCAAGGCTTATCAGTGCATAATCAAAGTACATAACTAGAGCCTGTTGTCAAGGTTCTTACATCGGCAGGTGATTTGTGGAACAGTGACTCTTGTTTATGTAATGCAATTGAATACTAAAATTGGCCTAATTGACAATAGTTTTTCATCACTCTCCATTAGGAGAGAATCTAAGAATGACCTCCAGACCACAGTGGTATATTCCAATTGAATTTCTTTGGCAGCTCACTTCTAGAACTCCACTGCAGGGCAAAGTCTAATAAACTTCTTGCTGAGTAAATTCATGTCTTAGAAGTATCAATGCTGCCATTTCAAACGATGCTGCTGAATACTTTGGTGCAAAACACCTCATATACTGTTTTTTTCCTCTACATTTTTATTTGAACAATAACATAAGACCACAGTTGTCGCTGAAGGATCAATTTTCATGGCTCATTTGCGTCAAAGGACACAAAACACAAAGATCAAAAATTGTAGTTAGGAATCTAGTGAACATAGAAATATTATATCATTTGGGCTCTAAAGCCTCAACTTAGACATGACTAATTTTGGAAACTTGAAGACTAAGGAACCATTAAGATGGTCTCAATGGCCTCTTGGCCATCTCTAGATTATCTGAATATCATGCATAAATGATAATGCTGATTGTATGCAGTATTATTAAAATACAGTGGACTCATTAAAGATGGGGGAGACGTGTACTGATCATTTTAATTCTCAAAAGATTTGCAATATGGAACCACGTCCGCTCCTGATCAGAAAGAAGAGAGGGCCATTTGGGTAATAAAAGAAAGTTGGTAATTTCTCTTAACAAATTGAATAAGTTAAAAGGACCAAATGTAAAGTCAAGGCAAGCACACGAGTGTATCAAGATCTGACCGTGTCTTAGCAATATATGTTCTAAGAATCAAAACTTGAAGTATAAGGTCACTGCAAATTGAACAGGACATAGACCAGGTTTTGAATCAATCAAAGACACACCCAGTAGTAAAGCAGAGATGTTGAAAGATTGCAAGAAATTCAGTAGTTGATTACAAAACAGAACATTACCACATCAAATCTCGAATAAAGAGTGCACGTGGAAGCATAAGTCCATTTCCAATCATTCCAAGAAGCTTCGACAAAGGCGATAATCCTTTAATGTTGTCAGGATTCACCAAATTTGTCCACTAAAGAGAGAGGATAATTTGGGTAAGCACATCTAAATTTACTGGTAAATAGACGTTTTATGCCAGAAGACCACAAAGATAACCATTTGAGAGACTGGCATCCACATGAAGAGAAGAGTTGCTGTCCACCCAGATATTGACCCAACAAATTTGACTCCTTTCTCTGGAAGCTTACCTGTTCTTGCCTGTAACCATATGAACAATTAGTTTTAGAGGATGAAAGAGTTGAGATGCCTGAATCTTTTCTAAAAGAGTCGACTAATAGAAAAGGAGTGAAACAAGATGTGTGATATAAATCTTAATAGAGTATCTCCTAAAGTCACAAGGGAGAAGCATTTAAAGGAAGAGATGTGGACAAGATTAAATCACATGCACCACAATGTAGGCATAGAACCTTCATCATCGGGATGGTGTCAATACTTGCAAGCACATTTTTCAGTGGTGCCTGCTTCTTTATGTCCATTCAGGCAAACTTAGCACGTCCACACAGCGTGAATATATATGAAGACAATTAAAATTATTGATGCTTCAAATTTTCCTCAATATCTCAATAAATTTCTTAATGCTATTAGAACATATAACAAAAACATTGCATAATTCAAACACCTACCATGATAACGGAGGCTAACGCTATAATAGATGCTACTGCCCCTGGCAAGATACTGTCTGGTACATATGGGACAAAGGTTGACCACATAACCTAGACGTGAATACGGACAAAGGAAACACCCAAGATATTAATAAGAAGCTACTGAGAAGTAAATCCAATTTATGATGACCTAGCTAGATTCAGAAGAAGTAAAGTGCAAGAGTATTCTGAAATCAAGTAAGAGAGAACCTGGGGGACCACTGATACTCCGCCAACAGTTATGAAATCTTCCCAAAAGTGCCAGATTTGAGTATTGAGCATTCCGAAGTAATTCAAGAAATTCAACACCAGACCCGAGGCTACAATAACTGACGTGGCCACAAACTGAGGAAGAGGCATTGCTTCTCCTATTGCGAGCTGAGAGCAAACAATATAGATGGATACGACTCCCAGTGTCTGCACCACAATTGCCTCCTTTTCCCTCTTGTTTACGAAGTATGAGAGTAATGAAAGGTTTCCTAATAAACCTGTAACCATCCCCTGCATCACAAAATGTCCTGTCTAAGGATGTGATGGGGTATACCGGTCGAGTAATTTTGCCTGATAAGGAAATACCAGCCATGGCACTGCTAGAAGGGCAGTTTTATTTGCAGCCATAAGGTTGCGAGCATTGAGGATGATCTGAGGCATTTGAATTAGCAGAAATGGGATATTTGAAGCTCCCGAAAATTTGGCTGTCAATGAGTCCCATTGTTCAAAGCTTTTACTTTTCTTCTTCAAGTTCACTGATCCCTTTTTAAAAATTCCGACAAGAACATTAATTTCCTAATTATATAAGAATACACGACGAGAAGATTAAAGATATAGCACCAGATGTTGATGAGGGCGGGGAACGTCGGAGTCAAGTGCGGGAAGCTGAGAGAGGCGGCGACGAAGCGGAGAGAGGGAATAATGAGTAGTCCTGAGAAGAGATGATGGTAACGCGGGGGTTGAAAAAAAGGAATAACAAGAATCATAGGGATAGGGGCATTTCGAGGATAAGGCAGAATGCTGCTGAGACACACTCGCCCACCACCTGCCCCTTGCTGCCATATTTGTTCAGAGGTAAGATAAGAGTAGGAGGACGAGATTAATGATGATCTCTAAATTATTAACTAATATGCAGTAAAAGACAACTTTCAGAAGATTGGGTTGTCGAGGTGCTGACACGTGGTTTGATATGCACACCAGAATCCTTTCGGTTTTCATATCTGCACGTAAAGAAGATGCTAATCCTTTTGCCATTACTAATTCTTTGATCCATCCAAATAGCTTATTACTTAGGCTGGTCAGGTCATGCTGTCTTCCTTTTAAGATTATGTTGTTTCCTCTCTGTTCAAATAACATAGATGATCAATAGTGTAATTTGAACCTGCTGAGATCTCCTGAGCTCTTAAACTGAAATTCCTTTTGGACCTCTTGTTATTGCAAAGCAAGTTGCAGAATGATTGAAGCTTTTATTAAATTTGAGAGACGAATTAGCATCCGAAGGACAGGTGATCTTGTGATTCATTTCCTATGTTGTAGAGAATAACAGAAACTAGAGTTTACCTTTGGTTTTAATTCTTTGCTTCATAGTTAGCCAAATGATAAAAGGAGGTTCTAATCTTTACCAAGGTACAATTTTTGGAACTATTTGAAAGTAACTCCAAGCTGGATTTGTTGGTGAATTCACACAACTTGTGCCTCATTCAGATTATTTTATCCTTCAAGATTTGTGAGATGATAATAAGGAAGGTTGTCCTTGATTGACGAGAACCATAGAGCTCATGAAAGGCCCCAATTATAAGTGTTTTCTTGGATGACAGGTGCTACCAGCTTCTGTTAGGCTTGAAATTAAAACATAGTTTGGAAGCTTGTAGAGGTCCTTGGGGAAGCTTTGTCAAACCAAAATCATGTTTCCTTATTTCATTCCCTATCTTGACGTTTATGCTTGAACTGATGCTGCTAGCACTTTGAGGGACCAAGAAGTGTTTTCCTTTTGCTTGAACCCTTCGAAAGCTTTTCCCCTTTAAGAAATGCATATGAACCTATTAAACCCAAAGAGATCCATGATATTTGAACAGTTTCCATATCCGTAAGGAATTTGTTCATGTTCTTAATATATTTGAATCGTAAACCACCTTCATTTTTAAGCCTTCATATCTCAGTCCACTTGTTCTTTTTATCCATAAGAAATTCTCGGAGATTCTTTCAGGAGTCTTTTTTAATTTAAGAGGAAGAAATAAGTGGAAAACTGGTAGACATTTAGGTTTTTGAGTACTGATAATATCAGTTTTAGCCTTGCTGAAAAGGTAAGGAATTTAGTATTCTAATTCCTTATTCTTTTGTGTATTGCATCAGGCAGAAGTTGATAAATAATTTGCGCAAGTATTATTGGCTGTTGAAATGGTAATGCCAAGGTACTTAAGAAGGGTTGGTATAACTTGATCATTATAAGCTGAGCAAGCTGATCATCATCCTTTAAGTTTCCTACAGAGACCTGATAAGTTTTTGAACACCTGCAAGGAGTTCGTTGGGATCTTGAATGAGTTTAGCTCATATTTTCAAATAATAGCAAACCTTTTGTAAATAATAAATTGAATAGCTTAAGCCTTTTGTAGTTGAGGTGTTAGTTGAATCTACTTCCTTGGACAACTATGAACAAAGTTAGAGCTTCTATGAATAAAGTAAATAGGGGATCCTCATGTCTTAAACCTTTAGCTCCCTTGAATAGCTGAGTAGACTCCCCGTTAACTATGATACTATAAGATGTAGTAGTTACACATTTAAATTCATTTGGAATACTTGAGTATTCACCAAATCTAAAATAATGCTCCAATTGAAAAAAATTTACTTTAAATTCAAGGAGCAACTTTTAAAACTTAGCTTTCTATAATAATTCTTGAAAAGTTACAAGGCAATGGGGATGTTGTTGCCAATATTTCTCCGTTGGATGAAAGCACCTTGGCTTGGACTGATTATGTATCTCAATAATTCTTCTATTTAACCTAGTTGGTAACATTTTGGAAGTGATTTTTAAATCACATCAATCTTGTAGGGTTGAAGGATTACGGTACTTAGTGATAAGAAAAATGAGTGTAGCATCCCGGTTCCGTAGAACGGGTCGGACCAGAGAAACGGGTCCAAGTGAGGTAAATAAGAGAAATTAAGAAAACACATCTCATGCTCATGCATTTGTGAACAGTGATATGTGCACAAGAAATTATTGTACATGCATTCATGACATTTTCCCGATATAAGTGTGAATGAAGTGTGACTTCTTGAAAAATAGACTTTGTGAGTGATAAATTGAATCGGAGAGGTTCATAGTGATTTTCCAATTTTTAGAGAATTATGGAAATTTTCTGGGAATTTTTCGGAACTGTTTCCGGACCCGGAAAATTTCTAAGTGACAGTTAGGGGTCGATCAGTAGAAAATTTGTGGTCCAATGGCAATGGAAATTTAGACATAAGCATTTTGGAATATTTGGAATGAGCCATTGGAAGTTGGAGTGAAATTGAAGTGAATTGTGAAGAAAAGTTCTAAACCTATAGGATTGTGACATTTGTCACAATTTTAAATTAATGAAAACCTAATTTGTTTGAATGAGTCCACGACTCTTTTCTTGCTTCTTCTTGTAACTTCTTTTATTAGTGTTGAAAGAGTGTTTTTGAAGTAAGAAATTGCTCTCATCCGATGGTCTCCCTCTCCTTGGTTTCTTTGTGAATTTTGATCAATCTTTCTTCACTCTTCCACTCTTCTATGCCTTGACCTTGTCTTCTCCCCTTTAGCTCACCAAAAACACCAACCTTCAATCTTATGCTCTCATTTTGATGTTGATGCCGTGAGTGAGAAGAGAAGAGAGAAAATTTGAAAGTTGAAGAATTGGAGATATTAAAGTGTAATTGGTAAGTTTATGCTTTCCTATGTGTTTAGTTGATCATTTCATGCATAAATT
>JANIIA010000006.1:28865161-28877583 GCA_027478495.1 Erythroxylum alaternifolium | reverse complement strand
AACAGCCCAGACCACCCGCTTGCAGATATTGTCCGCTTTGAGCCTCGGCCTCTCGGGCCTCGCGCTCTCACGGTTTTTGTTTTTCCGCAGGACTTCCCAGGAGGTCACCCATCCTGGTACTGCTCTCGCCCTAGCACATTTAACTTCAGAGTTCTGATGGGATCCGCTGCGTTGGGGCATGGAAAACGCGTCTACAAGGGAGAGGTATCCGCACCCTTATAAGGCATGCTTCATTCCCCTCTCCAACCGATATGAGATTAATGTGGGCCCCCTACGTGAGGGATCACCCAGGTGAGTCCGTGTTTTGCGTCCCGCAGGACCTCAAGTGATCACGCAACCCCCATGCTACATTAATAGGCAACTCTATCGTCCTGGGCATAGATGAGCTGTTCCACCGGAACTGGACTGTTGTTCATCGACATGTTTACCGAGAGAGCAACAAATGCGCTGACTGGCTAGCACACTGTGCTGAACATGTAGATGTTAGGGTCACCTATTTTGACACTACACTCATTATGTAATTTTTAGTTTTATTTTCCCTTAACAAAAAAAATTCATTAAAAAATATGTGAAACAATACATCATGAGAGAGCACTCTCACGTGGATGGAACCACTTAAAACTAGTAGGTTTGGGCTTAACAAATGACTTCGTCGAACTTAACAATACGGCTACGTTTAAAACCATGAAAAACGAATGGTTTGACAATTAGGGTATAACTAATAAACGCTTTCTCGAATCTTCGTCTCGTACATGTTTTGGGAAAGATGGGTCTCCTCTGGCTGAACGCAATAGCATGAGCTTCCTCGGTGATCTTTCCTTCTGTTTCTGTATCAAGGGACTCCCTATCTAGGTAACCCTCTTCTGCTGAAACAATTTGCACTTTTAGAGTTTCTCTATCTCCTCCAACTATCATTCTGTTGGACACAGGCGATGCGTCTTCTCGGTGATCGGAGGGGAGAATCACTCATCTTCTAAACGATTGGGTGTAGTCTATCCTTTCTTCTCATTGCGAAACTTTCTACACAGGCAATAGTCTCAGCTTTAGCTTTTTCGATTTACAAGATTAGGGCTTTAACTATTATTTCCAGATCTCTTCTAACATCCCTACTTGTAGAGTTATGTCATGTTGGTTCTTCGGTGACGAGTCAGAGGACCAAGCTTTCACTCAGGTATCTTCTCTTGTCTGTTTTAAATCAGTCTCCTTTTCCTTTTAAGTATGTTTTCCCCTCAGAATATCTACTTTCTTTATCAGATCTAGGCTATCATGAAGCAACAAAGGAAGAGCAGTGTATGGGACCCTTTTCCACCAGGAGAGTAAGAAACTCTTTTTATGTCAGAAATTGACCTTTGAAAAATGATGTTAATGATGTTTATGCAGTAGACTCTAGGAATGTCCATGCATGATATTTCTATGTTGTACTAATCTGAACCCTGGTCAGTGATAGAGATTGCCGAACAGTTCTGGGCCGTTACACTTACAACCCATGTGCATGTGGAATTTTGAGGGTTTTATAGGATTAAAACTTGGTCAACATTGAATTGAAAGGTTTGGGAAGGTCTTATAGTAAGAAGCCTTAACTAGTAAAGAGACTATTTTCGATGGTTTTCATTTATTTATGGAACAATTAATTATAAAATTTGATCAACTATTATTTATTTATGTAAAATATCTAAAAGGATTGGAGTTTCTTATTTAGGTTATTATATGAACAAATATAAAAATGCTAAACGTTACATATTCATTACAATTAACTTTGATATGAGGTTATCAATTTAATTTTGATATATATGTTTATTTATTTTACAAATAAATAGAGGGAAGCTTAAGTAATGCTGATAATTTAACCTCTTTAGTATGATTCGATGATCCAGCTTAGACTTATGCTATATTGGTTTCCAAAATGATGAATCATGTCATTTGTTTGTATTGCAACAAGCATTTGAAAGGTAAGAGAATCACCATATTAAAGAAGAATTTAATTAGGATCAGAGGTGAAGTGGAGCCTTATAAGAAAATTAGTCATAACATGAAATAGCAAATGAAAACTTTGCTTGAAGAATATCAGTATGAAAAAGATAGAAGGAAAAGATTAAACTACAAAGTTGGTAACAAAAATTATATTTACAATGGTCAGGACGGTACTAGAAATGTTGAAGGTGGTGTTCTTACTAAACAAGAAGGGTTTATTATGCCTATTGTGTGGAAGAGAAAATCGTTTCTAATTTTTTTACACCATAAACAACTCTTGGAGCACAACCTCCAATCTTTAGTGCCTTACAATCTAAAGAAGCAACTCATAATATGGATATGGCAATAGATATATGGTGGTATGATATAGGTAAATCATTCAATAATGTTTAATCATATTGTTACTAGCCTATGGTAGATGTTATTACCTCTTACAGTCTATATTATAAAGCTCCTTTAATTAATGACGACATAGGTAATATTCTGAGCAGATCTATATATGAAATAAAGAATTATTTGGATTAAAAAAAGAATGTGAATTGGGCAATGTTAAATCATGTATGATGGTTAAACAAATAAAAGATATGAACATATTATCACCTTTTTCATTCTAATAATGGGATAATGTTTTTAAATTGATGCATCTAGCCTTGTTAGAAATGTTGATATTCTATTTCAGATATTTGATAAAGTTGTGAATGAAATTAAGCCAGAAAACATTATGGATTTCATCAATGACAATGATCTACTTATAAAGCATTTGGAAAAAGGTTGTAAAGCAAGTACAATTCTTTTTATTGGACTCCTTATGTTGCACATTGTAATGACCTAATCTTGGAAAAAATAGGAGATGTTAGATACTTTCCTACCAATGATGGAACTATGCAAAAGGGAAGAAAAGTAACTAAATTCATCTATAATTATGCACGGGTCCTAAATTTGATGATAAAATATTTCACCAATGGTAGGAATTTGTGTTGTTCTACTATTACAAGATTTATGACTAATTTCTTATCACTTCAATGCCTTATTCTAACAAAGAAGGAGATGAGCCAAATATTTATAAGTGATAAGTGAGTTACATCTCAATATGTAAGGTCTAATATTGGATTGGAAGTTTCTAGAATTATACTTGAAGATCACAAATTTTGGTCCCAATGTCAATTTTTCATCTGATTTTGTGAGCCTTTAGTGAGAGTACTTCATTTGGATGATATTGATGAGAAGGTAACAATAAGTTATTTTTATGATGTCAAATAGAAGGAAAATGAAGAAATCAATGCTAATATAAAAGATAGGCTTTTTTTGTATACACTTTATATTGTAGTCATTGCCGAAAGATGGGAAAGGCAACTTTACTCTATTATTTATAGCTAGGGAATTTTTAAATCGTAGTGTCTATTTTAGACAAGGTTTCATAAAGAAGTTGAAGTTAATAGGGGAATGTTGTTATCTATTACAATAATTGTTGCATATAAGATGATGCAAAATCACTTAAGGTCACAAATAAAGGTTTTTAAAGATGCTCATTGCAATCTTTTTAAATGACAAACTTAATTCAAGTATATATTTCTTCACTTTTGTTACTTGTTGGAAATCATCTCTTTATTTTGTTTATAAGGTTACTATTGTTATCTTATAGTTGCTTGGTGGGACCAATTTGAAAGTGGTATTTCTGAATTGCAAAGATTTAAAATTCAAGTTCTGAGTCAAAGTGTGCGTACAACAAGTTGTAAAAGGAATTAGAGCAGAAGAAAACGAATAGATTGGAAAAAATTAAGCGATTTAGAATTTGTTCAATACAACTTAAAGCTTTGAGAAAGGTATGTTATTTTCATTATTAAGTTGAATATAATCTCTTGTAATTTCTTAATAATTTAATTTTATTTGTTTACTAGGATTCTTAATAGAACAAATAGTTATATTGATCCAATTTGCCTTTACCATATCAATCTTTTATTAGATTGGGTTTCTAAAGAACTAAGTTTGATCGATGAGAGTGACTTGAAAGATAATCTTATATGGGAAAGTACTCACAAGTCATTTGATACATTGAATTTAAATAATGGTAATGAAGAGACTTCTCTCAATAAAGAGTATTTTATATCAAATGAAAATTAAGGTCAATGCAATTTAAGCAGATATTCAATTTAACAAAGTTCTAGGTTTTTCATTTATTCTCTTTTCTTTTAATTTCACTTTCTTTCAGGTTTCAATTCTACTTAGTTGTGTTACTTAGCATAAACTTTTGTTATAATATTTATAGAGTTATAGATCTTTATTATTCTTACTCTATGATGTTTTGATGTAATTATTGTTTATTATGTGATCTAAATTATAACATTTTAAGTAATTTGCATTATTCTTAGTTTTATATACGTGTGATAATTTAAAAATCTTTTCCTTATATTAATTGTGATTATTTTATATGATTTTTGGAGACAAGGTTGATGTAAAATTGAAAATTATAAAGCATAATATATAGGGGACTATGTTGTAATTTTAAAAAAGTTGGGGACTATTTTATAATTTTAAAAAATAACTAGAATGATAACTAGGATTAATCGATACTAGTACAATATCATACCAAAACCAAATTCAGTACCATCATCAGTATAATATTCATAACATTGCTACTCTCATTCTCTCCTTTATACTTTTCACTGTAGCAAAAACTAAAAATATCTCACTCATATAGCACACCCTCCTCTACTCTCTCCCTCTCTTCCTCACTCTCACTCTCACTCTCACTCTCCAGTTGTCATTGTCCCTCTCTTCCATTCTAACACTTTGCATTTGGTATCACACCTTAGCCATCACTTGACTCTCTCTCAATTAGGTAATTTTTATTCTCATCATGTTTTACCTCAAGTATGTCCTTTATATTGTAGATCCATTAAGTGCTTTGTTTGATGGTCTTTTTTTGTCTGAATTTTGTTCAGTTACAACTAGCATTTACTAAAGATTATATCTTATTAACTTCAATGTGTGTTAATATGATCCTTAAATGATTTTCACTCAATGTTGATTATGAAAAAAATATTAAACTGTGCTTTATAATCTTGGTTTCATTAATGTTGCTCATTCCATCCTTGATCATCAGACCCAACTTCCTTATTATTTATTTGGTTTAATCAAAAAGAGGTCTAATAATAAAACTCTTTTTTTATCTGTAAATGGTCTGATGAATACATAAAAGTAATTTGGACTGCTTATGTTTGTAAGAGAGAGAGAGAAGGTGATTAATGAGTAATGCAGGGATAGGTTTTCTTTTTAAGTGTGAGAAGGTTATTCTCTTATTAATAATTTGGAATTTTGTTTTACCAATATTCAAAATCATAGTAGAATTTGGATTTGAGGTTATATATTACCTAGTCTATTATGGTTGGATATCTTTATGAAGTGTAAAGCCAAATAGAGCTTATGTATTAGGAGTGGTGACTTATTTCATATTCTTGTTTATTTTTGGTTTTTAAAATGACATTTTCAATCACTTGGAGGCAATCATGGGCTAACAAACTAATTATTTATTCAATGTATAAAGAGATGGCGCCCTTTTATTAATCAATAATCACATTCATGTTTCAAATTTTAAATCTATCAAACTATTTTCCTCCTTTTGTTATTTCATTTTCAGTTTTGGTGATATGCATATACACAATTAGAAAAGAGTTTTTAAGCATTATTGTCCTAACGAATGATGGCCTTCAAAGATATGCATATTCTAGTAAGAGATGTACTTCTAACTATTTATTATAATTTGATTAAATGAGATGCTTGATCCTCTGGTAAAATCCTCTATTTTATTTTATTTTGCTTGTCTTTTTACCTTTATGATTTTGTGATGTGTTTATTATCTCTACAAATTGAAAAAAAATTCAATGCATTTTTTATCACCTAATCTTTAAATAAGAAAAAGGTACTTTCTGTTTACATATTAAAAGAATTTCTTAAATTTTACAAAGATTTTGTAGGCAAACCAATTGTTTATCCCTTGGAAAATCACTAAAACTGATAACTTTGCATTTCTTCTTTGTTAAAACATCTTTTCTATATGTATGCATCATGTTCTTTGTGTTCATATCAAGATTGCTCTTGCCAATATTGTTGCATTGCTTTGATACAAAAACATTTATTTTACAAACATTCTCATTATAAATATTTGAGTTGAGATTGTATTTCATTTATTCATATATTCAAGCATATCATGTTTCTTTAGGTGATTGTATTTGAGTTCATTCACATATTCAAGCATATCATATTTCTTTTATTGATTTTTTACATGAATAAGAATAATCCTTTAATGGAGAGTTCTATTATAATTATAGGAAATATATTATATAATGAAACATTTTAGGTTAACAGAACCAATTTTTTTAGATTGAGAAGTGATGGTTGGAATCACTTTATAAGAGTAGACCAAGTGATGAGTTGAAAAGGTCGAACGTAAGTATTGCCATTAGATTTTGGTTAGGGGATTTTAAAAGTGGAACCTATCATTTAAAAAGACACTAGGACTCCTACAACGTAAGAAGTTAGTATTGGGAGGTCAAATATTTTTGACCCCTAACCTAATAAAAAGGAAGAGTAAAAAAATATCACATCTTCTAACTGCAACATATCAAAGTATTTGTAACTAAGATACTCATTGGTTATCAATAACCACTCTCCATTGTCGATAACCAAAAATTTAGAATGTTTGTCACGTCACTCCATCCATCCTTCAAGTTACTAATTTAGAGTATTTTTAAGAAAGAACTCTTCAAGATATATGCAAATTAAAAGAATTTAATATCAAAAACATTGTTAAGTGTTCATAGGTGAATTCCATCACATAAGATATATGGACGATAGAAAACCAAAAGAAGGATTATATGCTAATGATGATACATTAAATTGAAAATGGCTAAAATGTTTGCAATTAACTCTTAACGTAAATAATATTCTTTAGTTTTTGTATCATTTTTTCGTTGGTTTAGTATAATTTATATTTGTTCATATTTTGAAATAGTACGTTCATTTATGTATGCATACAAATGAAAGGTTAGCAACCATATTGACTAAGTGCTTAATAGATTGAAATATTTATTCTAAGCTCTCAATCATAGCTTTGGATAAATGCTCAACAAATGATGTTATAATTGAAAAAATGAAGAAAAAGTTACAAATTGGGGGCTTGTTGATGGATGAAAGGTTATTTTATATGCATTGTTTAACACCTAAAAGAATTTAAAATTTTGAAAAAATTGTACCACAAAAAAGAAGATTTTGGATTGTCCACCTAAATGAAATTTAACATTCAAAATACTAGATTGAGAAACCAAGTTAATTGTGGTGTTTATCTAGTTAAGACAAGGAAATTCTCAATATACTTGCTTGTCAATAGAAAAAGTATGAGAGTTGACTAAAGCAATTTATGTGAAGTTGGGCCGAATTTTACAATGTTACTAAGTTATTCTCAAAAATAACATATTCAACTTCTCATATTTAGCATTATCTAGTTAGATTTTTTATTGAAATGAGATGATCTAGACCGTAGCAGAGAAGAAGATGGAGAAATCCAATACTTACTGGTCTACAAAATGTCATACCATATCATTGGTTTTTATGTTAGACTAAAAATATAAGATGATGGACTTCAATTTTTGTATCAACAGGTGTATAATGATTGGATTGAAGCACATTTTGGTATCATTTGTATAATTTGTTTAATGATTATCAATTAAAAATGGACAAAAATTGTGATCTTAATAATTCAATATTAATTTTGCTTATTTTTTATACATTATAAACATCAAACACAATTGGAAGTTTGACTTGCCGATTTCATAAATTCATCAAGAAAAATGATTTAAGATTTCTTATAGCAGCATAAAGTTGAACAAATATTTAGAGGCAAATATTGTGACCTGGGCTGACAATGGATAATTTGACATATTATCGTAGTGGAAGTTTACGCGATATATCTTAGCAATTTACTGTTTCTTCCGAATTTGCCTTTTAGTACTGTTGCTTAAATAGTGAGTCTTCGTCATAGTTGCACCTAAGCTCCAACTTTTCCAACTGATGTATTTTTCATATTAGTTTATATTTTAAATCTTAAATTTTTAAATATTTTTTATTTTATAGCTGAAACTAGAAGTTGTACTTTTAATTTTGAAATTAGACGCGACCTCATTAAAATTTTCAATCTAAGCTAAGACTGTCAGCAGCCCAAATCATGGTCGACCCGATACCAATTCATGCATAATATCAAATTTTACAACATCCCTAAAATATTAGATTTTTTGCAATAAAAATTATCCCAAACAGCTAAAAGAAAAATCAGTCAGCCCAAGAAAAATTGAAAACCGAGATACCAAATTAACCCAAGTGAATGAGGTCTTCTAATTTCAAGTTACATTTATATATAACAACCAAATAACACAAGATGCCCCTTCTCTTACAAAAAGCTACAAATGATCATCCCACACAATGCCACGGTAGTAAAGAATTCTTTAAACCTGTAATACAATCTCATCGAATTTGATGCTTTCCCCACCGACTTCTGCTCTAACTTTAGCCCATCAAAAGGATAATTGCACGCCTCGTGACCTGCCAACAAGTCATTGTTTATA
Organism: Erythroxylum alaternifolium; assembly: GCA_027478495.1. Lineage (NCBI taxonomy): Eukaryota > Viridiplantae > Streptophyta > Magnoliopsida > Malpighiales > Erythroxylaceae > Erythroxylum > Erythroxylum alaternifolium. The sequence continues at coordinate 28,868,995 of JANIIA010000006.1, read as the reverse complement.
GTTATAGGTCTGGAGAGTAATTTTGACTTTAAAAAAATTGAAATACAAACTGAAAGCTAATCCCCATACTTGGGTCTTTAGAAGTGAGGACCCCGGTGTGGTCAAAGTCACAATTGAAGTCATGACGGCCAAACACCTGATAATACGCGTTCATAGCGTACGATGCATGTGACCTTACAGTATTGGGGTTAAAGCACGTCCCGCCTTCTTGTATGGGCCTGCAGTCCACTCCACTGCTGCACACGTAGTCTATGTTCTTCTGCAACTCATCATCACTAGCGTCGGATTTCGGAACACACCATCTCTTAACTGGGCCAGTGCCTGTGGTGGGACTCTGAGCCTGTTTGATTGCAGAACAAGTGAACAAATTTCGAAAAGACAAAAGTCGCTTGTTCGGACCAACTTTTCAGACAAAAGTAAAGATAGATATCCAGAATCCAAAGACAGGCACACCTTACAATGTTAGTTCATAAATTGCATATACTGGGTCAGTTTGGTCATTGAACAAATGTAGGCCACATTTCTTTCTCTTTCAAGTCAGAAATACCTGTTTATTTCGTAATATGCCCACGTCATAAACCGGAGTCATGTCCGGTTTGAACAACCCGAAATTCCGCTCCGAAACTGACGGTTTAAGATCCTCGTTGAACAACGAGAAAATGTAAATCTCGAAGGTCCGGTTAGGCATCAAAGGCGTCCCTTTACCGGAGTTAACGTGCCTCACGAGATTTGCGTTGTAGCATATAGCGTTCTCCAAGCTCACACCCGGTTGATTCGGATCACCAGCAGACGGCCAACCCGTTTCCCCCACAACAATGTCTACATCCTCGTACTTCAACCTCTTCATCGCTGAATAAACAGCGTCAAGCTGGGCATCAAACATGTTGGTGTAATTCTTACCAGTCTCCGGGTCGAAAACGCCGACGTTGGGCTTGAACAGCGCGTAGTCTAAAGTATCTGCCCTGAACCCGAAGTAGGGGTACGGATTAACCATGAACGGAGACTTTGTTTGGCGGTGAAACTCGAGAATAGGAGCGAATATCCTCTGATCATACCCTTTCCGAAACCGACCTGTACTCGGTGGCTCAGACGACGAGAGTATGCCCAGAGAGTGAGGCGTGGAGACTTGAATATCAGTAATATTTGCGAGTTCTAGTGCTGACTTGAGAGATTTCATGGCTGGCAAAGTATGTGCTATAAGGAACTTATCAGAAGTGGCTAAGACCTCGTTGCCTACCACTATGTACTTGATGATGGTCTGGGGGTGGAAAGGTAAAATATTGGAAGCGATCCAGGACTGAGCGCCGGGAAGTTTGGCGACGGTGGATATTTCGCCGTTGCCAACAGTGACGGTGACGAAAATACCGGTATTGGCAAAGGCACGGATAATATCGGGGTTGGCGTCAAAGAGCTTTATGCGATCGACGGTGGTTTGGGTTTTAAGGAAGTTAGCAACTTGCGACGGAGGAGGAAGGTTGTCAGCCACGATTCCATAGTTTACGCCGATGGAATAGGCGGCAACACATGGCCAGGGAATGAGATAGTGAAGAATGAAGAGGACGAGAAAGAGGAGTGAGTAGGGTTTCGCCATTTGCAGACAGAAAAAGTGAACCAAATTCAAGTGGGCAATGCAAGAGACGCAAGTAAGCTCACCAAGTAACCAGGTTATTCTCTGTCCAACTGCGATTCCTTGGGACCACATGGGAGGAATTGAGGCCCCACTTAAGAAAAGGATCATTTCAGTGTGAAAACGGTAGATCTTTTTGAAGTGTTTTCAATGTTGTCGCTGACTTGAATATCTCCTAACTTTTTATATAAAATTTAGTTTGAGAGTCTTATTATTTCATACTTTATATAAAATCTTATTAATTAATTTAGACAAAACTGTCAAAATAAGTTATTATCCTGTATAAAGTTATAGAAAAATAAATATTATTAAAAAACTATTAGATGATATAATATCTCATATTATAAAATTCTTCTACAATGAGATTTATTTAAAGAGAGATTTATTAGAAAATTTTTTTCCTTATGAATAAACAAGAAATTTAAAACTTTCCTCATCGATCTTACTGATGTGTTCTGACATTTTTAATGCCTTTTTTTGTCCTAAATTTCAATACTTTAAATTTTTAAAAAAATTACAGTAATATTTTATTTAATATATATGATTATATCATATAAAATTAATAGTAAATTGAGTAAAATTTAATCATTTGTCCTTTACGAGTTATTATTACTTCCTATGCATGATATAATATATATAATATTTAATAATTTAACACTATAATCATCCACTCACTAAAGGTGTCACAAATTGATAACAAAAAAGATGCATATATTTTTATATGTAATTTATGATTCTAATTATGTTGACTTAGCTAATATGACATAAAAATAAAGTTGGTTATCAAAGTTTATATTCTTACTATTTATGTTAAGGATTATTAAAAATATTTAAAGGAATATGTTTTGATCTATGATGTTTATTGATAACATTATTTTATTAGAATGTTGTTGTTGTTGTTGTTGTTGTTGGTGTTGTTATTATTATTTAAGGACAAGTTAGTATTGATCCTGTGTGTGCGCGCGCGCGCGCCCGTGCATGCGTGTGTGTGTGCGTGTGTTTTCTACTATTATTAATTACTAATGACACTCAGGAGAGGGTGAATTGAGTACTAGTAAATTTAAACAATTTAACAAATAAATATAATAATATAAAGAGATAATTTAATATAAATCAATCACATTATCATAAAGTAATTTAAAGAGTATGAAAAAATAGCAAGCTAATTTTTATAAACCAATATGTTATAAAAGGATAATCTCAATTAGATAACTTTGTAATTTGGAGACTTATGTAAAGTATAAGTTACATTAAGTCCTACATATATAACATATTTATATGAATTGTTAATCTCTAATGACAAATAAGAGAGGGTGAATTAGATACTGGTGAATTTATATATATATAGGATGTAGTTTAACAAATACTAATATATGATGTTATAAAGAGATCATTCAATGTAAATCAATCATACAATTATAAATAGTTTAAAGAGTGTAAGTAAAAAGAAAGGCAAACTAATTTATACAAAGCCAATATGATATAAAGGGATAATCTCAATTATCTAAGAAAGGAAAACTAATTTATATAAAACCAACATGATATAAAGGGATAATCTCAATTATCTAACTTTATAATTTTACCACTCATGTTAAGTTACTCTTGATCCAACATATGCAACCTATTTATATAAATTGTGTTGGGTTTGTCATGAATGCATGCATCACATGCATGCGTATGCAATGGAAGTATCGGAATCAAAATTTCGATACCATGATAACTCAAAAACTACAGAATCTAACATGCATGCATGGATATGTAAAGAACATGAAATATAAAACATTTTAAACTTATGTTTCTCCTCCTTTCTTGTTTCTTCTCCTTGTTTGGGTTGTTGCAAATACCAAACTCTTCCTTGATCACCCCAAAACAGGCAAAGAAGATGAAGAAACAATGTATAAGGGTGATTTGAGCACTAAACTAGATGAGTTCTAGTAGACATTCAACATGAAAGAAGATAGAACAAGAATCTTGTTGCATACACTTTGATTCATGCAACAATTGCATAAATTGCAAGAACAAGGTTCTTGATAACTCTCTCTCACTCTAGAACTCTTCTAGAGCCTTTATTGTAACATCTCGGTCCCACCTAACGGGTCGGATCAAGGAAACGGGTCTACGAGAAGACCAATTAGCGAAGTTGGGACAGATGTATCTCATGCTCATGCATTTGTGAAAATGTGAATTTTTGCACATGAAAATAGTGG
>JANIIA010000006.1:28812905-28827304 GCA_027478495.1 Erythroxylum alaternifolium | reverse complement strand
TGGAAGAACTATGAATATAATAGCAGATAAATACAATGTAATCCACAGGCAAAAATATATTCAACTCATCTCCGTAAAATTTTCGTAATGATCCCAACTAATGTATTACTTAATACTCTACTATGCTTGTGAATGGATATGTTAATGAGGTTCTCGGTTTTAAAATTTCGGTTGTTTTTAAGAAACAAAAGGATAAGGCTCAAAGGGGGTTAGGAAAGGATAATACGAAGGGTAGGTCATTTAAGCTAAAGGTTAACACAAAAAGGGCCTAAATCATCTCTATTAAGCATGCATCCAGTAGACTCAAACCAATTCAAAGGAAGTTCTAAAGGTAATAACCTAAAGAAGTATCACTCAAAAAAGAAATAGAAAATAGAATGACTATGGATGGTGTCATCTGGTTCAATCCTCACATTGGCTTAAGTGAAAACTCATTATGCATCTCTACACTACTTCATTGCTCAAATGTCAATTTGTGACTAAGATTATGTAACCAACTATTTTTTATCACTCTATATGGTTCATTTTCTACTCAAGTAGACTAATCTGAGTTCAAGCATGCATTCAATCTAATTCTAAGTAGCATGATAGAATCTCATGGTAATATCCATGAGAATGATTCAAATACAGTTCCATTATTGACATAAAGCACATGATATACCTAAACATACATCCCATTTAACAAAATGCAAACAATGAAATTGAGAAATTCAATGTCAGCTCCCTAAACTTAAAGTTCACATTGTCCTCATTGTGACGAGTTAACCACTAAATAAGGAAAAATGACCTCAAACTAAGCAAAAGAAATTAAAAAACACAAATGAAATCAAACCAAACAAAAATGATAGCAAGCTAAACAAAAGCAAATGACATGAAATCCAACAAAAGAAAATGACACAAATTAAAAGTTGAAGGGGTAAGAAAAACTTATTCAAATGATGGTGGCGATAGTGTTGGTGAAGGAGCTTTAAAATTGTTCCTCCAATAGAAATTGAGGAACCTCTTTTTCGAACTGATTTGCTCCTTGTAGACTTGGCGCATTTCTGTGTTGAGCTTGTTGAGTTAGGATGTCATTTGATGTTGGTTAGAGGTCATCTGGTCGAGGGTGTGCTAAAATCGATCTACCTTTGTTGGTGCACTCGGTTCCTCCTCTACTACTTCCTCCTCTAGGTCCAGGATTTCTCGCGAAGTGAAGGGTCAGGAAATAGCTATATCGATGCCCCTCCTGTTCCTTATTACAGTATGCATTTAAGGATTTCGAAGTTCCATATAATGGAACTCCAAAATCTCATAGTGTCTCAAATACGATATATCCCTCTCCCACATTAAGGTTACAAAACAGAGCTAAAGTAGTACCAACATGAGACATGCCAAAATATGAACTCTTTTTATTTACTACACTCACTATTGATCAAAAAATTCTAAAAGGTGTGTTAATTTTAATTTTTCAATCCATGCACCACAAAAAGAAAAGCTCTTTGGCTGAGCAATTGTTACTTTCAGTTTATTAAACACAATTAAACACATAAATTTGTGTAAAAGTAAATACTCGGCACTACAGATTAAAGAATTTGGTGCATTGCGTGAGTTAAAATGTTCTTCACTTGTTAAAGTTTTCCAATAGGTATCGACATCAAAATCAGTGTGACCATTTAGAATTTTTGTATTCAATAAATTGAAAATTTCATGCATGACATTATAATCCAATTTATTAAAAGTGCCGAATATGCTAGACCAGAAAACATCCATTTTAGGATTATAATAGACTGTAGTGAAAAACTCTATGGTCATCATAAGGTGAATAGGTACGTCACACTGAACAAACCTATTCCAAACTACATTTGTAACTAGTTGCTCAAATTTTCGCCTCACTCCTATGTTTTCTAACACTTCAAAAGAAAAGTACCTAGGAGTGATCAAGTTCCTATCCTTAAGGTCTCAGAAATGCGTACCTTGTTTTTCTAAATAAATTGGGAATGGATAATGGTAAGCTTCTGCTAAGTCGGGCTTACCTTTAATAAAAACTTCATAATGCAATTCATCAGTCAGCTCAGTCGGTTTTCGAGCAATCATCTTCCTTGGTGCCATTATAAGAAGAAAATCTACAAAAATAAGAGAAAGAGAGTGAAATTCGTATTTAAGAGAAGAAGAAAAATCTTACCTAAATCCTTGTGTTTTGAATGATTAATTCGTGAAAAAAGTAAATGATTGTAAGATTAATGAAAAGAGATGAAGAAAATAATAAGAATCTAGCGAAAAATTGAAGAGTTTTAGAGAGTGGGAATAGAATTTTCGTAAGTTAGAGAGAGAAGGAGTTAAATTTTGAAGAATGGGTAAAAGAATAAAAGAGGGAGGGAATCACTCCAATTCCAACGATCGTGGGATGAGGTGATTCTCAGACTTCTAAACCTTCTTCCAAGCCTAGTATTAGTTCTCCATAATCCCACAACCTACAAACACATCAAATTAATATTATCAACAAGAATTTCGAAAAGAAAACAAGTTCAAATTCAAACAAATTCTAAATTAACATCAATCAAACTCAATTCAAACATGATCATAACTGAATAAATCAAACAAACAAATAGGAAAAAATAATCAAAAGGAAGTAGAATTCCATGGGTTGCCTCCAATGTAATATTTCTTTAAAAATAGCTTGACACTCTTCCTTGGAAACTTAGCCAGGATCAATTATAAGCAGCTTTCTTCCACCTCTTTCGTTCAACATTAGTTTTGTAGCCTATAAGTAAGCTACAAATTGCAAAATATCAAAAGGACAATATGGATAACATTATGAAAACCAATTAAGCTCAATAATGTCTTTTTTCTAAATGAACTGTCAATATAATAGGGAATAAAAAAACTCCCTGAATCTTCCATTGAATCCAGCAGTGTGTCCTGTACGAAGCTGAGTTGCTCTCTTTCTTCCTTAATTACCTTCGCCTCCTTTACTTCTTCTGCTTCCTGAATATAGACTTTCATAACTTCTTCAAACTTGATTTCTGTTGTTGTCTGTTCTTCATTGTTTTGTTCTTTAGAAGATTCGAATACATTAATTATCCTGAATAAGCTACTATCTTTTGGATTCTTAATTGCATCATTCATATTGAATGTCACTTGATCATCATCAATCCAAAAGATAAAGTTCTTTTCACAAACATCTACCTAATATTTTTCGATGTTCACATGTGATACATTAAAAACTAGTGAATAATATGTAGGGTTGTCATCCTTTTCTTCATCCTCTTTCTTGATTTCTTGGTCTACTATAAAGTAAGGTTCAACGTGGTCTTCCACTGGTTCTTCTTGTTCTTCCCCATTTCTAAGTATGATAGCCTCATTTTGCTCTCGTTGATATAATGCCATATTGCTTAGAGAGTCTTCCACACTTCTCTTACACAATTTACAGGAAAGTTGTCTTACTTGAATCTCTAGGTTGTGAATAAAAGCGGCATGATTTTCAAAAACTTGATCAAACTTCTCTTCCAACCTCTTCTGACTTTCCTCCTAAATGAAAAACATCCTCTTCTAGTTCTCTTCCATTTTGGTTAGCTTATCCATGATTTTTTGAATTTGGAATCCTATGAACTAAAAACATCTTATTTAAATTCAAATATATCTTGATGTCCTATGTGAGTACTTGTATTATTGTACCAATAGAAATCTGGGTGGTTTTTTCACTTCGATTTGTACGTGTTCTAATAAAGATCAGTAGTTCCCCAACCATACTGTTCCTCATTGTAATTTCCAAAAGTTCCTTGCTCCTTATAATATCTATCTTCCATCATTGTTCTTTCTATTTCTCTTTGGCATCTAGCTCTTCAGATGTCTCATTCCTCATTCTAACATGTCGTGATGTGTCTTGTCATATCGGATAGTTCGTCGTTACCAAATTCTATCAATCTTCACATGCTCCTTGTGTTCATGCACCTACAAATGCACAAGAAAAAGTATCAAAAACTCTTAAATCAAATTAATCTAAATTAAACAAGCTACTAAACAATCAATCCCTGGCAACGACGCCAAAAACTTGTTGAATGCAAAAATAATCTACTCTTTTTATACTCAAAAATTGCAAGTGTACGGGTCATGACTTATAGTTAAAAAGCAAATATCGATCCCATAGGGATGGATGCCCAGACACCACTTAATTTAAACAAAATTTTGTTTGAAAAGAAAATTTTTTAATGGAACTAATATGGAAAATTAAATTAAAATTGAAAGATTAATAATAAACAGTAAACAAAACTAAGATGTAGAAAAGTTGGAATTCAAGAATCTAAAGGCTAGATATTACTTTTTTCCTATTTTCTCTCCCTCTTATTTTATTAATCGAATTGTGTCTCATCTAAGATTTTTGAATGTATTAACTACCCTCTCTTATAGTGTAATTAATTTTCCTATTCAAACTAACGGGAATAAATTGAATGATCTCTTAACCTACCCAATGACTCTACCAATTCAACTAGTTACTAAACTATCCTATAGGTGATCAATTGAATTCACCGAGATCTCTCTTTTGACTAATCAATTGACATGATGATTGTATGTCTATATGCTCCCAAATCTTGTTTTACAATCCTACATAAATAATCTTACTCACTCTCTTGATTTGTTATAAGATACAAAATAATCAATAATCATCAAAGACAACTTCATTCAACTCAATAAAATAGGAGTTTTAACAAAAAAGTTCAAAAGCAATCCCTAAAACTAAATCAGCCAATCATGGTATCCATAACATCATCATCATTCAAGTAAACTATTTTACAAAGAATAGAAGAAGTAAAATTAACAGAAAATTAAATAAAGGAGCTCCTTCTCTTCTTTGCCAAAATCTGGAAATTTTGGTATTGATATGCTATTTTCCCCAATCTTGATGATAATCCCTAACTTCAATCCTTCCTTAAGGCTAAAAATATGTGTTCTTCACTCAAGGATGGTGTTTTTACAAAAGGCGTTTCATCTCTCTTAAAGATGGAGGCTTAATTTTCCTTTAATAGTCCAAAAATCCTAAGTTTAATGAAGCCTTGCATATTGACTCGGATTATAATTCCATGATCGTGGGAATTGGTATGATTCCCAAGATCATGGAAATTTGCAACAGATAGACTCCTCTTTTCTTCTCCTATTTGATCTCTAGCTTAAGCTCCAAGTTGCTTCATCTTCCTTCCTACATAAAAATAGGCAATTCTTACCCTAAATTAACATCAAATATAAAACAATAACAGTGGAAATCAAACTAAATGAAAAAATACAAAATGAATCCTAAACTACAATAATGATAAACAATTATGCAAGAAACATATGCTAATTACTAAGAAAAATATAAACTAATGCACAACTATCAGGTACCTAATGTATTATCTGAGTATAACAGACAGAGAATTTAGAGTGGATAGGACAACTTGAGACCTTTATTAGATGGATGGGAGATCTAAAGTTGTAGATGGCAAGCAATAAGGGCATCACTTTTCAGCCTCCAGCATCTGGAGCAGGTGCATCGTCATTAGCTCATCCACATTTTGAGGACATACGACCTAAGGAACTTTCATTATCGAACAGACCAGGGTCACAGCATTATCGAGGACCTTTCTTATTATTTGTGTTTTTTTTTCTTATTTTCTTTCATTTGTTATTTTCTTTTGTCTAAATATTATTGTAATATCATTTTATGTCATTTTTATTTCCATATTTTGTATGTTTCTTTATTTTTATTTTTATTTTTATTTTCTTTTATCTTTTTATCTATATTTTACAAGGATGATTGTATCTCATAGCAAATGGATGTGTTTTATCTTTGGAGTATGAGTGCGAGGACACTAATACACTTAGGGCATGGATTAGACCAATTTATCTAATGTTAGAGTGAGGAGAGAAAGGTCAACATGATTTATGTTTAAACATTATGTGACCGGACTTGCACAATAGATGTGTGTCTTCAACAGAATACCAGTGATGCGATTGGTAGGTACCATAGCAGCACCAAACCTCGATGTCATGAAGCATATACATATGGTACGTAGACGGTGAGGACCTATGGGTGATATTTACCACCTGATTGGGGTTCCTAACGAGCTAGCAGCATCTAGAGGAGCTAGCGAGCAACCACACATAGTAGAGCAGCCACTGCAGCTGTATTCATCGCCATCCCAAATGAGACGAATCACACAGGAGGATAGTACGAAAGCACCTAGACTATAGAAACCACACCAGGACCCACTAAAGATAACTCAGCTAGAGAGATATATGGTTCAGTTTATAGGTACCCAATGTACTATTCGAATACAAAAGGTGGAGATTGTGGAGCAGATAGGATAGCTTAAGACCTCTATTAGATGGATGGGGGATCTATTGTTGTAGATGGCGAGCCATCAGGGCATTGCTTTTCAACCTCTACCATCTGGAGCAAGTGCGTCATCATCTCCTCCTCCACATTTTGAGGACATACGACTTGAGGACCCTCCATCAACAGAGAAGCCAGAGTCTTATTTTCTATAATTTGGTCTTTTCTTTTCTTTTTCTTATTATTTGTGTTTTTCTTATTTTCTTTCCATTATTATTTTCTTTTGTCTAAACATTTCCTTCCTTTTTCATTCATATGTGCTTATATTGTATACATTAGGGAAAATTTACAATTTTAAGTGTGGGGAAGGGGATTATAATTTTCATAAGCATATAATAATCTTTGTTATTACATTTTATTAACTCATATCCTGAATTAGTTAAAATCTATCCAAATTACTTGAGATTGTTATTAATTATTTAATTGAATTAGTATGCAAAAGGATGAAAGTTAGAATAAACTTGCTTTAAAACTTCATATTTTTAGTAGTCATTGAGCTAGTTGTTTGAATAAAAATTGCATATTATCTACGCACATAAGAAACCTTTTTTTGGTGCGTTTTTTAGCCTAAGAACAAATAGATCAATATTTAAGTTCTTATTCTTTCATTTGTGTTATCATGCATAGTTGGATAATTCTAGAACTTGATTTTATTATGCATATTGAGACCACATTTGTTAAATTAGAAGCATCGAAGTGATAACATTTGTTTAGCATATTTTCTTAATAATTACCCTACCATATTTTATCCCTTAAGAGTGATCAATTTTGAGCCTTAGCCTTTTTAAACGATTATTACCCTGTTGTTAACCTTTATATTATCCTTCTTGAAGCCTTTTTATTAATTTGAACCTTGAAGGTTATTTATATTACTTGATTGTTTGAAACTTAAAATTTGAAAGGGTCCAATATTTTTTTAAATGTTGGTGCATGATTATTTATTGAAAAAAAGGTGTTAAAGTTATGGTAGCAATGGATTTATAATATAAAGGACCTATATATTGTGAAGAATAATTTTATTGTAATTCTTGAAATCTTTTTTGTGTAAATTCCCTACAATTTTATCATGCTTTTATTATCTGAATTATACCTTACCTAAGCCCCATTAAATCCTTATATTGAGAACTTTTGATTTTTGTTTTTAATTTACTTATAAGTGGTGGCGATGTGATAATATTGCAAGTTTATGGTTAAGAATTTTGTTATATGTTGATTTGAGAGTTCTTATACTTTTCACCCTAAACACTTGAGCATATTAAGTGAAACCTTGGTGAGGGTGTAAAGATTTTTGCTTTGATTTCAAAAAAATTACTGATGTGATTATTATTGATATTAACTTATGAAGGTTAGTTTTATAATAACTTGAATCTAACTATATGTTAATTTGATTAATATGATATGATAATTTAGAGATGGATGGACAAGTTGAGGTTAATAAGGGATAGATATGTGTAAGATTGATAATTTAAATTATGATTTGCTTAAGTATAAGCAAAAGCTTAAGTGTGGGGATGTTTGATAAATGCTTATTTGATTGTATATATATTTAATGTGTTTTCTTAATATTTAATAGTTTTATAGTATTTTTGTTTAATTTGCTTCAAGTGCATTGGTAGGTGATAATTGCCTTCTTGGACTAAAAGGAGAAGAATTCAAATGAAATTAATGCATGAAAGAAAGATTTTAATCAACTTGGACCTACACGACTGTATACAGTAACTATGTACGTCTTTGTAAATATGTGAAGATTTGAAGAATTTTGCTCTGATTGTGTGAAAATACACACTCATGTATATTGGTATACATAGCTATGTATATTACCCTATGTAAGTCTTTATGCTTGTTTAATATCACGAATTCAGGTGCTTTTAGAGATAGACGATCACCTACACACTAATGTATGTTGATCGTGTATATTCCAAAAGCCTTAGATTTTACTATAAAAGTACATAAATGGAGGCAAAACAAGAAGAGATGAGTTTAAAAGTAATTTTGAGTCATAAAGAGTATAAAGAGGTGACAGTTCTGATAATAGGATGAGGAAAACATGAAGAATACGTCAAATGTTTTGATAGATAACAACATCCAATCCAACTTTTAAGAAGATCCATTAGAAGGAAAAAAAAGAGATTTAAAATTATGATTTCTTTATTCTCTAGTCGTTCTTTTGCTTGTTTATCTTTGGTTTTGTTTTCTATGAGTAGGAACTAATTTTTTTAATGCTAATTTATTGAGATTAAATCACACATTTTATTCTTATTCTAATATATCTGAAATATTTATTCATGATTTAATTTCATATGATTGAGATTGAGAAATCCTCTTGTATGAATAGATCTACCATAATTGGAAGGAATTGCATGCAAACCTATAGATAGGTCAATATAAATCCTCTAGATATTGATAATGCAATCCTAAGGTTTTAACTAGAAATATTTTTGTGATTTTTGTTAATCAACTGATGGATTAGTTGCTAATAGTCTTGAGAAAGATATTAACATAAGATAGGAATTTCCACAGACTAATAATGAATAATATAATTGCATGATAAATGGTTAATATTTAAGGATTCCAAAGGAGATTCATTACCTAAATACTATTTATTTGTTATAGAATTTTCCAAGTATTTTCTTTTATCTTAAGTTCATTATTTTTTAATCTTATTTTAGTTGTTTAGTTTCATTTTTAATTAAATACACAATATGAGTTGATGTTTAGGTAATAGGCAAAAAGTAATTACTAGTACTTATAGTCCTCATGAGATCGACCCGTATTTGCGTATGCTAGCTATAGCTAGCTATGCACTTACAATTTTAACATTGATAAATTTCTTATAAGTATAGAAGGCATCAATCACTCACAATGGTACCTAGTTCATCTAATTTGTTTCTAAAACCTACTTAGTGCCTATCATTTGATGGTATCTAAGTCTAGGCACTAAAAGCCTTGTTTTAAAATTTTTTAATTCTTCATTCATAGGAAGAACATAATTTTCATTGTAAATTGCTTCTTCTACTGTCCTGGGTTTAATTTAAGAAATAAAAGAAAGATGTGATGTATTTCCAAAATGAGATATATTAATCACCTCATATTGAACATCACCGACAATTTGACTCAGATGATGATTCTTCTTAAATGTGATATCCATTGGAAGCTTTGATAGTAATGTTTTGTATGATGTTTTAAGGTTTGATTTGTTATGCATTTTGTGGTAAATTGAGTGTTAAGTATGCATGTAGGGCTTAATTATATGAGTTTTTGTGTTTAACTGTTTTTATGGGTTAGTTTGAATATTTAAGCTTAATTTGTATATTTTTGAGGTACTTTGATGTGTGTGCTAGTGTTGTAGGGTAAACAGGGATAAACGGTGAAGATTTAAAGAGTTTCAGATTAAAACATATAGGCCACGATCGTGACAGAAAAGGGAGAGCTAGAGGCAGCTAGGCCACGATCGTGCACCAGGAGCCACGATCGTTACAAAGAGCGTTAAGTCAGGCCACGATTATGAAAAAAAGGAAAAAGAGTCAGCCACAATCATGCCCTACATCGGGCTGATAGAAAAACTCAATTTTTGGGTGATTTTTTGGACCGTTTTGACCCCGAGTGTGGCCTAGAGCTGCCACCAAATGAATAGAACAATACCTAGTAGCCACGAAGGGAGATCAGAGAGCCGAGAGAGCTGTACAAATGTGAGATTCTGTCGAAAATCCAAGGGAAAACCTAGTTAGAGATCAATCGATTGAGGAAGGAGACGAAGGAAGAAAGCCACGAAGTGCGACATACTTCTCAGAACAGGTGGTTTCTCACAATCGTGACTCCGAAATCCATTCCAATAGTATTGTCTAGTCTTTATTTCGATTTCAATGATGTATGGGATTTGAGATTAATTAGAATTATTTGTCATTGAGTGTTGATTTTTCTGTCTAAACTCACCTTCAGGTTCATCTATTCTTGAGATTAATAAAATTGATTTGAATGTGCTTTATTTCGATTTATTGTGATTCAATTTGATTCTTCATAATTGGGCAATAAATTGAGAGGGTACGCTGGTAAAAATCATCGATTTAGATTAACGAGAGTTAGGTAAATTGATAGGTAGAGAATTGAATCAAACTAATAAAGTTATGTAATGAGAGATCGAGCATAGATTCTCGGTAGGTTAATAGACAACGTTAGAACTAATTTAGGTTTTGGACAAATTGCAAATCGAGAGATCACAATTTCCATAACTTGAATTAGGGTTTATTAATTAGGGTTAAGAATTATAACTCAAGAGAGAGTAATTCACCCTAGGATCGTCTAGGCCAATTAAATCAGAATTTTCACAATTGGGTATATTTTCTTTAATTTCGAATAGATTCTCCCTTTCTCTCAATTGGTCACTTCTAGGTTGAAATTTGGATTATTTGTGTGAGTTTGCTTTTGTTTATTCTTTTGAGTGCTTAATTTCTCGTATTTGATTCTCAATTGATTTAAATTTCTGCATTAGTTGTTAATTTAGGTTTGCGAACTTAGTTGCCGTTACATTTTAGGACTAGTTCTCTTCCTCGTGGGATCGACACTTTAGGTAGTACACGAACAACCCGTGTGCTTACGGAATTTACCGAGATTATAAATAGTAAAACTTAGTGCGTGTATAACCTTGCAGACAAGTTTTTGGCGTCATTGTCGGGGAAGACAACTTAGTTCTATAATTTAAGGCATTAGGATAACTTTTAATTTTGTTTTTTTTTTCGTAGTTCTGCGTAGGAATCGTGCTCTTGCATAAACACAAGAGTCACTAGGGGTTTGAGTCACAAAATTGATACTTTAGGTTTAGACGTAACACTTTTAGAATGAATCTTTAAGAAAGCTCGGCGAGAAGAAGAAGAAGAGTTCAAGAAAGCACAATTGGCAGAGGAATTCTAAAGAAACATGGATCAAGAAGTCAACAATAGAGGAACCTCATGGATTTTATGAGGCCAGGGCAATCCTGTAAACCAAGGAGTGGCTAGACTGTCTGTTCAAGCGGTTTCTTTTGAAATCAAGCCAGCCCTCCCGAATATGCTTCAACAGAACGTCCATTTCTATGGACTTGCAAAGGAAGACTCGAACGCTCACATCATGAGTTTTCTCGAGAAATGTGATACTTTTCGGTGTCACCAGATGTCGAAAGACGCAGTGAAAATTAGGCTGTTTCCCTTTACGTTTAGGGATAGAGTGAAGGCTTGGTTTCATTCACTGAGGCCCGCTAACAATATAACATGGGAACCATTAGTATGTGCCTTCTTGGATAAGTATTTCTCACTAACAAAGACCACCAAAATTATTAAGGAAATTAAAAATTTCCAAAAAGGTAAGGGGGAGTTCATTTATGAAGCGTGGGAGCATTACAAGGATCTACAGAGGAGATACCCAAACCACAATTTACCCAAGGATTTTCTACTGTAGACATTCTATAACAGGGTAAACCCACAAACTAGAGGCACCATTGATGCAGTTTTAGGAGGATCTTTAATAATAAAGATGGCCGATAAAGCAGAGGAATTAATAGAGGAGGTGGCCAACAATAACTGCTTATGGGCTAGTGAATGTAGTAGGCAACCTACTAAATTTAGTGAGTAGAAGGGAGTTGTCGTTGTCGATCAGATGACGAAAATGCAATCTAAGATTGACAACCTGATGCAACAACTTAGTAATATGAAGGCGTCATCCTTAGCTACGGTAAAAGCCATACAATTAAAATGCAAGCTATGTGGCCAATTTGATCATGATATAGTGGACTGATTTTTGATGAGAGAAGATAACTCTAAGAAGTTTATTACATGGAAGCCCTATTTAGACGTGGAGCGGGTAATAATCCCTGAGCTTCAATATATATAACCCTGGGTGGAAGAATCACCCAAACTTCTCCTAGTCTAACAACAACAATGGAGTGCAGTACAGACCCCAAGGACAATTAAGCTTCCAACAGGATAAAAGAAGCTCAATGGATTCAAAATTGGACAAAATTTTAGATAAGATAGGAGGAATGGAGGAAGCACATAGGAGGCTCAAGAGTAAATTCGAACAAGTCACAAAGAATCATGCTTCGTTTATCCACAATTTAAAAGTCCAAGTAGGGTACCTCGCAGAAGTAATGTCAACACTCGAACTCTTCCAAGCAACATCGAGTCGAACCTAAAGGAGCATATCATTGTTGTAAGCAGACTCAGGACGAGGAGCTGGAAGAGGTCTACATAGGAGAAGGTCAAGTAGTCAAAGACGATCTTCCAAGTGAGATTGTGAGCAAATCAATGCTAGTAACTCGATGAGTATTCCCGCACCAGTTTTTTGCTTAGAAAGAATTATATGCTAGGAGGGGAGTAGGAATGTTACAAGAGATCGAGCCAAACAAAGTCGAGGAAGTGATAGAACGAATACAATTTTAACTAAAATTACAAGAGTCTGTCATAGAGAAGGGGCAGGAGCAAATACTGGAAGGCATCCTTAGCATAGTGAAGAAGGGTGATCCAGGGGACTTTTTCATCCCCTGCAGTATCAACAAGATCATTATAGATAGGGCATTTGTAGACTTAGGTACAAGTATAAATGCGATGCCCTACACTCTCAGTCTTAAATTCGGGTTACGAGAGATAGTGCCCACAAATTTTTTGGTTAAGACGACTGATAGGACTTCACTGAAACCGATGGGAATCATACAAGATGTGTCGGTCAAGGTTGGTAATTTTATCTTTCCCATGGATTTCTATATTTTGGACATCAATGAAGATGAGGATACTCTGATGATTCTTGGTTGACTATTTTTTGACACTACGCACTCAATGATTGATATGGATGGGGCAAACTAACTCTACGAGTAGGGAAGGAGCAACTAACCTTCAAGGTGACTGTTAGAGAGTCTGGAGCTCCTTCAACTCCAGTGGATCGCAACAAACCCGAACCTCGAGGAGAATGACAAGACATTGAGAATCCTGTAAATGGTTTCCGGAAGAAGCGCTCGAGAAGGAGAAGGCGAGGCAAAAAAAATTCCAAAGAAGGTGGTAGTTGCAATATGGTAGCAAATATTCAGACTTTGAGATTAATAACGAAGCTATTATCAAATTAGTCATTCCAACCACTGTAAGCTTTACAAGAAGCATCGAACTACCAATGTTGAAAGAAGTGTTGCATGGGAGGCAACCCATGGAAAATTTAGTTTGTTGTTCAATCTTGTTAGATTAGTTGAATTTTATAGTTAGGTTCATTCTTGTTTTGGTTCAATAAAATCAAAAAGAGGAATAGGATTTTAGAATCATGGGGAAGAGTACGCAAGCTTATTAAGACAAGCAAAGAAGAATTGTGAACTGAGAGAAAAAAAGAATTGGAAGAAGGTCTTGGTGTCAGGATATAGGTATTGGCCACAACCGTGATCTGTCAGTTCACGATCGTGGCCTGCGATAGGGATTCCCTTTAGTGGTATGCCACATGCCACTATCGTGGCCTGCGACTATGCACAAAAAGGGAAGGACGCAATCTTTAAGTTACAACTTTACCATTTTACCCTTTTTACCACCCATTTACTCAATTCTTACTTAACTTTCACCTTCACTTTCATTTTTACTTTATCTCTCTAGAATTTCAACTTTCAAACACTCCAACATCTCTTTAGAATTTTTCATTGTCCACATTCCAATTTCAACCTAATCATGTCTCGTATGAAGCAAACTGCCCGACAGGAGCCTTATGGAATACAACAAGTCATAGGATAGGGGAGACGAAATCGAGTAGTAGACTTTAGAGCTTCATTTCCCATTTTCACCGAGGAAGAACGTACTCATTGATGTTCCCTTCGTTCTAGGAAAATTGTTGTACCTAAATATTTTGATTTTGATACATTAGATAGAATAGAAGTGTGTGAGTGAGTAGAGAACTTATCAGAGAGGATCCAGTGGGGACAATTTATTAGATTCCAATTCCCCATTTATGAAGAGCTCACCTTAGAATTTTCCATGTCCCTAACTGTAACATCCCCTCACCAATTGCTAGTGAACAGTGACATATGCATGCATTATACATGCACATGCATAGTAGA
>JANIIA010000006.1:28791877-28812805 GCA_027478495.1 Erythroxylum alaternifolium | reverse complement strand
CCTAGTTGTGTAAACTCAAATATTTATGCTTCTGTTGGAATTGTATGTATAGTGGGTAACCTAGATGTGAGATTTCGATTGGTAATGTTTTCTGTTCAAATTGTGTTGGTTAAACTTAATTCCTCTATATTGAATTGATATTAATATAATTATGATATTACTGATTCCAAAAAATTGATTGTCTAAGGAGTTCGATATTCGATACTGTATTGGGAGTGTTTGTGATTTGAATGTGAATAAAGGAATTAAATGCTTAGCTATTTGTTGAATGCCAACTGTGAAAATTGCATGTGCTCATTAGCTGAAAGTGATTGATGATGTATTATGTAAACTATGATACTCCATTACATGATGCATGTTCACATAAAGGAGTTGTAATCGGAGTAGCCAATGATAAAAGAGTTTTAAGCTCGGTTGTGTGCATCAAAGTCTCAGGCTCAATGATTAATGAGCTCGGTATCTACAATGGATATGAGACAGTACTAAAAAGAGCATGGTATCCATAACGGATATAGGACAGTGAAATAAGCGCTCGGTCATAACAAAGTTAAAATGCAATGAGTCTCATTTTCTTTTGCATTTAGATCTTTAAATGTGTTCATGATATTGATTGCAAATGAATGTTAAACTATATTGTTGATATTGAGAAATGCTCATGACATTGATGGTGATATGAAGAATTGCGATAAATGAGTGTTATGTTCTGAAATGATTACATGAGATTCTTACATTTAAATTGTACTTCTAGAATGACTTAAAAAGTGATTGTATTTTTAAATGCTTATTTTATTATGATGCAAATTGTAGAATATGAGTTATATCTCTTAATGAAGCGTTACTTTGATTGAGCTAAATTTTATTCATTGATATATATGAGTTCTGTTTGAGTGAACACATCGATGATGGTTCACTCACTGAGTTCGCAAAACTCATCAAAATTGTAACATTATTTTTCAGGTCCAGGAGAAATCTAGCTAGTCCAGTTGAGGTAACTTCTGCATTCAGATATGGGACAACATCGAGATCAGTTGTACCTATAAATGTCTTAGTTTTATTGTATCAAGGATTGTATCTCTCAACTATTAAATATTGTATATGTGAATTTTGGGAATGTAATGACATTTGAGACTGTATATGTTTGTGAATAAAAATCGAACAATATGATTATTGGAATGTTTTATGTTAAGTGTGATGCATTAAAAAGTGAAAATGAATTGATTTAACCGTCTGAACATACCATTTTCATAGAGTATGTCCCCAAATATCCTTCGGTATGTCAATTATATGCTATATAGGAGTGGTATGTTACAAAAAACACATTGTCAATTGAATAGGTCTGGAGAAGGAGTTTGACCTCTATCTAAAACATTCCTTCCTTTTCACTATAATTGACCATTTTTGGTATAACTAAGCACATGAACTCTCCTACTTAGGATCAAGTCTACACCATTTCCTTTAATAAAGGGATATTATCAACTTTCCCACATCTAATTCTTCCGTGATACAGATGTTTCCAATATCCTTATCCATTCCCTAAAGCCATTGTCTTGATACCATAAAACTTTTACCTATAAGCTTTACTATTACAATGCAAAAACTAACTCTCATTTTGTCCTTACTTATCAATTAAAACATCTTATCTCTAAAGAAGGCACTTAAATATCCTCCCAAGTTAATTTTCAATAGGTGAGGACTTAGCTTGTTGATGGATCATACTCATGTAATATGAATAAGTCCTAGAAATAGGTGGTTACAAATCATATCCTTATGAAAAGTTGAGATTCTTCTGTAATCAAATGGACGGAGACTATATCATAGTCTACTCCCTTATTAAAGTACTAAAAGCAAGTGCATTAAGATGAATACATCAATAGTACTTCCATTTTTAGAAGTTCATAAATTGGCATAAGCTAATTTAGTAACGTTTGATCTCGAAAAAAATACTGATTAATAAGGATGACTTCTTTAAATTTAGATTTATATGTAAAGTGAATATATAGAAGATTATATAAATGGGTCTTTAGAATTTCTCTGGAAAACATATTTTATTATAAAGATGGAAGACTATAATGATGTTACATAAGAATAGTATGAAAAGCACACACATATAAGTCAATTTTGTAATGTACCTCTTGAATATTGATCTATAGTTTGTTTGAGTTACCTAGCTAGCTCCATTTGAAAACCAATATGCTTGGGAAGAGAACAAAATGAAGTTAAAAAGGATGAGGTACATTAGAATTTTCTTATAGGTGAGGACTGATAAAAAAACTATTTGAAAATCTAAATCTAAAGAGGATTAGTAATGAGGGAGACCTAATGAAGATAGATATTCAAATATCTTATCAGTAGAAACTACCTATTAATTAGGAAAAGAAAGTTTAAAGCCTACTAACAAAAGCTTCATGACTAGAGAAAGTTTTAAAGTTTGAAATTTTAGATATGGCAAGCCTTATTTGAATAGGAAAGAAATGAGGTGTGAAACTTATTATGAAGGAGGAGTCACTAACTTAAATTCTAGCACTCAAATGGACATATAGGGAAATAATAAGGATGTAAATGTTACTAGTAGAGGGGGAACTAGCTCTATAATAAATCTTAGGCACACATCTCTATGTGCTAACATGATAGAGAAAATAAAAACCTTGGAATTGCCTCAAGTCGATGCCCTTAGCCTAAAAAGAAAACAACTCCATCACTTAGCCTTTGAAGGAGCCCCTAGAGAAAGCCCCCCACAAGAATTAGATTTAAGAGATGTTTGCTACAATTCTGTCCAACGTAATATGGAAAGTTAAAGTGTATAGTAAGCCTAAAATGGCAATAATGGCTAAAGATAAAAAGAAACAAGTTAGGAAATTGAAGAAGGAAGGGCCCTATACCTTTAATTCACCTCCATTATCATAATATAACATGTTAGAGATATAAATTACCCTTAAAAAATAGATAATGCATTATTATCTTCTATCTAAAAACCCATATGCAGTAAGACTATTGGAAATAAGAACCAAAGCAAATAAGCATGATAATAATCTTTAGTTGTTTGGAATAAATCAGAATGTAATTAAATCATCAAACTCACTGTATTGGAAGGATTTAGTCACTTTTGACCGATGTAAAATTAAGGTTCATCAATCCATTATCTCAAATCAACTTATTGATTTAAATGTTAGTATATATTAGGATCTTTACTTTCTTGAAGTCACATTCATTAATGAATTTTAAACAAACTGCATATAAAACGACCTTAAATTGTTGAGCTCGCCAATGAATGCTTCTTGGCTTATACTTAGAGACTGTAATTGTGTTCTACTTACATAAGCAGATGAGTGGGATAAACTGTGTAAAAGGTTTAGGAATGAAGATATGTTAAATTAGTTCAATGTTGCTAATTTAATTGATCCAAGGTATAATAATGTGTACTTCACTTTGAGTAATAAACAAGAGGGGGGCTATTTCACAAGGAAAAGCCTTGATATAGCTTTGACCAATCCTCATTAGCTTAAAATGTTCTCTAACAACAAAACTTTTTTCATACTCTTATATTCTTAGACCATTCCTCTATTAAGGTGATAATAAGTGAAAGGAAGGGCAAATTAAAATCCCCTTTTAGTTTCAACAATTTTCTAGTAAATTTGGAAGGGTCTAAAGATAGAATTTAAAAATGTTTAAGTATAGACGTTGAAGGGTTTGAGTCTTAAAAATGCATAAGGAAGATCTAAAAAGTGAAAGTTGAATTAAATAACTCCATATGGAAAAAGTAAGAGATAAAAGCTTCTTAATTAACAACATAACATAGGATTTAAAAACAATTCAAGAAGAATCAAACTTAAGGCTTAGAGATGCAGACTTAAAGGTTAAAGAAAAAAAGCACTAATAAATCACACAAAAGCTCTAGAGGATCACCATTCATTATGAAACAAAATTTTAGAATAAACTAGTTAAAATTGGGATAAAATAGTTTCATAATGCAATCTTTTACAAAAGGAATTCCAATAGTAATTATTCTTTAAAGAAAAAAATGGGGAAGTCATTTGGGAGAAAAAGAAGCTCAAAGATATAGATCTAAACTATTTTTAGAACATTATAAAAAATTCCAACAATAATTAATCGTATATATAGGTAAGAGTTTATTTTTAATTCCCTAACTTAGTAGAAGAAGAAGATGCTCATAAATCCTTTTAATGCTTTGGTTATCAAACAAGTATTGCTTACTCTAAATCCTAACGAAACTTCTATCCCATTTGAGTTGACTGCTTTCTTTTATTAGAAGACATCTAGTGGGCAATATGATCACTAAATTATAATAAAGTTCTTTATGTATATATATATAAATGTTGTAAAATTGATCAAAATCTATGTGTGTCTAATTCTTAAGAAACCAAATGCTGGCTATTTAAGTGATTTCAAGCCAATTTCATACTATAATGTTCTTTACAGGATCATTTCTAAAATGATTACAGAAATGCTGAAGGAAGTATTGAAGTTTTTTCATCAATCTAACTCAAAGAGCCTTCATCAAAGTAAAAAGTATATGTGATAACTTGCTGCTAGCTCAAAAACTCTTTAAAAACTAAAAAAAGGCCTTGAGATATTGTTTAATGAAAATTAACTTCAACAAATTGTTTAACTTGATTAGCTAAAGGTTTATTCTTAATTCCTTACATTCATTTAGATTTTTAAATCTTTTTAATGTTAAATTAAGAAATGTATCATCACTACTTCTTTTGGAATCTTAGTGAATAAGGAACTAATTAATACTTCTAATGGTATTAAGGTTTTCAGGCAAGGTGAGTCTCTTTTTTTACACTTATTCATATTATGCATTGAGCCAATAACAATACTAATGGCTTAAAGAGTAGGAAGATGTATAGACTTTAAATTTCACATAAATGTAAGGAGTAGAAGCTATATAATAATTTTTTATCATTGATTTCTTATTGATATATAGTGATGATCATAACTTAGTGCAATTATTAATGATTTCGTTGTAATTTTTTGACTAGATCTTAGGTCTTTCTATAAATAAACGCAAGAGTCTTATATATGTTCCCTCAGATTTTCAAAGCCTGATAATTAACCTGTCTAGAATCTCAGTCTCTATGATTTACCTTTCAACTAGGAATCCTTATATCAAATAAGAGAATTTCCTATAAAGATTGTCATCCTCTATTGGAATCTTTTCAGAAAATAATTGCTTATTAAAATAATAAATTTGTATAGTACATAGACAAACTTCAACTAATCATAATAGTTCTTAACAACCTACACTGAATTTTCCATCTATACATGCCTCAAAACCTGATCAAAGAGATGGAGAAGACGTTGAAGAATTTCTTGTGGTCAAGTAAGTAAGATATTATTATATAAGTTAAATTTAAATTGGTGGAAATCTATCCACCTAAAGAGGAAAGTGGTTTAGAAATTAAATTAATTAGAATACCAAATAAAATTCTTATGTACAAAAGGATAGGAAATCATTTTGTTGATTTTAAGTTTATATGGGTAACATAAATGCGTTCCCATATAATAAAAGACTAAAGCTTCTATAGTATCAAAGCTAATCCAAGAAACTCATGAACCCTTCACCAAATGCTTCAACTAAGAGTCATTATGGTTTAATTAATAAAAAGTAAGAATTGGAAATAGAAAGCATGGTTTTAGTTTTACAATTAGAAAAGCTTGGCCCTTTAAACATGGTATAAGGTCTGGATAATATTAAGCTCCTAATTTTAATCGACAACTGAGTAGAAGCAAATATCTCTAAAGATCAATGGCAATATATATAGAGAGGCTTTATCTTGATCATGAATTATATCCTTGATTACATACCAAAAATGGATGAACATTATAGGATCTTATGAAGGAGGCATAACTCATAATGTTGCACTAACAAATCTTACTTAAGTTTATTCAAGTCATTAGTAGAGAAAGTAACTTGGAGGAACGTAGTATGGTTTAGTAAAAATTCCCCTAAGGCCTCCTTCATATTGTGGTTGGTAATTAAAGAAAGACTATAAACTTTGGACATGTTAAAAGGCTTTACTTTGACCAATACATTATGTAAGTTATGAAATCTAGCCCCTAAAATACAAGATCATCTCTTAATGTTTTACTACCAAGCATGGAACATATGTTAAATATAATGCTCTAGAAATAAATAGTGTTAATTCTTGTCATGGGCTGAATAAGTGAGGTGCACTCATAAAGGAGACTTTACAACTTTTAAACTAGTGCTAAATTATGGTATTTATGTATTATAGGAAGAAAGAAATATGAGAATATTCAAAGATCAATAATAGAATAATTATAACTTTTTCCAAAGCACCTTCATAGGGATTATGGAGTTAATTATTACTATGAAATCTTTCAAATATGAGTAATGAGCTAGCTTCCAAATGAAACATTCCTTAAGCTTAATAACTCCCTAGGGCTCTATCCACAAATATAAAGCTTCAAACTTTAAGTTAAGTTAGGCCTTATAATTTGTTATTCTATGTATGAATTTAGCTAGTTCCTTAACCTAGTTTTATCCTCTTTATGTTTTTCTAGAGACCTTGGGGTTTAACATTCTTTCTTATGCTTTGCTATAATAATTTCCTTTTTGAGTTTTAATAAAATTTACTTTAAAACTTTAAAAAAATGTTCCTACTTACTAACTTTCCCAACACTAGTTATCTTACCCTTAGCATTGTCCCCAAATATGATAAATTCTCTATCTTTATCTCTATATATTGTAAATTAGGATGCATCACTAGTTATGTGTCTTGAGCATCTGCTATTTATACACCATTTATTCCTCTTTTTTCCTAAAAACCTACAACCCAAATGAATTTGAACCTTTAGTTGCTAGTCTCCTTCTTTTTGACCACATTTTTAAGGATTTACTTGTCTTTTATTATTTGAAAAAGAAAATTTAGCAATATTTCTAAGTTTGGAATATAAATGAAATATCATACTACCTGTTTAAATTAATTTTGTTATATGAAAGCAAGGTATAAAGTTGTTCTTCATGGATACACACCATTAAATGTTATATGAGTTATGTATTCTCTCTGAATGTAAGAAATGCACTCCTTCATATCTTTTCCTTTTTGTCTCTATTCTCCTTCTTAATATTGTTCATATTGTTAGTTATCTTTAAGGAGAGAGAACTATGTCTTCATATGGCTAGGTTTCTTACGTTCAAAACAAGTAATGTTAAAGGATTTTTATTTTAGATTGACCTTACCTTATTTGATTTCCTAGTGATAAGGACGGTGTCTTCGTTATTACTTCCAGTTGAGGATGTTTTGTCCTCCTCACTTAATTCATTATTAAAACCTTTAAATGATGGGTTCTTTTTCCTTGTGTCTTTGCCTCCTTTGTGTCTCCTTAAGCCTTATCTAGTATATAAGAAAAGGCCTAATGAGCTCTTCCAGTGGTGACATTGTTAGGTCTTTAGCTTCTTTTATTATCACCACTTTGGCTTTCTAAGTCTTTTGTAGTGACATAAGGAACTTTCTCACCATTTCAACATTAGTGTAGGTTTTCCAAGACCTTTGAGAGTATTAAAAATATGAATGAATCTTACATATATACCTATTATACTTTCATCATATTTCATTCGAAACAACTCATATTGATGAATCAATATGCTTAATTTACTTTCTTTAACTTGATTAGTAGCCTTATATGTGGTTTCAAGTGTGTAACAAACTTTGTGAGCATTTTCACAAATAGATACCGTACTGAACTAATTCTTACCTAGTGCACAAAATAATATATGAATGACTTTACTATTCAAAAAACTAAGTATCTTATCTTATGATCTCATTTTTCCTTTAGCTTAGGAACCTTTTTTTATCATCTATCATTTTAATAAAAGTGAAAGGACCATTTGAAATTATTCCCTAGAAATCAACATTCTCAACCATTAAGAAAAAATTCATCCTATTTTTAATAAAGATAGTCATTGCTATTATTTAAAGGGAATCTACCAACATTTTGTCATTACTATTAAATAAAGGGCTTCTACTAATGTTTTGTCCCTTTTGGTTATATAAGGATGACGATAAACCTAAATATGCCATTATGATCTTTACTTTAGAATTTTTTCTAAATACAATCTTAAGAGACCTATTCTAATAGTAATTATTGTACCATAATGTCACTTAAGAGGGGTGAATTAGGTGTTGTTGAATTTAAACAAATATTTTCTATTTAAAGGATGAAATTTAGAAAATATCAATATATGACGATATAAAGAGATAATTCAATATAAATCAATCATATAATCATAAAATAATTTAAAGACTATAGGAAAAATGAAAAACAAACCAATTTATAGTAGTTTAATAACCTTTGACTACTTCTATTATAAGAAACTTCTTGAACTTTCCATTAAGTCTCTTCTTTTAACAAGGCAAAGAGAAACCTTCTTACAATAATCTTGCTTTTCTTCACGAGTAAATAGCAACTCTTCTTAAGATATTGCTTTAAGATAAAGAGTAACCACACTCATAAATAAATTTACAACTTGAAATATCTTACTTAATCACTTTAGTAACCTAAAAGCTCACTTACTTGAAAATGAAACAATGAATTCTCATAAAATATATGTAAAACTCTTTGAAATGTGTTTATAAAGCACCTATGTGTTTGTTCGCTCAAGGTTACACGTGGGAAGTTTTACTAATTATAACCTTGGTAATTACCACAAGAGCACAGGTCATTCGCGTAGTACCTAAGAAGTCGATTTCATGAGGAAGGGAACTAGTCCTAAAATCTAAAGCCTGCTAAGTTAGCAATTAACCTAATTAAACAACTAATGTAGAAATTAAATCAATCAATAATCAATATGAGAAATTAAAAAAATAGCAAAATCACAGCCCAACCCAAAATCGACCTAGAAATTACCAAGGGAGAGAAAAGGGATTTTAATTTGAAACTAAGAAAATCTAACCAATTATGCAATTATTAAATTAACGGGTCTAGACAGTCTTAGGGTAGATTACTCTCTCTTGAGTTATAATTCTCAACCTTAATTAGTAATCCCTAATTCAAATTACAGGAATTGCGATCTTTCAATCTACAAATGGTCTAAAACCTAAATTAGTTCTAAAATTGCCTATTAACCTACCGGGAATATATGCTAGATCTTTCGTTACACGACTCTACCAGGTTGACTCAATTCTCTACCTATCGATTCACCTAACTCTCATTAGCCCAAATCGATGATTTTTACCTGACTTACCTCTCAATTTATTGTCGAATTATTAAGAACAGAATTTAAATCACAATCAACTCAATAAGAAAACACAATCAAATAAATTTTATTAATCACAAGAGTCAAAATCCGAAAGTGAGTATAAACATAAACTCAACATTCACATAACAAATCTCAACATCTATTTCAATTCTATATATAAATAAAACTGAAATAAATGGAAATACTATTGGGAACGGAATCTTAAAGCGGCAACGGCAGGAAACCACCTATTTTGGGAAGTATTTCGCGTCTAGCATGTCTCCGTGTTTCTCTTCCTTCGTCTCCTTTCTCAATCTCTTGATCTCTCTCTAGGTCTCTCTCAGATTTGATGGAATTTTGCTCTTTTCGCATAACTCTCTTCACTCTCCAATGACTCTGGTGGCTGCCTTTTAGTGTGTTATTTATTCTGTAACATCCTTAGGTCAAACTTGGGGTCGAAATGGTCCGAAAAATCACTCAAATTTCAATTTTTTGTGCTAGCTAGATGCAGGATATGATCGTGGCCCCTGGTATATAATCGTAGCCTGGCTGCTTCTAGCTCTTCCTGGTCTATCACGATCGTGGTCTATGTCTTTTAGCCCGAAACTCTTCAAATCTTCATCGTTCTTTCCCATTTTTCCTGCAACACTAATACACACATCAAGGTACCTCAAAAATATAACAATTAAGCTTAAAGATTCAAACGAACCCATAAAAGATACATAAACATACAAACTAACATAGTTAACACATAAACACACCTTAAGTCTCAATTTAACGATAAATAATTACCATATTACACCCTAAAACATCATGCAAAATGCAACTATCAACATTCCCACACTTAAAAGTTTGCTTGTCCTCAAGCAAACAAAATAAAAAAAACACATAAAAACATATAACACACAATGCAATAATGAGACAATGGCTCTAACTTCATGAAATAACTTTAATCTTAGACACAATCATTTGTATTATGCCAAATCATTAACAAAAAAATAGGTGTCTAAGGCCTTGAACTAAATATACAACTAAATTAAGACCTAAGTGTTACTTAGTTACCTTTTCAATTGTACACACACATTAATAAATCTTCAGTCCCTCAGACTTTGTAACTGTTCCTAAGTATAATTCCATGAAAATTCAAGCTTATTACAAGTATGGTAGGTGTTTATTTAAAACACTTCTTTTTTTATTTTTTATTTTTTATTTAAACCAGGACTTAGTCTTTTATTCAGAGGCAAACATTTATGATGAATGTCGATTCGGCTACTCAACTAAGTCATTTATTACACTGCTTGGTTGAAACGTCATTATAGCCTTTTTATGCGAAGGCACACATTTGTGATGCGTGTCGATCCAGTTACTTAGCTACATCACGTTTTTAATTGGCTATTAGCTCTATTCATAACCCAAAGGTCAGCATAATAGTAATTTATTAAACTACCAATTTTTAGCTATTCGTTTTCATGAAAAATACTAGTGAAACTACTTAACCTAAAAGACCTCAATTTATGAATCAATGTTACAATCTAGAAGATTCTAAATTTACACTAAGTCCTAATTAGGCTGTATATTCATCCAAAGGCCCCCTAATTCACTAGTTTGGCAGGATAATGATCATTCACAACCTATTAGACTATGTCCAAAATTAAATAAATTTCACTCAATCTAAGTCGTTGACACATTCACACACTTCACACAATATAACTTAATACTATCATATGGTATACAAAATCACATTCAAAGTAAAACACATAATCCCCTCCCTACACTTACATTGTCCTCAATATGAGAAGGGTACATAAACACCAGGGGAAATAAAATACAATATATGAAAAACATAAGAATAAAATACTAAAAAAAAGAAAAAAAAAAGGTTAAAACATGATATTCATTTATGGTGATAGAGGTGGTTATAGCGATAGTGTTAAGACTAATTCCACTTGACATCGAGAGTGTTTCCCTATCTTATTAGTGATTCAAGAGAGCAAAAGAATTAACAATCCAAACTATTCCAAATCATTCAAACTTATTTAAGAATTTAAAACAAACCTAACTACACAACAATTTAAATCTAACTACTAAATATGCTAATTTATGGTCATTAGCTTGACCTCCATCCTTTAAAACTCAGCTAGGATCAATTATGAGCAGCTTGCTTTCACCCTTTTCGTTCAACATAAATTTTGTAGCCTGTGAGTAAGCTACAAATTGCAAAATGATCAGAGGGACAATATTGATAAACTTGAGAAAACTAATTAATTTCATCAATGTCCTTCTCATTAACAAACTGTCAACAAAATAGGGAATAATAAAACTCCCTGAATCTTCCATTGAATCTAATAGTTTATCCTATATGAAGGTGAGTTGCTCTCTTTCTTCCTTAATCACCTTTGTCTCCTCTACTTCTTCTACTTCACAAACAGAGACCTTCATCGCTTCTTCAAACTCGATGGTTGTCGTCATTTGTTCTTCATCCTCTTGTTCTTCAGAAGATTCGATCACATCAATTATCCTGAATGAGCTACTAACCTTCGGATTCTTAAATGCATCATTCATTTTGAATGTCTCTTCATCATCATCGATCCAAAGGGTAAGGTTCTGTGCATGGACATCTATTCTAGATTTTTCGATGTTCAAATGTGGTGTACTAAGATCTGGCAGATAGTATGAGGGGTTTCCATCCTTTCCCTCATCCTTTTACTTGAGTTCTTGGTCTTCTATAAGGTCGGGATTAACTGGATTTCTCACTGGTTCTTCTAGCTCTACCCCATTCCTAGGTGTGACAGTCTGGCATGGCTTTATTGAATTTTCCTTTGTGCAACGCAGACAGTCTTCGACACTTTGCTTACAAAACTCCCTAGAAAGCTAGCCTATTCGAACCTCTAGATTATGAATAGAAAATGCATAATCTTCTGTTACTTTTTTAAACTTATTTTCCAATCTCCTCTAATTCTCTTCCATGTCCGTGAGTTTATCCATGATTTTGTCTAACTTGGAATCCCATGAGCTGGTTTCATCATAATGAAATTCAACTATGTCTTGATGTCCTAAATGATGTCCTACATTGTTAGACCAACAGAATTCAGGGTGGTTCTGCCACCCCGAAGTGTATGGGTGCATATAAAGATGATGATTTCCCTAACTAGAATGGGGCTCATTGAATTCTACAAGAGTCCTTTACTCCCTATAATATACATTTTCCATGATCATTCTTTTACCTCTTCTTAGCATTTAACTCTTCAGATGTCTCATTCTCATTCTGAAATGTCTTGATGTATCTTTAATTTATGCCTCAATTTAAAACAAACAAAAAAAAACAAAAGTTAATGGAAAAGTCTTAGACTAAAAAACTAAAATATCGCCTCCCCGACGACAGCGTCAAAAACTTGTTCGCTCAAGGTTAAGAATAAATCCATCCTATTTTTTATAAAGATAGTCATTGCTATTTTTTAAAGGGATTCTACTAATGTTTTGTCATTTCTATTAAATAAAGGGCTTCTACTAATGTTTTGTCCCTTTTGGTTATATAAGGATGATGATAAACCTAAATAAGTGATTATGATCTTTACTTTAGAATTTTTTTCTAAATACTATCATAAGAGACCTATTCTAATAGTAATTATTGTACCATAATGTCACTTAAGAGGGGTGAATCGGGTGTTGGTGAATTTAAACAAATATGTTCTATTTAAAGGATGAAATTTAGAAAATATCAATATATGATGATATAAAGAGATAATTCAATATAAATCAATCATATAATCATAAAATAATTTAAAGACTATAGGAAAAGTGAAAAACAAACCAATTTATAATATTTCAATAACCTTTGACTACTTCCATTATAAGAAACTTCTTGAACTTTCCATTAAGTATCTTCTTTCAACAAGGCAAAGAGAAACCTTCTTATAATAATCTTGTTTTTCTTCACGAGTAAATAGCAAATCTTCTTAAGATGTTGCTTTAAGATAAAGAGTAACCCCACTTATAAATAAATTTACAACTTAAAATATCTTACTTAATTACTTTAGTAACCTAAAAGCTCACTTACTTGAAAATGAAACAATGAATTCTCATAAAATATATGTAAAACTCTTTGAAATGTGTTTGTAAAGCACCTATGTGTTTGTTTTCTCAAGGTTACACGCGCTAAGTTTTACTAATTATAACCTTGGTAATTACCATAAGCGCACGGATTGTTTGCGTAATACCTAAGGTGTCAATCCTACGAGGAAGGGAATTAGTCCTAAAATCTAAAGGCAACTAAGTTAGCAATCAACCTAATTAAACAAGTAATGCAGAAATTAAAGTACTAGAGCGTAAACAAAATAGCAAAATCATAGCCCAACCTAAAATTGACCTACAAATTACCAAGGGAGAAAAGGGGGATTTTAATTTGAAACTAAGAAAACCTAACCAATTATGCAATTATTGAATTAGCGGGTTTAGGCGGTCCTAGGGTGAATTACTCTCCCTCTAATTATAATTCTTAACCCTAATTAGTAATCCCTAATTCAAATTAGGGGAATTGCGAATCTCTCAATCTGTAATTGGTCCAAAACCTAAATTAGTTCTAAATTTTCCTATTAACCTACCAGGAATCTATGCTCGATCTCTCGTTACACAACTCTACCGGTTGACTCAATTCTCTACCTATCGATTCACCTAACTCTCATTAGCCCAAATCGATGATTTTTACCTTGCTCACCCTCTCAGTTTGTTACCGAATTATTAAGAACATAATTGAAATCACAATCAACTCAATAAGAAAACACAATCGAATAAATTTTATTAATCATAAGAGTCTAAATTCGAAAGTGAGTATAAACGTAAACTCCACATTCACACAACGAATCTCAACACCTATTTCAATTCTATACATAAATAAAATTGAAATAAATGGAAATACTATTGGGAACGGAATCTCAAAGTGGCGACGGTGAGAAACCATCTATTCCAGGAAGTACTTCGTGTCTAGCACATCTCCGTGTTTCTCTTCCTTCATCTCCTTTCTTAATCTCTTGATCTCTCTCTAGGTATCTCTTGAATTTGATAGAATTTTGCTCTTTTGGCACGACTCTCTTCACTCTCTAATGACTCTGGCAGTTGTCTTATAGTGTGCTATTTATTTTGTAGTAGCCTTAGGTCAAACTCGTGGTCGAAACGATCCAAAAAATCATTCAAATTTTGAGTTTTTGTGTCAACCCAATGTAGGGAACGATCATGGCCCTGCTTGCCACGATCGTGGCTGGTGATTTATCCTTTCTGTCAAGATCGAGGCTTAAAGTGCATGATTGTGGCTTGATTTTACACTTTCTGTAACGATCATGGCCCCCAGTGCACCATCGTGGCCTGGCTACTTCTGGCTCTTCCTTCTCAGTCACGCTCGTGGCCATTTTGCACAATCGTGGCCTATGTCTTTTAACCCGAACCTCTTCAAATCTTTATCGTTCTTCCCCGTTTATCTTACAACAATAACACACACATCAAGGTACATAAAAAATATAACAATTAAGTTGAAAGATTTATTCTAACCTTCTAAAGACACATAAACATACAAACTAACATAATTAACACATAAACACACACTTAACTCTCAATTTAACGCTAAATACTTACCAGATTATACCCTAAAATATCATGAAAAATGCAATTATCAGTGTTTATAAAGCACTAAGTGTTTTCTCATATCTAAACCAATAAAAACCATACATTTATAGTTTATAGGGGATAAACTAGTCATTGGAACTAAAAACTAGTCATTATTAATAACTACTTATAATATATTGGTCGATCACTATTGCATATTGGTCAACCAATATTCTAGTAGTTGGATCATTGTCGACCACTACTACTTTCTAGCCAACCAATGTGCATCAGCATGGACATTGATTGACCACAGCATTGTATTGATCAACCAATGTGTCAATTTCACATCCTTTATGCATAATTTTAATAATTTTTACCTACATTAGTCAACTACTAACCTACATTGGTCAACTACTACCCTATATTAGTCAACCTTTACACCCAAAATCATAATTTAATTTTCTTAAAGAAAAATTTACCTAAACACTTTCCAACATATTCCCAAAGTATGTTTTAAGATCAGTAGGTTTTTATTTGAAATCAAAACTTTAATTCCTCTTAATCATTAAATAGACTTCTGTAATGAGTGAAAATGATGATACTTTTATATATTATAAGTCTTTATAATATCAAAGTAACTAAGTAGAAAGTGCAAGAAATATTACATATTTATTTATAACATTATTTTCCTTATTATTCCTTAGTCTTGATTTTATTGTTCACTTAATGGATTTAACTCCAACTTTTCTCTAGTATTTTAATGGGATATATCTTGATTTAAGAATGACCATTACTACTTTTGTATTGCTTTCATAACTTAAATAGCAACCTAAATAATAGTACTTATATTCTATTATCATCAAAATGGAAACTATAACTTCCTTTGGTGCAATATAAAATTAACTACTTTTATTCAAAATTTTATTTCTTATCATATAAGTTGAACATTATGATAATGTTGAATCCATAACTAGCATCATATACCTAAAAGCATGAATTAGAAATATAATGATTTCTATAATATCTTATATTGGTAAGAAAGTCTTGTAATTATCTTCTACTAATGAAAAATATTATCATACTATAGCACATGCCTTTAATTATGTCCTTATTTATGTTTTTAATAGGATAAATTTGAGTAGAACAAGTTCTTTAAGTATATTTTACATTTCAACTCTACTTTATGCAGTCATTTACATTGTACTATTTTAGTGTTGACATCTATCTTATACATGACCTTTAAAGTTTACAAGAAATTAGTCAATTTCCAAATGTCACTACATTTTAACATCTTTATGACATCAAAATGTCTCTCAAACTCTATCACCAAAATGCTTAATATTGATTACAATCAGATTGCATAATTGACACACAAGTTTTCTTCTTATCTTTGAGAACTCTTCTCAAACCTAACATATTGCCAAAAAATTTGTTACACTAATATTTAACATCAACTATACTAAACAAAAATAATTTACTAATCAAAATAACATAAAAGTAAGGAAACCATGTAGTAAGTTATATATCATACCAATAAAATAAGATTAAAACTTTAATAATATATTTGGTTATTCCCACTATTTATTCAAAATAATATCTATAACTATTATTTTAGAAAGATTACTTTAAGCTTTCTAGTGGGCTAATGTGACATTCAAATTTAATTAATCATGATTTTGCTTATAAAACTAACTAAACTTAGATTAGGTAGATAACATCTTTATCAGTCATATCTGATATGACTTCAAGATTTGTTAGGTGATAACTTATTGCCAAAATATATCTTAAATATTATTCCTAATTATGCCTCTAAATTCATATGATCTTGAGTTTTCTCATCCAAATCATAAATTTTAGTTAAATATGCTCATTGTTATAAGAATAAACATATTTAAGTTATAGTAGCCTTTTGTTTTCTTAAAAAGATAAGCATAACTATGTTTTATTATTTTTTTAGAAAATAGATGGTTTTTAAAATGAATACTAGCTTTAGTATAAGTTACAAGAAGAGAGTAGCCAAATAGCAAAACTCAAGCTAGCTAAGCCAAATAAAACATAATAGAAAGTCAACTTGGTAAGTAGTTGGATAACATTCCTTGGTTATATGGTTTACATATTCTTAGCTTAGGATTAGAGATCATTTCATCAGTTTAGAATTCCTGATGTACACCTATGTTTTAATAACAAAAGTTCATCCTAAAAAGTTTTTCAATTTTATAAAATAAAAAATATTAGTGCCAGGGCATATTGTTCCCCATATTTATACTGTATCCCAATGTTTTCACTCATGTTTATAGTATGGATATGCATCAAAATATCAAACCGTATTTGATTATAGTTGTTAATATAATCTTTAATCTAAAATAATATTTTTCAACTTTTTGAAAAATTACATTAGATTAAAATATTATTTCTGAAATAAATAAAATTCTTAAACAAAAAATTCAATTAAATAATATTTCTTGTTATCTTAATACATTTAGTAATTTAATTGAAAGCAAATGTCAATGATGACTCTTCTTTCTTATTATAATTTTGAAAATATTTTTAAATTAAAAATATTCTAATCTAATTAATAATATATTTCCTTAATTAAAAATATTTTTTACATTAAAGAAAATAATTTCA
Organism: Erythroxylum alaternifolium; assembly: GCA_027478495.1. NCBI lineage: Eukaryota > Viridiplantae > Streptophyta > Magnoliopsida > Malpighiales > Erythroxylaceae > Erythroxylum > Erythroxylum alaternifolium. Next base: position 28,795,356 of record JANIIA010000006.1, on the reverse strand, counting down.
CAATCAAATAAAATAATTTTAAATTTAATTAAGAAAGCCTTTTATATTACTAATTTAGAGATTATTTTTCTAATAAATTAGATAATTATTTTTAATATATTAAAGATTGCTCTTTTCTAATTAATAAATAAGAATATTTATCAAACTTAATCAAAAGACATATTTTTGTCTAATAAATCAAGAAACTTCCTACTTATATTAATAAAGAAAATAATATCTAAATAAAATAAACTTAATAGGTTTCAATCAAATTAAATCTTCATTCGATAAACATATTTTTAATTAAACCAAGAAAACAAAAATATCTTAACTCTAGAAAAATCTAGTTAATTATTAATTCCAATCCAGTTGAAATATAATCAATTTTTATCTTAGAAAATAATTTTCAAAATAATAATTAGAAATTACTTTAATTATTAATTTTAATCTTAGTAAAGAAAATAATCGGACACTGTACGGTGACCAAAACCCACCCCGGGATCTCCCATTCAAGCGTCCACCCGCCTTTATTTAGCTGCCACACATGACCTGACCCAATAGGAACAATTTCAGTGCCAAGCTCTTTGATTGACGAGAAACCCTTCCAATTTTCCTAATGTGACACCAAAGGTGCATTTTTGGATTAGTTCAATTTTAGAATTTAAAAATCTTTCAAATTATATTTGAATGTTTGGTTAAGTTAGGAATATAATATCCATACTTAAAATAATTTTATTCAATTATATGATTGCGTTAATCTAAAAATCAAATAGGGCACACAAGCTAATCCTCTCCTAATTTAATTCCTATAGCCAAATTTCCCTTATTTTATTTTTAAGTTATATTAATCAATAGCCAAACAACCCTTATTATACTAAGATAAGTGATACTACTTGTTAAATAAACTTTTTTTTGAAAAGTAAGTAATAAATTCATTCAAAAGGTGGAAATTATAGAGTATATGAGGTTACATCCATTAGTCCGAAGCTTACACATTAAGGAAACTATAAAATGCAAAGTGTCCTATAAGAACATAATCTAAATGCTCAATTGTATGTTAATGTAACTGGAGATGAGTAATTTATTAGCATTGATCATGGTGGCCATCTTTAGTTTTATCCAGAATTAGTTCCAATTATACTCTTTGTACTCTTCAGCTTTTCCAAAGACTTTATTATTCATCATTATCCAAATATAGTGCACTAGCATTGCAAAATTGATTTTGAATACTCTCTGGTCTTCTCTACTGTCCCATTTAAACTTGCTAGCCCAAGTCAAGATATTAGTCTAGCTAAGATTTCTGTCTTGCAATTCAAAGATATTAAGAAAAGCACCCCATAGTTGTTTGGTATGAAGAAATTTGAAGAACATAGGATCGAAAGTTTCAATTTCTCTAAAGCATAGAGTACAGTTTGTATTAGGAATTTGAAACTAGATACTATCCTTGGTCTCCAATTTTTGCAGAGCTACTAACCATAAGATGAAAGAGTGAGATGGAGTAATACATGAACTCCATATTAGCTTTTGAGATGGAAACTCAATGATAAGGCCAAGCAACAATTGTGTATAAGAGAGTTTCTCCTCCCTAATGGTTGGCTATAGAAATGGTTAGAGAGAGTTTCTCCTCCCTCTCTCTATGAGCAGTACCGGTATGCTTGAATCCCTTTCATTTTCATCATGATTTCCTTTCTTTTTCACCTCCAACTCTTCTTCATCTTTGTCTCCCCTTGCATTCTTGTCCTTTTCACCAATTCACTCTCTTCTAATAACCTTTCGTTACTGTTTTAACTACCTTTTGTTTGTCCCTAATTTTGAAAACCTGTTCTTTTCTATTTCTAGGCCTATCCCATCATGATGCTTAACACAGACTCCTAAAACATCTTTGAATTTCCACCTTTGCCATACCTCACCTACCACACTAGAATCCTCTTCTCTACCCCATGTTGCACCCTTTCCCCAAAAAACTTGGAAACAGGTGGTAGGAGATTAGCTCACTTCGAATGTATTTTTCAAATCACCATTAGAATTGTATAGTAAAGTCATTGTCTGCCTTGTCTTTTTTTTGGAAGAAATAAAAGGAGAATTTCATTTATAAAGAATATAATTACAAACTAAATAAGAAAATGTAGGGGAGTACCCTTTAACAAGAAGGACTTGTAGTATTACTTCCTAATCAAAACACATGGTTAAAATGCAAGCTAAGTTAAAAGTCAAAGAATGTTGAAGCTTCAAGTTACTCCTCCCATTAATAAGAGTTCCTTGATATTGTCCATGATTTCAATGAGGAAGATTGCAATTGCATTTTTCTTAGATTCAGAAAGTCTAACATTTCTTTCTTTTTAAATGACTTCCATGCACATGCTAACAACTATAATGTGTTTCAACTTTGGAAGAGATCTTTAAGAAGATAATCATTGAATAGCATTAGAAAATGTATTAGCTTAGTAGGCCATGAACAGTTCATTTTGATAGCTTCCCATATGCGGTTGGTCATCACACGTGAAAAATAAATGGCTAAAAGCCCAAATTGGGGCTTAATCTGTTTGAGTTTGATCAATTTAGAACATTAACTCCAAACCAGATCATTTAAGGGCTACCATTTTATGGATCTGATCAATTAAAGACTTTTTTTGACAAAAATTAGGGTGTGTTTACACGCGCCGTTATATGTAGCCAACGTGGTACGATTGTCCTTTAAAAAATGTCACGTGTGGAAGATTAAATTATTTGGATCAAGAAGACCTAAAAATTTTCTAAATTTGTAAAGTAAAAACAGAGAAAGTAAAATTCATAAAGTAAAAGAAAATTTTATGGAAAACCCTAAATCCCTAAATCCCATCGTCGCTTCCCTCTCTAAGACTCTAACGCATCTTCACTGTCGACCATTCGTGTCAAGTCTTTGTGCTTAGTTCGTGCATCTTTAGCAAGGGTTCACAAAGGGTTACCTTGGCCAGATTCACGATTGATCATTCGTTGAAGGGGTTGTGTTGGTTGGTCTTCACCATCCTCTGATCCACACTCCAGTCTTCATTAAAGGGGTTGGGTTACTTAGTTGACGCATCATCTCTTGAAACTAAGGTAAGCCCTATAATTAAAGTGTTAGCCATTAGACTTAAGAGTAGTAAACATTTGATTCAACAAGGTCTAAGGTTAGAGAAGTGTGAGGTTAGCATAGTCTGAGGAAGATAGTATGAATGAGATGGGCAGAAGCAAACTAGTATTAGTTTCATCTTCTACTGTAAATGTTCAGTTATAGAATGAGTAGCTGCGAGGTTGTCCTTTGATTTTAATTCTGTTGCCCTTTACTTTACTAGTGGAAGTATTTGTCATACGAGTATGTATTTGTTTAACTATAACACTGATGTATTTTTTTTCTTCTGTTTGCAATACTCTGAGTATCATTGGTGATAACATAAAGTTCTGATTTTGTTATTCTATCTGAAAGACTCTAATTACTAGTAAGTTAAAGTTGATGTAACAATTGAATTGAATAAGGATTG
>JANIIA010000006.1:28772435-28786709 GCA_027478495.1 Erythroxylum alaternifolium | reverse complement strand
TAAGTTTCACTTCACTGTTTCCTTTCAACATTTTGATTGAGTGTTTTCCTTTTGCTAAAGTTGGTTTTTTTGATTTTGCATAATGACATTTGATGAAGTAACTCTACGATTTCACCATACATGATGTTTTGTTAATGTCGGTGATAATGTTATGTATAAGGATGGTATTGTGGATGAAATTGAATTTGATCCTAACTTACTGAGCTATTTTAAACTGCTTGATGTAGGTAAAAGAAGTGGGTATAACAATGTGAAGAAGATATTTTATCTTATTCCTGGTTTTGAGCTATGTAATGGTTTGAGAGTTGTACAAGATGATGCCAGTGTGTTAGATCTGGTTAGTCAGATGATGGGTACGGGTGGCATTGATATTTATATTGAGCATAGTGTGGATACCCCTATTGAAGTGATTAAGGATGATTGTAATAGGGTTAATGAGGGTAATGTAGTTGAAGAAAATGGTGAGGATGTTAATAATGTAGTTGGAGGTAATGTAAGTAATATAGACAATTGCCAAATGTGGAGGATGAAAATGAAAATGATGCAGATGTAGAGAAGTTGATACAAATATGGAGGTTGAAGAGGATGAAGACGATTTAGAGCCATTAGATGAAAGTAATGGTCTGGATGAAGATGTTGAAGATGAATTAGAGCAAGGAGATGAAGGTAATTGTCTGGATGAAGATATGGAAGAGGGTTTAGAGTAAGGAGATGAAGGTAATGGTCCGAATGAAGATAATGGACCAAATGAAGCTGATGTAGGTGACGCAAATGATGAAGATGAAGATGAGGTAGTTTTGTTTGAATATTTTGATAATGATGATTATGGAGAACTTGTTAGTGATGTATATGAAATGGTAGATGATGCTACTAGGAGGAAAAGGAAATACCCTGTTCATGATGAAAATACAGCCGAGCCTTACATTGAATTAGGGATGACTTTTCTTAATCATTTGCAATTTAAGCGTGAAGTGAGTTTGTTGTCCATTAAAACAAGGAGGGCTATCATGTTTACTAAAAATAAGCCTAAGTTTGTCCAAGGTAAATGTAGGAGTGAGAACTGTCCTTAGTATATATATATATGGAGCATTTGATAGGAAGCTGCAGTTATTTCAAGTTAGGAAATTCAGGAACAATCATAACTGTAATAGGGTATGTATAAATCCTAGGATGAAAACCAACATCTTAGCTGACTTGTTAAAGGATAAGCTTAAAAGGGAGCCATTTATGAAGAATGATGATATAAAATTTTACATTAAGGATTGTTTAGGTGTTGAAGTGTCCATGAGTATGGTGCGAAGAGCAAAGAAAAAAATTGTAGATAGTGTTGTGATCAACATTGAAGAGGAGTTTGGGAAGCTCTGGTCTTATACTGAAGTGATTAGGCAAACCAACCTAGGAAGCAATGTTACATTGACAGTGTCTTGACCAATTCCAACATCTCCACCTGTATTTGAAAGAATGTACATATGCTTAGTATCTATTAAACATGGGTTTAGGTATGGATGCAGGCATTTTCTTGGCCTAGATGGATGTTGGCTGAAAACTAAAACTAAAGGTGAAATTCTATGTGATGTGGGAAGAGATGGAAACAATCAAATGTTTCCTATTGCTTAGGCTATGGTTGAAGTTAAGTCGACAGTCACATGGAAGTGGTTCATTGAAAGGCTGAAAGAAGATTTACCTCACTTGGGCTCCAAAATTGGTTGGACTATAATGACTGACCAAAAAAAGGTAAAAGTTTCACATCAAACTTGTTTTTACTTTTATAGAGAGTGTAACTATTATGATATGGATATGTTTGCCATTATAGGGACTTAATAGAGCCATTGCCGATGTGTCCAGCTGTTGAGCACAGGTTTTATGCTAGACATGTTTATGTCAATTGGCATGGAAGAGGACACAAAGGGGAAGAGATGAAGGACCAGTTTTGGAAATTTGCTAAATCCTTACAGTAAGGGAATATGAAGAAATTCTAGATAAGCTCAAAGCCAAGAATCAAAGGGCAATAGAAGATATTGAGAGTTATACACTAATTTAGCAATTGTGCTGGGCTTTCCAAAGGGAAGATTCCATGATTGAGTTGGTTGACAATAATTTATGAGAGACCTTTAATAAGACTCTAGTTGATGCAAGGAAAATGTCAATTCTAGGGCTATTTGAGCATCTTAGAAAAGAATTGTGAAAAAAAGAAAAGAGGCTGCAAAGTGGAAGGATAACTTAAGACCAAGAATATGGGAAGCAATTGAGAAGAGTGCCATGATTGCTCAACATTGTTCATTGCATCATAATGGAGAAGGAGGGTATGAGATTGATCATGGACATAACAGATATGTGGTGAGGATTTATAACAAAATATGTTCATGTAGGAGATATATCCTCTCTGGCATTCCTTGTCCACATACTATATATGTTATTAGAGACAGCAGGGTTAATATTGAAGAGTACACTTCTAGTTGGTTATGGAAGAGTCAATATGTGAAAGCATATGGGAAGGCAATTCAATCGATGCCTGGTATGAAGGACTGACCTATTACTAATGAAGAAACTATTAGGCCACCAGAATTCAAACAACGGCCTGGTAGGCCCAAAACAGCTAGGAAAAGGGACATTGATGAGCCTCAAAAGAATACAAAAGCAAACAAAAAGCAAGTTATTGACTATGTGTCTAGGAGGGGCATGATAATTACTTATTCCCTCTGCCATATAGAAGGACACAACAAAAAAGGCTATCCTTGGAAGGGTCGAGAGGTAATTTCTAAGTTGTTTTGTCTTTTATGGTACAGCTAAGATTCTTTTCTTTTCCATAGTTATGGTAATCTTCTAGGTTTTTTTATTATGTTCTAACTATTATGAATGGCAAGTTCTAGGCCAATTTCAAATTACGAACCCAAACTAGTCAAATGATTTTCATACGGAGCAACACACAACGAACTCACCGCCAACCCCTGAAAGCATGTCCACAGTTGAAACCAACACTAACAACCCAGTCAGTGCCTCCAAATCTGCATCCAATACTGAAAGGAGAAAGAAAGGTAAAAGAAGAGCAAAAGCATCTGTTACTGCCTCAACCTTAGCCTCTACTACTGTGTCCTTCTCTGCTAGTTCCACAACTACCTCGGGGATAACCAACACCTTAAGTATTGCTAATATAAGTGGGAGTGTAAATGCAACAGCCTCAGTTGTTCTCCCAACACCTGGAGGTGCTTTAGAAGAAACAACAAATATCTGTACATCTTCAAAGGCCACCGCCAAGAACAAAGACTAAGGGAGAAGAGGGCCTGGTTATGCTGTTACAGATGATGGAAGCAGATTGAGGATGTTGGCAGCTAGCAGATGTAGTTCAAATTCTCAAGCGAAAAATAAAGGAAAAAGGCCCATGACATACTCTTCTATTCAACAAGAAGCAAATAGGAAGATGAAGAAATGGATGGAAGGGATGGGAGTATACACAAATGAAACCATAGGGTTGCAGATACTAAATGTAAGTGTAAAATTTTCGCATTCTTACTTAACATAAATTCATACAACTTAACAAGCATTTGCATTTTTGGTACAACCTAGAAGGAGAAATTAGAGACGACTAAACTTTGGGTAGAAATCAGCAATTGAGAAGGAAGGTGTTACTGTGCATATGAATTCAAGCCAACAAAGTCAAACTACATCTTCAAAGAGAAAGGGAAAGAAAAAATTGCCATCTTAACATTTAATTATTAGTGAACTATACAAGGGTTGTGATATTTTATTAAGCAATGATTATTAGTGAACTGAACAATAATAGATTGTAATAATTTTATTAAGCAATGATTATTGGTGATGACTCTCATTACCTTTTCAATTTCATTTCTTGTTCATTTTTTCCTTTTGGTTGAACATTATGAATGGTGAGAAGGTGGTTAAAGCGTGATGAAAGGGTGATGGAAGCTTGGTTGGAATTGTGAACATTGTCTGCAATATTTTGTATTTTTCAGGGGAAGCTTAAAGTCTTATAGATGGAAATATAATGCACACTGCAATATTTTGCATTTAGAATCCATTGCATTGTTATATAGATTTTAAATTGTGGTTTCCCAGCTTACATTAAACATCTTCTACCTAGTACATCAAATATGTTCAGCCTACTACATAAAACATCAAACCTATTTAAGCAAGAACATCAAATTAGTAATACAGCAAATGTTCAAACATCTAACACTTTGCACTTTCCAATATCAGCCTAGGTGAAGAACATTTACACATTGTTCTAGTACATAAAACCATTTCTAGGTAAGGCTTTATAGGTACAACTATTGCCTTTTTTGTCTTCATTATTTAAACTAACAAACATAAGAAACAATACTAAACACAAGTTTAAACAAGCGCACCATTTCCAACCCTTTGTTGATTGTGTTTCATAACTAGTCGTCGTAGCAACTAACTCATTCTTCAACTTCAACTTTTCTGCAATCCTTTCAGCTTGCACAGTTTCTTCTTCATTCTCTCTTAACTCTGTCACTTCTGCCTTCAATAGATTATTTTGATGATATAGCATCTTCTCTCTGCTTTTCAGCTCTAAAATAATCTCTCTTTCTCTTAGAAAAAATCTTTGATCATGTCATTCATGAAATCCACAAACATTTTCACTCTACCATCAAAGAAAAAGTAATATTTTGTTAATGAAATATATGAACATATTTAGCTAAAACAACATAAAAATGCATCGAAATTAACTGAAAGAGTCGACAGCCATAAAACCTTCTTCCTGGATTTTCATCAGTGAAGCCCATCTAGGTGCTTTCAAGTTACAGTAACAATATTTAGCCTCTCCATCATAGTCCCATTCAACTAGATAAGTTGAAGAAATCAGCTTGTATGACCTCATATCAAGCTTAGAACGTGTCCCTCTATAACCAAAGTTGAAAATTTTAAAAATTCCAACCCAACACAAAATCACAACCAAATTGAATCCTCTAATCAACCTCATTACCTTGAAGAACTACTACTTGAGCTCCTTCGTAACTATTACAGGATAACGTTGTAATATTGATTGTGCACCCACTAATAGCTAAATGATGCCTATAGAACTGAATTTCTTTGCTCCTAATAATCTGCATATCTTCCATGAATGTCATACCCAGCACATACACAATATCAATATATGGATAAGTACCAAATGTAGAATAGAAAACCTGATCATATCCTATATCCAAATGTATAATAGAAATTTCATGGAAGCCAATTATCGTCAACACACTATTCAACCAAATAATCAAACTCATTTAAAGAAGATAAAATTATTTACGTAAATGTAACATTGTTAGAGCATAAAATGGATATGAAAACATCATAAATTTAAATACAAAACGTAGAAGGGACTATGACTCTCATTACCTACTTCGGTCTTCAATCACAACATATGTATGTTTCAGATCTCCAAAAGTCTTACCGCCCATTCACCTCTAAAAACCTTACCACCCATTCACACTCAGACTAACAAGAAGGCATAAGCAATGATTCGTCTAGGGATTGGAGTGAAGGCACAACCGAGGGAAGAAAAATAGGGTGAAACATCTATTCATCAATGAGTTTAGGGTTATTTACGACAAACATTTATTGAAGAAGAACAGGGAAGTGTTTTTTGTTTTTTAAGTCAGATTTTTAAGCAATTATTTAATTTTTTGTTAAAATCTACGTGGTGTCCATACTAAATAACGTATATTAAAGTGGCATGTAAACACTAAACGAGTTGCATGTAAACACGCCCTAATTTTTGTCCAAAAAATCTTTAGTTAAGCAGATCTATGAAATGGTAGCCCTTAAATGAGCTAATTTGGAGTTAATGTTCTAAATTGATCAAACTCAAAAAGATTAAGCCCCAATTTGGGCTTTTAGCCAAAAATAAATGGTCCCTTGTTTCTTCATGTGCTAAACAAAATGGTAGGAAGTTTTGATGTTTAAATACCTAAGTCAACCTACAATGTTAAGTATATTATGCATAGCAAGCCACAGGAGAAAAAGGTTTTTTAAGTAGTAGTTTGTTTCGTATGACTTTATGCCACTCAACTACTAGTTTCTTCACCATTAATATGTCTCTCATGATTTTATTAGAGAGTTAGTGAGTATGCTGATTGTGCTAGAAGAATATGTCCTGGTTGAGAGGATTAGGAGGATGCTGGGGTTATAAATTACTAAGGCTAATAGGAAATCGCCAACTGCTCCCGTTGATGAATGAGTCCAATTTAGTGTGGAGAGGGAGATTGATAAAGTTCCTTAGCATGCTTTAGGAGTTAATGAGTAGCATGCTTTAGGAGTTAATGAGAGCATCCTAACCTCACTAGTTGTCGAACCATAAAGATATCAGTTTCCCATTACCGATGGAAAAAGACATGTCATCTTAGACTAGATTTTTCAAGCAGAGTAATTGGTTTAGAAAGTAAGAATTGGTAGCATTCTTGCTTACTTCCCATATGCTTCTACCTTTGAGAAAATGGGAATGAATCCACCTGATCTATAACGAGTTTCTATCTTTAAGAATCCACCAAAGTCTTTTCAGGATAAGTGCTTGAGTAGTGAGTTTGAAGAAATACTCAATCCTTTCTTCTTTTTGATAGCAAATATCCGACCATTTGATTTTAGCACTTCCTTTTACACTAGTCAACTATTCCATATGAAGTCCTTGAAATTTCTTTCTATTGTCTTGATAACATTTTTAGAGAGAAAAATGTGTGAAATCCAATAAATATGTAGAGAGTTAAGAACCAATTTAATAAGTTGAAGTCTTCCTGCAAAAGATAGGAACTGATTCACCCAGGAGCTAATTTTTCTTTAGATTTTTTCTCTATTATTGGATTGCATTTGAGGAAGGTGAGTCTTTTGTTGAAATAGGTAGACCCAAGTATAGTAGAGGTGGTGATTTCTCCATTATCCCAGTGATTGAAGCAATTTGAGAAGCCATAGTAGATGCTCCTTTTTAGATAATAAATTGAGTTTTGTTGAAGTTAATCTGCAATCCAGAGAGATTTTTGAATTTGTCAAAAGTCTTCATATAGCTATGGATGGGCTCCAATTTTACAATGCAAAAAAGAAGCAAATCATTTGTAAAAGAAAGATTAGTTAACCTAATTTTCTTGCATTTTGAATGGTGTTTAAATCTTGCATTAGAAGCCACTTCGTACTTGAATATGGAGTTAAGCATTTCCATGCACAAGATGAAAAGGTAGGGGAAAGAGGATCCCCTTACCTAAGTCCTTTCCCAGCTTTGAAGAATTTTAAGGGCCTCCCATTAATTGAAACTGAATAACTAGTAGTGAAGATACATTCCTTAACCCAACTGATGTATATTGTTGGAAATATGTAAGCCCCAATCATCTTCCATATGAACTTCCAACTAACACTATCAAAAAATTATGAAATTCAACTTTGATAGAGCAATTGGGAGTTGAATCAGCTCTTGAGTAGCCTTTAGGCAACTCTTTCGTAATTAATATATTCTCTCTAAGTTATTTGTTGTAGATGAAGGCACCTTGGTTTTCATTGATGAATGGAGTGATTGTTATTTTCAATCAAGGATCTTTGAGATGATTTTGTAAAGAAAATTTATGCATGTAATGAACCTGAATTTATTGAAACAAGTGGGATTAGATCCTTTTGGTATAAAAAAATATGAATGTCTTGTTGATTTCTTTGAGAAGCACACCTTATGAGAAGAATTCATTCACAGCATTTTTTACAAATGTACTTACAATGTCCCAAGATTTTTGGTAGAAGAAGTCATTTAGTTCATCAGGACCAGGAGCTTTCATGTCATCCATCTTAAATGCAGCTTCCTCAACAACTTTACTTAACATTTCATTATCCACCTAATTAATTCTCTTTGAACTAATTTCAGTGAGGTCTGCACAAGAGACAAATGCTAAGTTAGGGGTTCTAAGTAGGTTATTAAAGTAATTCACAACCTTATTTTGAATGTCCATGTAGTTTTGAATCATCAATACCTCATTATTGGTAATTGAGTAAATACCATTTTTATTTTTTTAGGCTAAAGTTGAAAAAGACCTTTAAGCATCTATCTCCATCTTTGGACCAATTCACCCTGACTCTCTGGTGAAGCAAAGAGTTGTGATTACTAACAGTGAGCATGTAAAGCTTGCTTTTCTTTAGCTAGAAGTAAAGGATCATGAGGTGAAAGTGTAAGGATTTTCTGAATTTCAAAGAATTCATTTCTAGCTTTCGATAAAACTTTATTAGTGGAGTCCCTTATTAAATTTAGGATCTTAAGTTCCTTTTTTATTTCGTTTAACTTTTGTACATATATGAATTGCTTGTTTCCTCTAAAGAAATAGTCAGTTTCCTTCTTGCAAGAATCATTAAATCCCAAATCGTTGGCCTAGTAGCTGTTAAATCTAAGTGGATACTTCCTCGCAGCCATATGAAATAGATTCTCTATTTTGATTAGGGTATGGTCTGAGAGGAGAGGATCTTGGAATATTGCATTGTTATTGGGGAATTGTGCTAGGCATTTGGCATTAACTAAAGCTCGATCAAGTTTCTTTTAAATGAACCAACTTAAGCATTGTTTGTTTGATCAAGTATATTTATGGCCTATGTAATTTAGATATATCACACCCAAATTGTCCACACATTGCTTGAAATCTTCTAAATAGTTTCTGAGATTGCAGGTGCCTTGAGCCTTAGACCTATATAGTATCGAGTTAAAGTCACCACATATCAACCAAGGCAAGTCAGGACCTCTGCTGAAAGTGATAAGATCATTCTACAAGCCTGCTTTTTGGAACCCGAAGTTGCTAGCATAGATGAAGAAATAAAAATGTCAGTTCTCTCTTACAAAAAGGATATTCTAATATGCATGATCTGATCAGTGGAATTGAGAAGCTCCACTCAAATATCATCAACCTTGTAGCATATGATAATTCTCCCATATGCATTTAGTGAATGATTGGTAATCTACTTCTAAAAAGACTCCAGTATATTTAACTTACCAACATTCTCTGATTTTGTTTTAGTTTCAAGCAATCCTACAATTAGAGGCTTCTTCCTTATAACAAAATCCCTTAAAGCAGCTTGCTTTATAGGGTAGTTTAATCCTCTAACATTCTATACGATAATTGATATATTAAATATGTTTATTTTTGGAGCCTTTACTCTTGCTCCTCTGAGATCTTCTCCTCTCTATTGTTTGAAATGGCATATTCAAATCCTTATGATCAATGCCAACATCCTTCCTAGATTGGTTTCTTAATGAATGAGTTTTAGTTGTAGGTGTTTCAATATTGGTTTGAAGAATTGGTAAAGAGTCATATATGATTTTTTCACTAGAAGAAACAATTTCAGTCAAAGAAGTGTGTTTAATAGTGGGGTCTACAGTTGCAAGATGTAAGTTATTTTGAGAATCAGATGGGTTGTGTTTTTATAGGATAGTATCTTGATCAGTGTAAGGAGACTCGATAAGAGGCTAATCAATTGCATCAGTCAGATTCTCTACTTCTGTTAGAAGCTAAATGTTGGCATTACCACCAATCTTGGTGTTAGTCTTTTCTTCCTCAGTTAACTTAGTCCCCATTAACTCTAGATAGCTCCCTGTTGGAATTTTTTCCCAATTTCCTTACATATTTTCCCTTGTTGTTTAGGAAATGGCTTCCATTGGTAAGAGATTGCAACAATATCCTCCCATAGTTTGTTTCCCTCTCCTAGTATCATAATAGGTATCTCATTTGGAACCTCCTTGGAGAGTTCAAATGCTAACACATATACGAGCATATCCTACCTTTTTTTTTGTAGTAGTCTCATCAATACATAAGGTTTTCCTTATAAAGCTAGAAAGGGAACTCAATTATTGTGTAGTCTAGAATTCAAGGGGAACATTATGGAAATTGATCTATCGAGGGATGTTCTAAACTTTGATAGATTCTAACTTCAGGCTAGGCTACCAAACTTACAGAAATATAAGTTGGTTTCCAACATGCCAAGGACCTTCCTCTAGTATTTTATAAGCTTAAGAGGCTGAGTTAAAGGTGAACAAGATATGATTTTCCTCGATTAGAAACACATATGCCAGTCTTTTGCTATTCCATAACTGATGTGCCCATTTATGGATGATTGGGAAAGGGTGTCATTGATTAAAGAAGAAATCCATAAGATAGCTTCCCAACTTCGTGCACCCTCTTCTAGTATTTCAATCTTCGAACGAACAATAAGCTTACCATCTATCTCTATAGGAGGTTTGAATATGAGACTTAATGCTTAGTGGTCCCCAACTACTTGCTTCTAGCTTTTCTAAGGAAGTGAAGGCTAAAGGTGGTGTTGGGTAAAGCTTGGTTTGGTGGGGGATCAAGAAGAATATGGGAAGGATAAGCTGGGAATTCATCCTTGCCAATGTTAGCTAAAGACTGCATTGTCAAGGACCAAAGCTGAGGAAGGAAACTAACAGCTTTGGCAGTTATGAAAAGCTGAAAAGTAAGGAAGATAGTAGGAGAATAAATATGTTATGGTGGTACTAGAGTGCCCCTAGAAAGAACAGATTAGGTTTTCTAAAGAATATGTAGTAGAAGAGAAGGAAGGGAGGGTGTAGAAGGAGGAAGGTAATCATAGATGTAGATGCATACCCAAGTCAAGCTAGCCAAGCCTACATGAATTTTCTTAAGTCGCCATGCATAGAGAGTGTTGAGATTGTCATTCATCCACATTATGTAGCTTTTATGAGATGATAACATGCTAAAGTAGATTCTTGTTTGTCCGTATCCTGAGATTCTCAAATAGCGAGAACGTAAGTGGGAGTCCATAGTTATTGAATTCTTCTTTGATCAATGACCAACTTTTCCAATCATACAAAGATGGGCCAACAAAATCTAGAAAACAAAGGATTAACAGATGTTCTTCTTTCAGAGGAAAATCTCATCCTATTTACATTCTCCTCAACCTCTTAAGCTCACAAAATACTTAAAGAGGGTCTATGGAATCTAGGCAATCAACCAATTTTCTTATAAACCTAGCAGCCCAGCTTGAGATTAGAAACCATCAAGATCCAAAGCGTTCAATTTTAGATAAACTTTCAAAATGTACCCCTTGAGTATTAGACTACTTAGGGGTTAAGTTCTTTAGCTAGCCACATCAAAAGACCCCTTTGTATGGATGAGAGCACTACTAAAAAGAAGAGAATATGTTACATAAGAATATATGTCACTATTTAACTTTTAAAGGATCATCCAAAATGAAATCCTGATAATGAGATTAAGAGATGATAACAACTTATGGGAAGACATCGTAGCCATCTCTTATCATTGGAAGCAACCATGTAAGTCACAAGGTAAGACTTGGAGAGTTATAGGGGAAAACTTTCAAATCTGAAAGCTACCAGGAGCTTATGGGGAATGCAGATGAAGATCAATATATATAGATTATGGAAAACCACAATTTTCTAAACACAAATGCAGAGGGCATAGAAGTGCAGAATGAAGTAAATGTGTTGACCACTCTTAAGCAAAATCCTACTTTTGAAACTACTAATGCTAAAGGAACTAAAACGCAAAAGATGAGGGGGGAAGCTTGAGGACAATTCCTAACAAGAATGATCAAAACTTGGAGATAGAAGGAAATAGAAACAATGTGGATACAATTATTACTAGCAGTGAAATTTAGAAGAGGGGAATTATGCAAGTACCAGCCATATATGCTACTCCATAAGGAATTAATCACTTTACAGAGGGTATTAAAAATTGAAATAACATAAAATCCAGGGCATCAATTGTTACAACAATAAATGCAGATGACTTTGTAACTCCTCCTAAAACTCTAAAAGCCAACTCATTAGTTGAGCAAATATGTATTCCAAAGTAAAATAATGAGCTAAAAGTAGTGATAAGTTTCAAATAGTGGAGAGAAGAAGATCACAAAGGGGTAATAGGAAAAGCTCCAAAGGCTAATCTCTTTAATATGTCAATTATAACTTGGAATATTAGAGGCATAAACTATCCTTCCAATCTATCAGCTTTAAGGGACTATGTCATAAGGGAGAAGCCTCTCATAGTGTGCTTACTCAAAACAAAAATAAGATTAGAAAATCTCTTACAAGTTAAGCATTTGGGGCTTTCAATAGAAAATGCTCATCAATCACAATCACTATGCTTTGGGTAGAATCATCATTGGCTCTAAAATTGATGAGATTAAAGTGGACCTACTAGATTCTGATGATTAAGCAATGCACCTTAACATCTTCTTTTTGCAGGAGAATATTGACATGAACATATCCTTTATATATGCGAGCAATTTTGGATTTCAGAGGAGGAGGTTATGGAATAATCTCAAAACTGTCAGCAGTAACATCACTAAGTTATGGATGATCTATGGGGATTTTAACTCAACCATCTACATTTCAAAAGCTCAGGGTCACTGCAATTTATGAATTTCTTAATATACTTTTAAGAATGTATGGAAGACTTGGGGCTAATAAATCTAAAATATGTGGGACATACATTTATTTGGTCTATCAAACAATGAAGTTGGGCTAAAAAAATATTTTTGGTTCATTACTGATAATGATTATGCTTATAAAGCACCTGAAAGAAGATTGTAAAGAAGTATAATTCTTTTTATTATACTTCTTTTGTTGTACATTGCATGGACTTGATGTTGAAAAATATAGGATATGCTAGGCATTTTCATATTATTGATGAGACTATGTAGAAAGTAAAAAAGGTGACCAAGTTCATCTATAATGGTGGACGAGTCCTAAATTTAATGAGAAAGGATTTTACCAATGGAAGAAATTTGTGTCGTTATGCTATTGCAAGATTTGCAACCAATTTCTTATCACTTTAATGTTTTATTATGATGAAGAAGGAATTGAGGAAAATGTTTTCAAGTGATAAGTGAGTTGCATCCTAGCATGTTAGGTCTAATGCCAGATTGGAAGTTTTTAGAATTATATTTAAAGATAATGAATTTAGGTCTCAATGTCAACTTGTCATCCAAGTTTGTGAGCATTTGATAAGGGTAATTCATTTGGCTGTTAGTGATGAGAAGATAACAATGAGTTATTTTTATGATGCCATGAAGAGGGTGAAGGAAGCACTCAAGGCCAATATGAAAAATAGGTCTTCTTTGTACACACCTTATCTTGTAGTCATCAAAGAGAGATATGGAAGGACTTAACTCTCTATTGTTTGCAGTTATGGGCTTTTTTAATCTTATTGTTGATTTCATGTTAAGTTTTACAAAGAAAACTAAAGTTAATAGGAGAATGTAATCAACTATTTCAACAATTATTACCCATCGAATAATACAAGATCTCTTAAGCTCATAAATGGAGATTTATAAGGATGCTTATAGTGATTTTGGGATGTCAATTACTATTTGTCAAAGAGACAAACTTAATTTAGTTATATATTTTTTCTCTTTTATTACTTGTTGAAAATTAATCATCACTTTAATTTGATTATAATGCTATTTTTGTTGTTTTACATTGCCTGATGGGGCTAATTTAGAAAGTAGTGTTCCAGAATTACAACGGTTTGCAATTCAAATTTTGAGTCAATGTGTAAATATAAAAGGGTGTGAAAGGAATTAGAACGTATTTGAATTCATTTATTATAAGAAAAGTAATAGATTGGAGTGCAAAAGATTGAACAAATTAGTCTTTATTTGATAAAATTTAAAGCTTTGAAAAATGAATATTATTATTATTATCATTAAATTAGATATAATTTCTTGTAATTTTTTAATAAATTATTTTTATTTGTTTATAATGACTCTTAATAAAATAAATAGTTCTATAGATCTAATTTGTCTTGACCATATTAATCTTTTGACTGATTGAGTTTTTTAAGGAACTATGTTTGATAAATGAGAGTGACTTGGAAGATAATTTATTATGAGAAAGTATTGATATGTGTTTTGGTGCAATGAATTTGAATGTTAATAATGATAAGGCTCATCTTCATGATGATAATAATGTATTAAATGAGAATTAAAGGCAATGCGATTTGAGTGTGTATTCGATTGAATGGAGTTCTAAGGGCCGTTGGTTCCACCTCTGCTTTTCTGTTGTTGTTTTTGGTTTCTGTTTCTTGTTTTTGGTTTCTGTTTTTTCTCAAAAAAACAAAAACCTGTTTGGTTGAGATTTGTAATATAAAAACTGAAAAACAAAAACCTGTTTAGTTGAGATTTGTAGTAAAAACTAAAACAAAAACATGTTTGGTTTTATCATCCTGTTTCTATTTTTTTGTAATTATACTCTTATGTGTAATAATTATAATATAATACAATATATTTTTAAATTAA
>JANIIA010000006.1:28757489-28772335 GCA_027478495.1 Erythroxylum alaternifolium | reverse complement strand
CGTCTGCGTCTGTATCTTGACTCTGCATCTGCGACTGTGTTGTATTTGCGTCTATGTTTTATCATCACGCCTATGTGGTCTTTGCGTCTATATTGACTTTCTACGTCTGTACTGACTTTGCATCTATATTGACTTTCTGTGTCTGTGTCTGTACTTTTTCTGCACACTTAACACCTTGTCAAAAACGTTCATTTGTTTATAACATTATTATTATTTGATTGTCATCAAAATTAATCATCATAAAGTCTTTTGACTTAACAGATTATACTGAATAGGGTTGAGGATAAATGAACAAGACATGTCGGATACCTCAAAAAACACCATAACCAAGGCTTCTACTTCAATCTTGCGATTTAATGAAATATTGTACAGTGCAGTAATCAGGAAAATGGTAAAAGTAAAACCAACCCTCCGTTACAACATTCCCCAATTCACCAAAATTTTCACTGTGTGCTTCTTCTCTCCCAACTATGCTCACTCACTCACAACTTCTTCTCTTCCCAACTATACCCACGTCACTGTGTGCTTCTTCTTTCCCAACTATACTCACTCACTCATGTCACTGTGTGCATGCGAGGTTTCTCACGTGTGCATGCAAGGCCATGCCACGACGTAAAGAATCAGTGGGCAAGAAATCAATAAGAGTTCAATGTGTTGTTGAGTCCTTGAAACTTACTCTGTTTGCCCCTGTTTCATTGCACTTTCTCTCTCTAAACTTAGTCCTCCAAAATTCCAGTAGTACAATCTTTAAGTTCTTCGTATGATAGATAGATAATAACAACACTATCATCTATGTCTCTTCCCAAAAACCAACTCGTCACTTTACGACTCATCACCCGTCCTATTCCCAAGCAAATATACTCTCTCTTTTTCCGTCATCAACACACACACACACAAAGCGTTCACAACGGCGAGTTCATATAGAAAAGCAGTGGAGATATACAAAAGCAACAGCAGTGGAGATAAAAAAAGAGATGAAAGCAGCGCAGCAGTGGAGATATACAATAGCAGAAATTGTAGAAACAGAGAATAACAGGGTAACAAGTAACGAAAACAAACGTAAACCTGGACAGAAAAAGAAAAATCATAGCAAACCTGAAGATGGAGAAGAGTCGACGGCGCATAAACAATTTTGGGGTAAAAAATAAACCTGTTTTAAAATCATTCGAAAACGTCTTTTTTACGTTTTCATAATCTCGTTGTAGTTTTTTTATTTTTGGAAACCAGAAACAGCAATAACACGGGCCAAACATGTTTTAATAAATAGTTTATATTTTTATGAAAACCAAAACGAAAAACGGTTAACAAAAACGGAACCAAACAGGGCCTAAGTTTTCATTTCTTTTTTTAATTTCATGAATTCTTGTTATAAATTATATATATATAGTTTCACTTCTAGTTGGTACTTTCTCGGCATGAATTCTTGTTATAAATTGTAATATTTAAAAAGTCATCGATATTTATTATTTATTATTAAATTTTGTTAATATAATTATTATTTTAAATACTTTAATTATTCTTAATTTTATATTTGTATGATAAGTAAATGAACTTTTTTATATTAATTGTGGTTATTATTTATATGAAAAATATATAAAAAAATAAGACTAACAAAAATAAATAGATTATTGTTATTTTAAATTTCTATTATTATAATTTTAAAAACAAGATTATTATAAAATTATAAATTATAGAATATAATATAAAATATTTTATAAATTTAAAAATTATAATCTACTGCCGTATGATATTCTTGACATTTTTCCTAACCCGATGCAAACCCTCAAATTATAGCAGCCGGCCCCAAGCGAGATTGCAATTTTTTGCACTAGCAGCAGGAGCTTCCCAGCTTCTTCTGTATCAAAGGAACTTGTAAATGGCGAAGTCTCTGCTGTGGCGTCCTTACATCCTCTCCTCCACCCGCACCCAACTCCTCCCCCGCCAACCTCTCCTGGCGCCGGCTTTTGTGCAACACCAAGTGGCTTCGGCCTCTTCGCTCCATTCCTCCGACAAATCCAAGTCAAACTCTCTTTTTCGGCCTAATAGTAATGCAACCAACAGAGCCAATCGCCAAGTGAATAGCAGTTGTGGGAATAGAAAGCTGCCTAATCCCGTGTTTGGTGAAGTAGGCCATCGCCGGTTTACCACACGAGCCACGGACGTTAACGATGCTGGCTTTATTGACTCACCTCTCATGCAGTCCATGGAGAAGAAGGTACTTTGATGTTTTAAGCTTTTTCACTTTCTTTGTTGACAATTTATGCAACTAATAAGGACGTAGTCCAAAAGTATTATTTAACTTTTTAATTTCATTCCTTTTTGTAAATCTATTAAGCTACGTTCATGGTAATTTAGGTAACAAAAATTGGTTACTTAGGGAAAAGAATTGCCTCTACTTCGGAATTCTTATAGCCTGCAATTAGATTGCTTTGGATATTGTCCAATTTGAAATAAATTTTTGTGTTATTGAATTTACTTTCTTGTGAGGAATGTTCGTACTATTGAAACAATTACCATTTTACATATTATTGAGGTTTGCAAAACTGAAAATGCAGTAAAGATATGCATTTCTTTTGCAGTTTTGGAGAAAAGAAAATTTTAGTTTTTTTAGCATTTTGAGACATCAAACGGAAGGTTTGTGCACTGTGAAGACTACGCATCTGAAGTCTATTTAAAATTTGGAATCTTTAAAAATTGACTGTTCAATATGGTTGCTGATGATTCTCAAATTGGGCAATATGAGCTCATGCAATTTCTTGTTTTGGTGGGAAATATCCAAAAACTTTAAATCTTTTTCAGCAGTGAACAGCCCTTGCAATAGGTAATTAGTTAATGTCTTCTTACCAAGTTGCTAAATCTTCTCACACAATGAGGTACTTAATCGCACCTAACCCTCAAGTTCATTGCAATATAGTTTTATTGTATTTAAACAAGGGGTTTTCGTAAAATTGGTACTCAAACTTTATTTGCGATTCTAATAGGATCCAACTTTGATTTGATCCATTAAACTTCCAATTGTTGATAGTCCAAATTATGTCTACGAATTGAGTACATCTTAGCAATGTGTATGTTGCCAATTATCGGAATTATGTTCCAAATTTAGTGACATCAAATTTACCCACACCACACAATGCATGGTAAAAAATTTAAAAGCTGGACCAATTTGTATAAATTTCAAATGTTTGAATTTTAATTGATCAAATTTAAAGTTGAAATTTAAAGTTGAAGGACCTAATCAACCTTTCATATAAAGTTCAAGGGTGAATTTGATACCTTTTTTCTTGAAAAGCAAGACAATTGCACATAAAAACTTCGAGCTCCATTTGAAGGTGTTGTGTCTAGTAGCAAAGGGATTTGAAGAAGGAGCCATGTCTAAATGCTTAATTTGTCAAAACTTTCTATATTTTATTGATTATGTGCAATCATAGTTTCACAAGATTCTCAATATGGAGTCATGAAAAAATTACTCCTTTGACAACAACCGTTAACTCAATTGCCATATTATTGTTGAGTGTTGCTCCAATTCTTTGTAGTAGTAAGGTTTGTAAATGCTCCAATATGCTTAAGTTCTGGAAACATGTCTTTTGATGACATTTGTTCCTCAATAAAATCTAATTATATGCTTAGTTTTCTCAAATTTTCTGCTTCTGATTCGTTTAGTGACTTTATAGTTGAATTGATGTCTTTATATGTTATATTTCAAAACTCATTTTATTAGACTTAATAATGCTATTTATTGTAACAGATTAAGGAACACCTAAATGCAGATTCTGTGATTGTAAAAGATGCTTATGGGGATGGTCGACATGTAAGGTAATTTTATTTTCATTGTTATGTCATGTTAAATCATAAAAATTCAATGGCATGTGACTTGTTCTTTAGATTTTATGATGCCAATCTATTCATAGGTTGTTTCCTTTCCTACAATACTTTTTCTTTGGGTGCCCCCAATTTTTTTAAAAAATTAATGTCTTATTTACTTTTGTTGTTCACATCTTGTTCTCTTAAATAAAGGGTCGTTTGGTATAACTTACGTTTTTCTATTGTGGTTTTTTGGTTTTTGTTTCATATTTTTCATTTCTTTTTTTTGGTTAAAAGAACAAAAACATGTTTTGTTGTGATCAGTACTAAAAACAAGCAAAAAAAATTGTTTGGTGAGATTTATAATAAAAATTAAGGATAAAACCTATTTAGTTTCATCGTCTTGTTTTTTGTTTTATTTTTATTATATTGTTAGATTTGAGTATTGAATCTTAATTTAATTCATTTTTTAATATATCAAATATTATTCTTAAATTAATTATTGAAATAAGAAGTATGAGTATTTAATATAATTATTATACATCAATTTTATATAGTAGTCGAATTCATCATGGTATAATGACAACTCACTTTTAAATGCTTGAAAAGGAACATTTCGTAAAACTATTGTTAGTCGTCTGCTAATATCTTGAATTTACATCATAACTCTAATAGGAGAAATTGTAGAGATTGTATTATTATTTACGTATAGAGTGTATACTGCAGTATATTTCCTCCTGGGAAGAGTTCCCAGGCCAAATACAATATCAGTATATTTCTCCTAATGATTCCCTTACCCTCCCGTAATCTCTATATGCTATTCTACTCTCGCTCTCCGTAACCGACTACTAACCACCTATCTAAGTGGCAATTGTACCCTTCCCTAATTTACCCCTACGCACATATGTTATGAGAGGCTTGGGGTGCTTAACTATGGGTTGAACATTATCAGTGCTAACAAACTCATTCATATTAGCATAGCTTGAATTTACATCATAACTTATTCATATTACCATGGGGTAAGAATGAATCAATTAGAATGAAGTAGCTTTTGAAATCAAAATCTTTTTATAATTGTTAATAGTAGACATTTTGGTTAATAAGGAACTTTGGAATTATTTACAATAGAGAATCATAAATGATCCTTCATACAAGTACATTCCAACATCTATTATTTTGTCTTCTCTCTCGTTCTCTTTCTCTTTATATATATGTATATATAAACTCTGGCTATACAATAATTCATGTTATAACCTTAAAAATGATGCATATAAATACTAAACTCAATTAGAGAAGGTTGACCATGTGATCACTATAACTTTGCTATATACACTGCTATTTACATGGTACAAGTTTTGGTTTCGCTAGAAAGGGCATCACTTGTAATAGAGTAAATTATACACGCAAATCCAAAATGAAAATGATTGAAATATTGCATAATTTGCATAAGTTCCCTTTTACAAGCACCTTGTTGAGGGTAAGGAAGCTCTCTGCTTGGCCCCGAGTCTGTAGTATTCATAGCCATTTAAGTTGGAAGTGATGGTTATTCATTTCGGTTCATAATGATGATGGAGAATGGACAACAAATGATTATTGGTTAAATAAAATTTAAACAACTCATAAGTGAATCTTATAAATATGTTCCCATGTCAAGTGAAAATAGATGATGCAAAAAGATGTCATTGATGTCCTCTACTACACGACATATTGCTCATTGCGGGAGGAAACAAATTATTGTCTGTGTAATGCATATATCTACCACATTCCACATGATACAATTTATATTGGCACATGATATCTGTTGTCCACCAAAAGTTAACTTCAAACAAAATGGTTGGAAATATCAAAACTTTTTAGGCTTACAATTTGTTTCAGAGGAATTTACATAATTGCGTAGACGTAAAGTATGAATTATGGTAAAAGAAAGAATTGTTGCTATGGTTACTAAATCTTGTGATGTACAACAAAACGTATTCTTGATGTTGTCAAATTGGGCCAAATTTGTTGAAATTCTAACCCTATTGACAATTGAAATTAGAATTGAATTGGAATACCCACTCGGTGTCGTAGAAGTCATTTCAAAACTATTCAATATCACCTTTGCACTCAATGTGAATCAAATTCCTTGACATTTGTTTTATTTCAGAACACTCTTTTTTTCTTTTGAACAATTGCTTTTATATTTCTTAATAGTGTCTTTTTAGAACCTTCTAAATGCAAAAGTTAGTTTATAATCAAATGTTGCTACATTTCCTCTTTTTTGATCCATATTTCGGCCACATAAGAGGTAATTATCCACTAATTTCTCATTGCTTGGTGATAAACCATCCATCACATAATTTGAGCTATAAGCTACATCAACTAAATAATGCTGCTTATCCAAAACTACATGGAGTATCCCATGAAGCTAATAGAGAATACCAAAAGTGAATATTGTCAGCTCCAAATTGTGACATACATGATATTAGGCATCTATAAGATTTTATACTCAACGTACTATTTTATTTTAGCATTGTTAGGCCTTTGACATTTCAAATAGGCGCTTCGATGCTCAAACACAAACCACTTGCGTAACGTATGTAGAATGATATAGGAGATTGAGATCATTACTAATTGGCTCTCTGCATTAAATACAAAGCTATAGGGGGTGATGTTTATGATGTTTTCTTTATAGGCCAAAACCTAAGTCATGTGTATTTAGTAGTAGCTGTCCAACGGACAAATCCTCTTTATTCAAGCAAAACAAAGCAAAGTGGTAGAAAAAGAACAATTATTTCCTTACTCATTTGTGGTATCTCTCCTTAGTGCACAAGAATTACCATTACTAGTCAATTTCTCTTTACAACAATCCTGACTCAAAAGTAAATGAACCATAAAACATGCTATAGATTGTGTGCTTGCATGCAAATCTCATATAAACAAGAATAGCTTCAGGTGAAAGTGATTAGAGAATTTTTTGTGGAAAAATAAAAGAATTACCAAGCAATTATAAGAAGATTTGAGAAATTGAGTTG
This sequence comes from Erythroxylum alaternifolium, assembly GCA_027478495.1. Lineage (NCBI taxonomy): Eukaryota > Viridiplantae > Streptophyta > Magnoliopsida > Malpighiales > Erythroxylaceae > Erythroxylum > Erythroxylum alaternifolium. The sequence continues at coordinate 28,765,520 of JANIIA010000006.1, read as the reverse complement.
CAGATCAAGGGTTGCGACAAAATCTTTTTGTAAGATTTTGACAACAATGATTATGACGTTGCTTTTGTAGGAGAGAGAAGCATTGAAAAGATACACTGATCGTGTTTTGACTTTCTTAGTTCTCCTTTAACCTGTGAAAAGGAAAGTGAGAATAAGTATCGGTATTGTGAATATTCCTGGGTTAGTCCTAGGGATTGCTATTTTTGATTGAATGAAAATTCCTTGAATCCAAAATGCGGGTCCTTTTGACAATTTGTTTAAAGCCCAAGAAGTAGCACTTTGTTCAATCATCTTCACCTCCTTCACCAACTTTGGTTTGTATTTTCTTCCTTCTCTATTGTGACTGTTGGAGATGGAGGAGGAGCTAAAATGAGGGGTTTTCTTGTTTGCGGGTGGTGAGGCAGTTGGAGGAGAGGAAGTGATGTAGGACAAATAGAAGAATACTCTGTTTTGATATAAAAGAAATAGAGTACAAGGAAAGGAATGGCTAAACAACTGAAGGTTTTGGTTTTAAGAAAACCTGTAGCTTTGATACCATGATAGAAATGACAGAATTTGAAGGAGAAATTTTATTCATATGTAACTAATAGACATACATTAGCTTTATACATACTAATCCTAGTGCAATATTGGAAATAAATTTGTACGGGTTTGTTAGATCCTATGATTTATGAGATACTCTATTCCTAATTTTATTAACATAATTAGTACCAGATGTTGTGGACATAATTCCCGCAAAATCTGGCCATAATTATACAAATTACCTTTTTCTTCCCACAGTTATAGTTTGGTCTGTGGGGTGTTGGAACAAATTTCCTTGACTTCCAAATGTTTTTAATTACTCTTGAAAAAGGTGGTGTTGGAGTGCTTGAATTTATTGCCATGGACATAAAAGCAAGACGAACGTTTGTACGTTGTGCCTTGAGCTACAACAGGGTAAATTTGAAATTGCTGAAGCACCTTTAGGTGCTCAAATGACAAAAATAAGCAAAAAAGTTGGAGAATTTGTGTCATGAAGTAGGTGCAATTGCTTCAACAAGCTCTTTTCTTGCTCACAACAAGCATAACTCTAATCATTGTGGAGATTATATTGGTCATGCTATTAGTAGTTCCTAAGACACGTGTGTAACTATAAAGGTGCCTATGACTATTCAACTAGTTAAGCAAGCATGTTTGGAAGATAATTGTATAGTTGTAGGCCTCCAAAGCACAAGATGCTCAAATTGAGGAAGTTGTGACAAAATATGGTCTTGAACTCAGTAACTTTATTTTTGGACCTTGATATATGTTGCTGGAATTTCTAGAAAAGAACTACTCTTTGCCTTAAAACTTGAACTCCCTGAAGAGGAAAGTGTAAAGGGACTTCAGTGGAAGAGGCACTTAGCTACAAGGTGGTTTACAAAAAGAGAGGGATGCGAAAGAGCTTAAAGTATATACAAGAAATAAAAGAGAGAAAATTAGTCAACCACAAGCCTTAATTTAGTGGGATGAGGATTGGGAATCGAGTTGATATCAAAGGTAAGAGCTGAAATTTAGATTATATTAGGATTCATTATTAGATAAGAAGTAGTAGTGAGTTAATATATTATTCTATTTTAGATATGTTATCTTAGTTGTTTAGGAAATTATAGAATTTTTATTAGAATATGATTGAAATTTTTTAGGAACTCTTTCATACTAGAATAATGGTTCTAAAAACTTGTCTATAAATACTTGTATGCTTAGTCCTTTAATGACAAGCAATGTGAAATAATTTTACAAACTTGAGTTTTCAAGTAAAAGGTGTGATGCTTTCTTCTAAGAGTGATTTTTAGATCCTATGAGTGATTCCTAGTTTCCTATCATCCTTTGTTTTTGTTCTTCACAGAATTCCAACCATATTAAAGCCTGAAATTCTAAGCCCAAATTTCAAGTAATCAAACCGTGAAACCCAATTATGCCAAACTGAAATTTCAGTATTCCTAGCCTAAATTCAGCCCTGACATTTGATATTCTAACAACCTAATATCAGTCATATGTCCTTTTTTTTTTTTGTTTTAGCTACTAGTTAATAGTTCTATTTGTTCTACATCAGAGTGAGAAAGGAAAATTGCAATATATGTACCATCTCTAGCTATTATGTTCAATGTTTTTCTTTTTCAGAAGTTAAAAAGAATTATATTCAAAAAGAGGCTTACATATAGGAGGATTGTCTATATAGTTGACAATATTGTGCTTTTGCCACAAAGTCAAAATCTTAAAGTTTCCACGACCAAAAACTTGCCCAAGATCATAAACTAAATAACATTGAAGTAGACAAAATCTGTAGAAGCTCCCCATACTTTTGCAGTTAGACATTCCATCTTAGAGCACTAGTTGGCTTCATTTTCTTGCTTAACCTGTTTGTCATATTGATGTCCTTGATCCCTAGTAGAGCACAGTAAGCGAGTTTAGAAGCTGTTTTCAATAAATGCTTGAAAATTTTGTTGTTCTTTTTTTCGCCAAATTGCATATACAGCTGAGGGTAAGTTTGAAGGAGGTTGTGTCTCTAGAGCTATGAAGAGCTACAGATATGGCCGATTTGACCGTGGAAGTCCAGGTTTTGACAGTCCAAGATAAGTTGTTATGGTTTAACATAGAGGTCCATATATAGGAAGTATAAGGACATTCAAAATTCTACTACTATTAGGTGACAGGAGGATAAAGCTGAAGAGGTGCAATAAAGCGTATGTTATCTATTGCCTATGGTATGTTTGTGATTGCTAGCCAAAGAATGAAACTGGCTTTAAGAAGACAGTTTGTAAACCACACAAGTCCCCACCATTCTTGTCTAGTTTGGGAGGCTTTCAAGAGGATTAAATATGATATATTTGTGAATACTAAAGAGGAATGATGACTCCAAAATGGGAGATCCTCCTTTGGTCGATTAGGAGGGTAAGTTATCTCTGATTATGGTCAGGTTTGAGAGTGTTGAGGGGCCAATTCCAAGAATTGTTTAAAACAGTCATTTCCTCTCCACCAATAGCTCCCAATCCTTCTGTGGTTGATCTGATTGACATGAAACTATGCAAAGGCGATGCCATTTGTCGTACCAAAATGACGCCTTCTTTATATTGCTTCTCGCACATTCCCTCATTTTCAAGATTTGTTTCAAGGTCCAAGTAACTCAGGCACAGTTAAATCTCCCAATTGGTCGTCATGGGACTTTTTTTTGGAGTGACCTTGGCTACATGCTCCTACATTAAAATCTAATATGCAATCCTTCCGATGAGCACAATAATCATTCCTCTATATATTGGTATCAGGACTTCTGCTTTGATGTGGCTAAAATCCTGTTGATTTTACAGCTGTAACTTTTTAGTTTTTACTCAATGATACAAAATAATGAACTCTATATTTAGCATTAAATTTAGAGATTATTTAGTTCTAAGGTTTATAATTTCTCTCCTATAAGTATCTCTGTTATGTAGTTTTAAGCACATGTTGAATAATAGAATCATACATTTCAGCTTATATGGTATCATAGCAAGGGCTTAGTTTCTGACTTTACGAAGAAAAACTTTAGTTGTCCTTCGTTATGTTAATACCTGGGGCTGTTGTATCATCAAATACCTTTGGAAAACATGTCTCCAGCACTGATTCTCATCTAGTTCAAATCACCAGCATCAAACTTAATGTTGATAATTTCAGTCACTGGTTCAGTTAATCCAAATTTATCTGTGTGGTTGAGGGCAATTGGATAATTGACAGGAGAAAAGAAGGTACCAGTAATGGAAGACCCTACATTTGCTATTGGGGATGCTGAAAACTCCATTGTCATTACATGGCTAGCAAAATTCCATGGAAGAGGATATCAGCTTCAGCTATATGTCTTATCCAACACCCAAAGAATTCTGGGAAATCAGTCCCAAATCTATGAATTGACAATTGAACTAGGTGAAATCTATAAGGACAGGACAATGTCACCAAGTACCTTAATTAAAAAGGTTTTGGCAAGATTTAGACTCACTGTTTTTGTTCATATATCTATTCAATTTAGATCTAAACTTGATCCTAGAGTTGATAAGTGTGTTTCATAGTATATGCTCCAAATAAAAAAGCAAGAAATCTTGCAATAAATATATTTGTAAATTTATTAAAACATTTTTTATGATAAAAGTACAGAAAGTATATTACAGGAGATAACACTTCAAAGCAGGCTTACTTTGTTAGCTAGAGGAATAGCCGCTCACTTATCTAACAACGTGAGGAGGCAATGGGCATTGAACTAACCACACGAATGTAGCTGACTTCTGGGAAACACTATACTGTTATCTGGATATTTTGTATTACACTAGATCTTTTGTACCTTTTGATTGTATATAACTTTTTGTTAATGAAATCACTTGCTTTTTGGGGAAGAAAACAATTCACCTTTGATTATATCTTCCAAAGGAGAATCAACACTCAAATTATCTTCCAAAGGAAGGTCAGCATGATATATATCTTATTGAAGTTGTGAATAAAGCCCTTCATGCTAAGTGATTATGGATGTTACTCAATGACAGTCATTATGGGTCAATAGGTATACCATACTAAACTGCAATGAGCTTGTTAAGTATCCATATCTCTTATTTGTTCTTATCCATAGTTGAAGATTCAAGGACAAATCTTTTTGACGAATGGGCAATGATACAAGCACAACTATCCAATCAAGAGATTTGTTACATGTACCTATTACTTCAACCACAAGAGCCAAAGTTTGAGAAGATTTGGAGGCATAAGCCCGTGAAACCAGGACTAATTTTGTTAGTTTAGGATTATTCGATAGTCTGCTTTTTGTTTGTGTAATTGGGCTATACTTTACTTAATTATTAAGCTCAAAATGTGTTTAATATTGTTTATTAGTTATTTACTAGTTTCCTAATTGAAGTAATTCTGGTAGTTAAGAGTCCCGATTGAATTAGCATGTTAGTTTTCTATTTAAGTAGTACTAGTCGTTATTTTTTCAATTAAAATAAGAATCATATATAACCCGACATAAAGGGGTATGAATTTCATCAATATGATACGAAGTTTTCTGTTTTGCTTGGTTTACTTTCATCATGTGTATTCAGAATGTATCATAGATTACTTTGTGGCATTCTTTGTTCCTTATGGGCAAAAAGCCGGTCTAATTGTTTGATTTAGCTTTCGTGCTGAGATTTCAAACTTATTTTTGAATTCTCTAGAATTTGTTCTTAGGCGAGTCCACATCTCTTGGGATGCTTGGGAGCTTTGTTACAGGACCTATAGGATTAATGTGAACCAATCATGCTGTAATTAGAATTGGACATAAGTGCATAGTCTTTAAAAGTCAATAAGGTGATGTCATTTCTGACCTTAGAAATACCAGTCAGTAATAACAGAGAGGCATTTATTTGATTAAGAATGTACAGTCAGTTACTACCGTCATGGAATTCAACTCTTGTTGAGTTCAGGAGAGGTTCATTAATTTGATCAGTTATTTCAATAATGTAGGTTCAATTAACAATCCATGAGACACATTAGACTAGATACATACAGGGCATATCGATAGTGTTAAGAGAAATCTTATATGCATACAACTTCTATATCACCTTAATATCCAGTTTTTCCAGTACCTTAGAATTTTGTGGAAGGGCCAAACCAGATCAATTTAGTTCAGTTGGGGTTTCCTAATTCAAGTTGACTTGTTGCTTGATATATGTGCTCAAGTTAGTTTGGACCTTAGAGCAGGAGTTCAGTAACCATCCTTGCTCCATTTTCAGTTTCATCCTTCAGTTACCATGACTGATGAGTAAAATCTGACACGAACATTATAACCCTGGACATGGTTCATTATATTGGTAGAAGTGTCTGATCATATCCAGATGGTATGCATTATGCTTCATATCATGTCTCATGAATTTGAAGAACTGTATTAGCTTTGATATTTGGTACCTTTTTGTGAATGACACGGAGATTGGATTCTTGTTTGTCTGTTTGCAGCATTGATGTAATATCATCGGCCTTTGAAGGACAGTCGGCTGTGAATAGGCAAAGGATGGTATATAAAGCCATATGGGAGGAGCTTCAGACCACTGTGCACGCAGTTGACCAGATGACTACCAGAACCCCTAATGAAGCAGCGGCACGGAAGTGATCAAGTATTGTTTGCAATTACAAGGAAAGACTAAACTTCTAGTTTGTGTCGTCCTGTAAATGGAACAGTAAGATCATTTCTTTTGCTGTAAAAGTCCTGTTAGTCACTAATCTTCTACTTATGTTTTCCTATCACGAGGAGAGTACATTCATAGTAAATTTGATTCCTATGGAATCGCATTTAGCCTTCTTTCCATCCTTATATCGGGCAGTTAAAAAGGTCAAATAAACTTTTTCACTTTGAGCCGGTCTTATGTTTCTTACAGTTAATTAAACCCCTTTCAGTGTATAAACAGGGCAATTTGGACCCTGATTCGGACCAAGATGGTAAAGGTGAGACATGGTCTATAGATGTGGACTTTACGCTAAAAGGATGAAAGTAGAGCCTGGTTATGGTTGATTGTGGATTATGACCGGTAATAATCTAATGTCTTTGAAAATGAAACAGAATTTGGAACTAAAGAATGGCGAGGGTCAACGAATGAACTGGTTAAATTTGTTTCTCAACTGGAATCAAACGTGTATTTATTTTTTCAAGAAAATTTTGAGATTTTGAACTAGTTATTGCTTATGAATTCATTTTTGATCCGATTCTCAATTGATTTAATTCGTTCATATTTCAATTGCTGAGATTGGAATACGATTGGTGTGTATCAATACTAATAACGTTAGTAATAACTAGGCCTTATTTAAAAATAAAATTACATGTAGACATCTTATTTTAACAATTAGCTTAGGCTATTTAGATAACGTGTTCTTGCTGTGAGATGAATTATAAATATAAGATAATTAATAATATGACTTATCAATAAAGTTATCTAACTAAAGAAAAGAAAAACGAAAAAATTGTAAACTACAAAAATGAGTGTCAGACAAATCATAGGATGTAGGAGGTGCAAGCATCTCATTATGTTTGCTTAAACTATTGATTTATATCTTACAATAAATTAGCTAATTGTAGTTATAATGACATAATTATCATTCTTTCTTTTCTGATTCCTTTTTTTTTCTTTTTTTCTTTTTTGAATGATGAACTAACTATAATAATCAAGAAAAAACAGAAAATTAAAGATAAAGATCGAATTTAAAACCTAGGCTTTGATACTAAAAATGATACGGCAACAACCTAAAATTAATGTTTGGATCACCTTCGTTTTAATAATTGTTTCCAATACTTAAATTCAATCAATCTAACACGACCCTTCACCTCCAAAACAGCAAGGAATTGGTAACAAAGAGTATAAAGATTGCAAGAATTGAATTAACACGACAAGTTAGAACTTACTTGATAAGTTGAATCAATCCTTAAGGTAAAACAAGCAAGACTCTGAATTCTCTCTAGAAGAAGAATTTCTAATTTTTATTCACGTCTAATTTGAATTTCACGCATAAAACAAGGGTTTAAATACCCTTGTGCAATACAAACCCTAACAAAGATAACCTAAAAATCTTTAAAAAAGCCCAAAACATCGAGAAAGGCTTTTTTGAAACAAATCTGCCTAAAAACAAATCCCACACGGATTTGGGATTCAAAACTAATTAAAATTGCCTAATCTTAGCCCAAATAGGATAAGGAAACAATAAAACATAAAAGAATAACTTAAGAGGGGCAGATTGGGTTTTTAAACTAGGCCCACATGCTTAGTTCCTTAAAATAAAACATGCACATGACTTTTTTAATGACGGACATGCACCCTTAACACAAATCAGCCCATGACAAAGTCCAAAAGAAGTCCACATGCCCTTTACAAGATAAAATAAGCCCAAACCTATTGATTAGACTTGTGCTTGTGAAAATTGGCTAAGTGTTAGCCCTCTTGTTTTGACATCTCCAATGTGCACACACACTTAGGCGTCTCCCTAAGCTCTTCCCCAAGCTTGATTAACAAAACTTCTTGAAGTTCTTGTGAA
>JANIIA010000006.1:28634579-28657966 GCA_027478495.1 Erythroxylum alaternifolium | reverse complement strand
TCAAGTGAAAGGATCAGAGGTAAGTTAAATGAGTTTGTTTTGTTTTTAAGTTTGACCTGGTGGGGAATTCCTCCCTCGTGGGGCGCGCGTCCAGATGTCACGTAGGACGTCGGGCCCATGACTTGCCAGGGTGGGATTCCAACAACCTACAATTAAACTGAAGCAATTGTCGAAGCACTTGAAATATGTATTTTTTGGGCGAAGGAGAAACACTTACGGTAATCATAGCAAGGAACCTAACTAAGCTTCAAGAGGAAAAGCTCATTTGAGTGCTTAAGGACCATATTATAGCTATAGGGTGGACCATAACTCACATTAAAGGTATTAGCCCTTCGACATGCATGCATTGAATTATTTTGGAAGAAGGATCCAAACCATCAAGAGAATCACAAAGAAGATTGAATCCTCCAATTATGAAAGTGGTAAAGACAGAGATCTTAAAGTTTCTTGATGTTGGTGTTGTTTATTAAACTTCGAATAGTAAATGGGTAAGTCTAGTCCAAGGGGTACTGAAGAAGACTAGGATTATAGTGGTGAAAAATGAGAATAATGAGTTTGTCCCTACAAAAACTCAAAATGGATGGCGAGTATGCATCGATTACAAGAAGTTAAATGCTACTAAATGTAAGGATCATTTTCCACTCCCATTCATCGGTCAAGTTCTTGAATAACTTGCTGGACAATCTCACTATTATTTTCTTGATGGGTATTCAATTTATATGCAAATTGTTATAGTTGTAGAGTATCAGGAGAAAACAACCTTCATATACCCATTTAGTACATTTGCCTATAGAAGGATGTCTTTTGGACTTTGCAATGCCCCAACGACCTTTCAAAGATGCATGGTAAGTATTTTCTCTGAGTATGTTGAGCACATTATTGAGGTCTTTATGGATGATTTTACTATGTATAGAGATTCATTTGATGCATAATTAGATAATTTGAATTGCATACTTGAACGATGTATCGAAACTAATCTTGTTCTAAATTCTAAAAATTGTCATTTTATGGTTACATGAGGAATAGTTTTGGGACATGTAATCTCATCTAAAGGGATTAAGGACGATAAAGTTAAGGAAGAAATTATGCGAGACTTCTTTATCCCACAATTATGGGGGAGGTTCATTCTTTTCTTGGCCTTGCACATTTTTATCACAAGTTTATCAAAGACTTTAGTAAGATCTCAACAAATCTATGTCATTTGTTACAAAAGGATGTGCCCTTTAAATTTGATAAGGGATGCAAGGAAGCATTTGACAAGTTGAAAGAACTTTTGAATTCAGTACCAATCATTTAACGACCTAATTGGAGTTAACCATTTAAGATTATGTGTGATGCTAGCAATTTTTCTATTGGTGCCGTCCTTGGTAAAAAATGTGGTAATATGACAGATGCTATACTACACTTTAAGAAATCTTAGTCGAGAACAATGCAACTACTCTACCACAGAAAAGGAGCTTTTAGCTATTCTGTTTTCTTTAGATAAATTTAGACCATAATTACTTGGTTCTAAAGTAGTTATATATTCTGATTATACAGCATTAAGGTATCTTTTATCAAAGAAGGAAGCGATGCCAAGGCTTACTAGATGGATTCTCCTACTCTAGGAGTTCGATTTGGAGATCCATGATAAGAAAGTGGTAGAGAACCCAATCACAAACCATTAAAGTCGAGCTGTGAAGGAAGAGGATTCAATACCATTATAAGAGCTATTTTCGGATGAGCAACTACTAACGCTTCAAAATAAGGTAAGGTACCATGGTATGTTGATATTTTGAATTATCTAGTGAATCATGAGATACCTAATGATTTGAGAAAAGCTAGGTAGAACAAAATAAAGAGTGAATCAAAATATTATATTTGGGATGATCCTCAATTATGGAAGTCTTGTTCTAACCAAGTAATTAGGAGATGTGTGCCTAAACATGAATGTGAACCTATTTTGAAAATTTTCCATTTGTGTGCTTGTGGTGGTTATTTTGGGCCTAATAGAACTGCAAGGAAAAATACTTGAATGCGATTTTTATTGGCCAAATACATATCGAGATTCCTATATGTTCTGCATGTGAATAATGCTAGAAACAAGATAATTTATCCCATAGAGACCAAATGCCTTTATCTCCAATCCTTGTATGTGAAATTTTTGATGTATAGGGAAACGATTTTTTGGGACCATTTCTTTCATTTTTTGGTTTTGTTTACATTTTATTGGTTGTGGATTGTGTTTCTAAATGAGTGGAAGCTAAAGCTCAAGACTAATGATTTTAAAGTTGTTGCAGAATTTGTCAAGTTTAACATTTTTGCTAAGTTTGAAATACCTCGAGCATTGATTAGCGCATGGGTACTCATTTTGGCAATCTATTGATGAGAAACCTTTTGAAGAAGTACCATATCACTCATAAGGTATCTATGACCTACCATCTATAGACAAAAAGGCAAGTAGAAGTCTCAAATAGAGAAATCAAGTCAATCCTTGAGAAGATGGTGAGCCCAAATCATAAAGATTGGAGCCAACGATTTAATGATGCTCTTTGGGCATATAGAGCCGCATACAAGACACCAAGGCATGTCTTCATACCGACTGATTTACAGGAAGCCATGTCATCTTCCAGTGGAAATTGAGCACAAAGCTTTTTAGGTAATTAAGCAATGCAATATGAAGATGGACACAATGGGTGAATAGAGAAATTTGCAACTACAATAATTGGAAGAGCTTAGGCTTGATTCTTATGAGAATGTAAAAATTTACAAAGAAAATATGAAGCAATTTCATGATAAGATGATTGTTAGGAAGAATTTCATTATTGGACAAAAAGTTTTTCTCTACCATTCACAATTTAAGCTTTTCCCTATTGGATTGGACCTTTTGTTATTATTAATATGCTTTTTCGTAGTGCAATTAAAATTGAAAGCTTACAAATGCACCTGAAATTCAAGGTCAATGGTCATTGATTGAAACCCTTCTATGAAGGATTCCAAGCAGAAGATGTGGAATTGATAAGGTTAGAAAACTGTCATTATGAAGATTGAGCAACATGGAGTCGAGCCAACAATGATAGAAAAAGGCACTGCTTGGGAGGAAACTTAAGGGAAGTTGATTTCCTTTTATTTACATTTTTGCATTAGGGTTTAGGGTTTTAGGGTTTAGAGTTTGCTATTTTTGTTAAATGCTCCATTTCTTACATTTGATGTTATATTAGGGACAATGTAAGTTTTAAATGTAGGGGTAGGGATCTCAGTTTTTATGCATGATTTTGAGCTTAATTGTTGCTTATATGGCTTCTTAGGAGGGTTTCAAAATCAAACAAGCAAACAAATATTTTCTCTTTTTCTTTGCTTTTAATACGTATAGTCATAATTAGAGAGTGAATTGACTAGAAGAATCCAAGGCAACTTGAATATGTAATTTTACTCTTATGATTGGTCATCATGCATTATCTTTAGAAGAGTAATAACTAGTGGTAGACACAAACCAGTGAAATTTTGAACCTGTATAGATTGATACATCCATATCAGTCTCATTGTCTTTTATTTATGTGTGACCTTCATTACACGTACATCTTGACTTTACTTTAATTTTCTATTCAAGACCACTTGATCGCATGCATTAACATGGAAATGATATAGGCGTTCTTTGTTTTATAAGCTATATAAACCAAATATCCTACCTATTTATATAATTTTCCTTTTGATAAACCCTCTTGAGCTTTATTTGCCTTTTCTTTTTGTGTTAACCATATTACATGCTTTAACTGAACCAAATGTCCTACCCAAGCCTTAAAGCTAGTGGAGCACTTATTAATTTTTAATGATTGTGGATGTTAATAAGTGTGGGGATGTGCATATGTATGGGATGATTAATTATTGGGATGTTATTTTATGTCATATCAATTAAATTCTCATGTTAATATAGCTTCTTTCAATTTTTGTTACACAAAAAATTGAAAAAAAGAAAGAAAAAGAGAAAAGCAAAAGAAAAGAAAAAATATTTAAATAAAAGTATCAAGGAGGAAATACATTTGTTTTGAAAAGTTGTTCATGATTAGTTTCTCCTCCTAAAGTTGTATGGAATGGGTGACTTGAGTTTAATGCATATGAGGTAGATGTTGCTTTGAAGGATCACTCCTTATAGTTTCAATGGATTGTTATCATCAATTTTTATGAGTGATTCCTTTTAATTGGCTATGCTTCATGTGGTTTATAATGTGAGAGCTTAAATTTGAGTTGTGAAATATAATTGTTGCATTCATCATAGCTGATGATACCCAGCTTTGAATAAATAATAGCTTGTGTGCTTGATGTTTCATTAAGTGTTACTTTTGCTTCACTATCTTTGATGGACTTTATGCTATATTATCCGAATACATCTCACCTTACCCTTGCCGACATTACAACCTTAAAAAGTCCTTTGATTCATGATTATACATGTGACTCTTAGTGGTTGAGAAATGAAATGATATGCAAAGTTATGAAATGTCGTGATCATTAATGATGTTTAAGTATACCTATGGATTTATCTTATTTAAACACATTTTGTCTAAGTCAACCTCTAGATTGCTCACTTTCTAAAGGTGATGAATATTGATTGATCATGAGTAGAAGTGTTGAATCTTGAGTTCTTGCTATAGTTTTAGAAGTTATTTCTTTTTTCTTATGAATAACGATTATTGGGAAATATGGAAAATGAGTAAGTGTTTTGATTTGGGACTTTGATTTTGATGATTTACCTAAGTCATGCCCATGACTTTTATGCCACTTATCCCTGAATTTTTAATATAAATGCATTATCTTGATGGTGGAAACATTCCAGACTTGAATATTCTTTGTTTTTGGGGTTTCGAGAGCATAAAAGAAGACAGAGCAATTCATGGCTATTTCTTGGAGATTCATGAAGAAAATGGAGGGCTAACTTCCTAACATTAGTTCAGAGGTGAAGTCGACACCAAGGAGCTCACTTAAGCATATCGTCTTTATGTATCGTGTTCTTTCTCTCTTTTCGGATTATTTACATTATCTTGTGTTTATTAATTGTGTACTGTGTAAGAATGATCTTAATGCTCTATTAGATTGTTTTTTATGAAAAACCATTACTAGAACTTGAATACGATACATAATAGTAGTGTTTGAATTTGTATGTGGTGACTAATGGTATTAAATCATTAGGGATACTGTAGCATAGGTTAAATAACTAAAGCTTATGTAGTTATTGCGTAGATTGATCCATTTTTCTCTCTCGTAATACGGCTGTCAGATTAAACTTAGAGTGCTTGTTCTAAGTTGTCCAATAGTTAGGGTTAATTAACTACGACCTAAGGAAAAAATGGGATTAACATAGTTTGTTGTTAATCTACAATAAATAGTTCAAAGAGAGTTGTGAAGGTGATAATGCAATAACATATGCTAAAATGTGTGTAGGCCAAGAATAAATCAAAGAACCAAATTTAAAACCATTTATTAATTTTCTCACTTTTCTGTTGTTTAATTTGAGTTGCTTATATATATATATATATATATACTTTGTTTTCTAAATTGCATCAAACCTAACCCCCTGTTTACACATGTAGCTAATTTAGGAAAGTAATTAAATTTAATCTCTGTGGGATCGACCTAGACTCACCACTATAATAGTTGTAGGTCTAGTTATTTTGAGTAGTGTTATGACGTATTATGTCAAGGATGCAATTCAAAATGTGCAATGCACCCGTCAATTTCCAAAGATGTATGGTGAGCATTTTCTCTGAGTACATTGAGAAAATAATCAAGGTATTCATGGATGATTTTATCATTTATGGTTCTTCCTTTGATGAATGCCTAGAGAATTTTGCCCTTATTTTGGAATGATGCATTGAAGGTTAACCTTATGCTTAATTTAAAAAAATGTCATTTTTTGGTATATCAAGGTATAGTTTTAGGGCATGTTATATCTGCTAGGGGTATGGAGGTAGATAAGTCTAAAATTGATCTCATTTCCTTCTTGACTTACCCCTTAACTATACAGAAGTGCGTTCTTTTCTTAGCCATACAGGTTTCTACAGTAGATTCATCAAGGACCTCTCGAGTGTAGCCTCACCATTATACAAGATGGTATAACAAGATGTCTCTTTTGAGTTTGATGATAAGGGCAAAGGGCCTTTAACAAACTTAAGGAGCTCATAACATGCCCACTAATAATTCAGCCTCTTAATAGGAGCCTCCCCTTCAAGATCATGGGCGATGCAAGCGACTTTGTAATGATGGTAGTTCTAAGATAAAGAGTGGGCAAAGCTTTGCATAACATCTATTATGCTTCAAAGACTCATAGTCTTGCTCAATCAAATTACTCTACAACCAAAAATGAACTTTTATCTGTGGTTTTACTTTAGAGAAATTTTGGTCAGATTTACTAGGTGCTAAGGTTATTGTTTATTCTAATGAGCTTTAAGGTACTTACTCACGAAGAAAGAAGCAAAAGTGAGGTTGATTAGATGGATTCTCCTCCTTCAAGAGTTCGACTTGGAGATAAAGAATAATAAGGGGGCATAAAATGTGGTTGTCGATCACCTCTATCACTTGATCAGAAAGGAAGATGGCATCCTTCTAAGAGAGAAATTTATAAATGAAAAACTATTTTCTACTAATTTGACACCTCCATGGTATACAGATATCGTGAATTTTTTAGTTGCTAACAAATTACCTGTTGGTTTGTCAATGGCTCAGAGGGATAGATTGAAGAATGAAGCAAAGTACTACATTTGGGACGAATCATATCTATAGAGGCACTGTGCCGATCAAGTCATAAGAGGGTGTGTGTCTGAAAGTGAAACATCTTCGATTTTGCCACTAGGATGCACATGGTGGACATTTTGGGGTTAGAGAACTGCCCATAAAGTACTAGAGAGTGGCTTCTACTGGCCCTCATTATTCAAGGATGCACACATCTTTTACAAGTTATGTGGCAGGTGCCAACAGTCAGGTAACTTGTCCCAGAAGAATCAAATGCCACAAACTCCCATTCTTTTCTATGAATTTCTTTATATTTGGGGTATTAATTTTATGGGACATTTTCCTCCATCTTTTGGTTTTAGCTATATATTGTCTGCGATTGATTATATTTCTAAATGGTTAGAAGGTAAAGCCACCAAAACTAATGATGCCAAATTTGTTGCAAATTTTTTCAAATCTAACATCCTTTTTAAGTTTAAGATGCCAAAGGCAATCATAAGCGACATTGTAACCTATTTTTTGCAATAGGGTGATGGAAACACTATTTTAAAAAATCACATCATGTGCAAGGTTTCCACTTCTTACCATCCCTAGACTAGTGGCCAATTTGAAGTGTAAAATTAAGAAATTAAGTCAACCATAGAGAAAATAGTTCATCCCAATAGAAAGGATTGGAGTATGAGGCTAGAAGATGCATTATGGGCTTATAGGATGGCTTATAAGACACAAATCAGGTTGTCTCCATATAGACTGGTGTTGGGGAAGCCATGTCATATTCTAGTAAAGCTGCAACATAAGGCATATTTGGCTATAAAGCAATGTAATATGAATTTTGATGATATGGGAATGCATAGAAAATTGCAATTGCAAGATTTGGAGGAGATGTAGAATGACTCTTATCAGAATGCGATGATATATAAGGAAAAGATGAAGGCTTTTTATGACAAGATGATCTTGTGGAAAAGCTTCATTGTGGGTTAGAAAGTGCTTTTTTATCATTCTAAACTCAAATGATTCCCAGGTAGGTTGTATTCCCATTGCGTTGGTCCATTTGTTGTTACTTACGTCTTTCCTTATAGTGTAATAGAGATACCGAGTTTTAAAACAAAAAAGACATCCAAAGTGAATGGTCATCACCTAAAACCATATTATGAGGGCTTCCAAATGGAAAAATATGTGCTTGAAGATGCAAACAACATGACTTGATGAGAGCAACATGGAGTCGAGCCAATGACGTGAAACAAAAACACTGCTTAGGAGGCAACCAAGGGAAGTTTATTTCTTTTCATTTACATTCTCGCATTTCTTATTTATGTTAAATACTCCATTTATCACATTTGATGTTACATTAATGACAATGTAAGTTTTTAGTATGAGGGTGGGGATCTTAGTTTTCTTAGATGTTTTCAAAATCAAACAAACAAACAAACATTTTCTTTTTTCTATTGCTTTTAGATTATATAATCATAATTAGAGCGTGAATTGACTAGAGTAATTTGTGGCAACTTAAGCATGTGCTTTTATTCTTGTGATTGGTCAATATACATTAGCTTTAGAAGAGTAGTGACTAGTAGTAAATACAAGTCAGTGAAATCTTGAACCTCTATAGACTGACATATTCATATCAGTCTTATTGTCTTTTGTTTGTGTGTGACCTTTATGACATGTCCATCCTAACTTTGCTTTGATTTTCTATTCAAGACTACATTTTTATCACATGTATTAATTTGAAAATGGTATAGGCATATTTGGTTTCGTAAGCTACACTAGCTAAATTACCTTCTATTGATTTGAATTTTCCTTTATTAAGTCCCCTTGAGCTTTATTTTCCTTTTCTTTTTGTGTTAACCACATTACATGCCTTAAACCTGATCAAATGTCCTACTCAATCCTTAAAGCTAGTGGAGTATTTCTTGAGTGTTGATATTTGTGGATGCACAAAAGTATAAGTGTGGGGGTGTGCGTGTATGTAGGTTGGTTATGTCTTATCAATGAATTCCAAAGCTGATGTAGCTTCTTTAAATTTTTGTTGAAAAAAGAAAGAAAGAAAAAGAAAAAAGAAAAGAAAAGAAAGAAAAATATGTTTAAATAAAAGTATTAAGGAGGAAATGCATTTTTTTTACAAAGTTATTCAAGATTAGTTTTTCCTCCTAAAGTTGTATGGAATGGGTGATTTAAGTATAAAGCATATGAGGTAGATGTTGTTTTGAAGGATCATGACTTGTGGTTATAATGTATTGTTTGTTATCAATTGTATTAGTGATTCCTTCTAATTGGTTATGCTTCATATGGTTTATGGTGTGAGGCCTTAAATCTAAGATGTGGAACGGTGTGACGCCTTAAATTTAAGATATGGAACATAGTTTTTGCATTCATCATAGCTGATGGTACTCAGTTTTGAGTGATGATAGTTTTTCTACTTAATATTCCATTGAATGTTTTCTTATTTCACTAGCTTTGATGGCTTTTGAATTACACTATCCGAATACATCTTACCTTAAACCCTTGCTCATATTACATTCTTAAAAAGTCCTTTGATTTAAGATTATGCATGTGAATCTTAGTGGTGGAGAAATGAAATGATATATAAAGTCATGGAATGTCATGATTATGAATGGTGTTTAAGTGTACCTATGGATCATTGTTATTTACACACACTTTGTTCAAGTCTACCACTAGATTGCTCAGTTTCTAAAGTTGATGATTATTGATTAATCATGAGTAAAGGCATTGAATGTTGAGTTCTTGCTATGATTTTCAAAGTTAATTCTCTTTACTTATATGTAACACGTCACTACTATAGAGCATATGCTCGAACATCCCAATGATATTCAAGAACATACCCTACGAAAATGGTATATTAGAGCAATTACAGTAACTTATTATGGCATCATACAGAACATAAGTAGACATAAAATCAAATTTTCCTATTTCATTCACAGAAATAATTTACGTTGTAGCATTTCACTCCATAATACATATATTTACATTTCCAAAAACATCTGAGAATGTACTATTCTTTTATAAAATGTTCTACATGAAATGAGGAATTGAACAAAACAAATCAACTAGAATCTTAAAATATCAACTGACTAGACCTTTGAGTCATTCTTGTTTGTCCAAATTTTGACATAATTAGACTTCTGCTAGTTTGCCTTAGAAGCTAGGTCTCCCTCGTGCTTAAAAATCTACGTTGCAATTTTAATGAGTTTATGAACTCAGTGAGTAAACCACCATCGATGTGCTCACTCATGTCAAAACAAAATTATCTCAATTATAAACCAAATTCATAATATATTTCGTATCTCAACACTACATCATAAACTTTAGACATTTCATAAATTCATTTCGGAATAATCCGGTCACTTATCTCAGTCATTCATATCGTCAATATGTATACTACATTGCATTTCTCTTTATGAACATAATACATAAATATTTCACAATCTTTCAAAGGTTACATATAGAGATACATATAAAATGCAAATGCATATGTGACTCCACTTTTATTTTTACTTTGTTGTGACCGAGCACCTATTAACTGTCCCATACCTCTGTGAATATCGGGCTCATTTCATTTACTGTCCCACACCCATTGTGGATACTAGGCTCATTAATAACTGAGCCTGTGGGTCTTTGTATACATTTATGAGCTTTACGATCTTTTTCAAACTGGTCACTCCGGTCATAACTCCTTTATCTTATCATGCATAGCAATGTGATGGAATGCATTAATTCACATATTATGCTATCAATCATTTTCATTCAATGTACATAGTCTTCCATCATATTCATTAGATCTGAGTCTGGCATTCAATATTTAGTTGAGTACATATTTTTTTCAGATTCACGTTCAATCAGAAAGCACTACCAATACAATCCCAAATATCAAACTCCTCGAACTATCAATGTCTAGAATTATCACAATCATATTAATAACAGTTAAATATCTAAAAGTTAATCGAAAACAATTCAGTTGTAGTGAGAAAACATCTACGTTAATTCACAGTATGCTCTAGATAAGTTATTGCCTTGATGATTCGACAATGTTGAGATGCTGACATTGTACTTGTGCTTCTTTAGTCATACAATACATATTTCACACATTACTAAGTTGGACAATCATATATATATATTCAATCATGCATACATATATATATGTGTCATATTCAATGCATGCTCAATTGACTTTTCCTGGGTATGTATCCTTAAATCATATATCTTAATCACTCATCCATCACACCCTGGATATATCTAATTTGCAATTAGGTTTATACCTCAAAGAAACTTGATTATTCTGAATTTATCAATTATCCATTCACCAATCCTTTTCCACTATTATACATTCACACAATATCCCAAATTCTCATTCATTCCTTCATAATACAATACTCATATCCTTTGGATGACAATTGCATTCCTAAAAACACCTTTATCCTTTTAACAATTTTAAATTTCCAAATTTTTAATACATTGATATCAAACGATTCATTCCTTATTATGACATCAATTAACAACCTAAACTTATCAAACCTTTAACCAATTAATCAAGCATTAAAGTAGGTTGATTTTAAGCCTTATTCAAGTCCAAATGCACCAAGGTAATGTAACTTATCCTTAGTTGGTTTAACAATCACACAAAAGAAAATTTTCATTTCGTATAAGCCTTCCCACAATCGTGGGATGAGTGAACCGAGTGTTCACTCTCTCTTTTCTTTCAATTTCATTATATTTTTAACACCTATATACTAAATCAAAACATCTTCTTCATAGTTCATTAAATTACTTCAATATCTCATCAATTTCACCTCAATTCTAACTCAAAATCATCCATATAACATCTTATAAACTATTGTTTATCATTCACTCAAAAACATAACATGATTATATCCATTCATTCATCAATATCCCAGCACTCATTAAAACCATTATCATAACTAATCCATCCCTAAACAATCATCATAATCATACTATTAAAGCAAGCCATAAAGAACAATACTTTACTTACTTATTTAGCTTCCAATCCCAGCTTAATTTATCAAGTCTACCTAGCTCTCCACGAATGCAAGATCAACACTAATTCAAGGTAGATATTAGATGGGTTTTCGGTAACAAGATGAAGACAACAATTTATTGGAGTGGCAAGTGCAAATTTTGGCAAAACGTAAAGTTACGAGTGTTCGGTGTGAGTGTCGCATAAGAGAAGGAAGAAGAAGATAGTATGTAGCAAAAATGAAAGAGAAAAATGGTCTTCCATGGATGTAAGTGTCTTGGGGTAAGTATATGGTGAGTGTTATGACACTTGTTATGACACTTATCAAGTAAAGATGCATGCTACATGTCTTCTACTTAAGCTACCAATTGTCACTTAAATACTTAGTCCATTTGTCACTCAATCTTTGAGCCATTTGTCATTAAATCTCCAAGTCATTTGTCACCCAATTATTTAAGTCATTTTTCACTAAATCTTAATGCCACATGTCACTTATTTCTATTATCATATGTTAACTTATCTTGCCACTTGTCATTTTTCCTAGTCCAAATGCACATATTAATTTATCAATCTCCCAATTGTATCAAATAAATTTCAAATTACTAATTGTAATTCATCAAACCAAAATACAAGACATAAACACTACCAAATTTTTAAATGCATTAGAACCTATAAAAGCTTTTCAAGTAATCACTAATGAACTTTATAAAGAATTTATTAGCAAAGATATAACATCTTATAAATAAGAAAGAAAAAATGCATTATGGCATTTGATCAATATGAGAATTTGTGGTATCTGTCATCTTGAAGAATATATTTGCGAATTTAAAAAATATTATTATAAATTAACTAGAATAAAACAAGAAATTTATATTCAGATATTTATCAAGTAGATAAGTTTAAATGATAGATCTAAAGCTATGAGTCCAACATGCTTTAAGAAAATCAATAAAATCTTGAGGATCTAAAGACGTAAAACTGATAGATAACATGAATAAAAAAGGTTGGATATAATTAAAACTAAGTAATATTTGAATAATAAGGGACGAAATAATAGCCATAAATATCATACCTGTATAACTCATTTCTGTTTAATCACCAATCTGTAGGTTGTGTTTTGGAGAGAGAGGTTACAGGAAGAATTTAAGAGCGTTTTTATTTCATATCTAAGTCGAAGCTTGAGGTTACATTATATAGAAAAGAAAAGTATAAAAGACAAAAAGGCTAAAACGAGACAGCTGGTAAAGTAAAGTAGGGGTAAAAGTAAAAGTAAACCAAAAAGTAAAGGTAAAAGCAAAAGTAAAAAGAAAAGTAAAGGTAGTTGGTTGGCCATATGTCGGCCATCAACTTTAATAATTATATCACGACAAAAATGAAAAGATGCTTATTTTTCTCCGCTTTATTCTTCAATAATGACTTCATCGGTAGAGCTGCTGTTGTCTTTGATAGTTGATGATGAAGGGCACTAGGCACGGTGATGTGTTGGATAATTTTATAGTTGCTTGCATATTGAATGTTTCCAATCTGGAGATAATTCTTCAAATATCCCTGCGGTGTGCGAAAATTGTGCTTCCATTTGTTTGATGAGTTGGAGAGATTCTATAGCTATTGGGCTTCGATAGGTAGAAGTCATGATTAAATTGGGTTCTCAGTAATTAAGTTTGAAGAGTGATTCGTCATTAATTTTTAAACACTGATTATAAATGCCTTCAATACAATTGAGGTTGAAATGGTTGATTAAATCCCATGAGACTTCATGCTTGAGTGGTTCATCAATGAGTGGAGACATACCGTTGCTTATTCCTATTTGGATATAAACGATCCGTGGAATTTAAATTGTAGAGTCCTTGAATTTGTCTGCTTTGGTAAATATTGGATAAGTGCTGAATATTTTGAGGAAGACTTCTCTGTCTTTAACAAATCGATCCTTATAATTTTTGAGTGCTTGAACAAAACCAACAGGAAATTCTGCTAGGCTATGTAAATTGGTGAGGTAAATTGTGTCTATCAGTCCACTTTGGAAGAATAGATAAGTGGTTAAAGGTTTTGCTTTGGGGAAGATGATGACTTTTGGTCCATAACGTCCTCTCTTCTGCAGATAATACTGGATTTGCTTCTGGGCTTCTGTCCATTCATTTAATGCTTGAAAGCAATCATAGAAAATGTTTGGAGTTATTTTTTTCATTTCTTCCTTGAGAGCTTTGGTTTGTATAGCATTAATTCTATCCATATTAATGGGCTTTCCTAATTGTTTCATTTTGGTCTCACTGGGGGGTTTTCCTAAGATTTGTTTGTATTGGGTTTGAATACTAGATTTTTTAATTCGGCTAAAGCTTTTTCAGCTTCAGCTTTGGTAGTGTAAGCTTTGTGGACAATGGATGGTTTTCCTGTGATATGTGTAGAGGCTTTATGCCATTCATCATAGAGGCCAGCCATGGGACCATTGAAGATGACATAGGTTTTGTTTTCTTTGTGGTCTTCTTTCTTTTGGGCTAAGATAGGTGTAGCAGGACTGGATTGGATAATAGGAGAAGTGACTGTTTGAGTTATCTGTTATGGAGTGATAGGTTGAATTGTTATGGTGGTTAGTGTAATTTGTTTTTCTAACAGTTGGATGGTAGACCGTAATTGGTTAATTTCTTTAGTGACTACTCCCACTTGTTGTTGTAGCTCTAATAATTCTATATCTTTTTTTATTAATGAATCCTTTAGGCTGATGACAGCTGCTTCCATTCTCGAGTGAGTGTATCTATAAGACTGTTAGCAAGAGAAGGAATTTATTGAAGTTGAAATTGATATTGAGCTAATTCTAATTGCCATCAAATTAATCGTCCTTGATTATAATTATTTTTAATATTACATTTGGTAAATCCAAATAAATACTTAGAATCTGTCTAAATTAGAAAGTCCACTGGTAATAAGTCTACCTTCCATTTTTGTAATGTTTTTAGACATACCAATGTTTGCTTTTCATGAATAGGATATTTCCTTTCAGTGGGATTAAATGTCCTATTGATATATTTACATAAAAGATATTTCCTTGAGTTGGATGGTTTTGCCAAGAGGCAACCTGCCCATGTATCCATACTAGCATCAATTTGTACAAGCAATTTATCTTTAAAGAATAATTGTATAAATTAGGGAAATTTGTACACAGCTTTTTAAGGTTTTGACAATATTAGTGTCTTCATCAGTCCATGACCATTTTATTTTTGTGCTACATTTAAGTTGTAGAGTTTTACGTTCTTTAGCTAAATGTTTTTAGAAAACCTTGATCAGAGATATAATTTAATAATCCTAAAAATTTTTGAACTTCAATTTTATTTTTTAATTTATCAGGAAACATTTCTAATTTTTTAAGAATATTGGGTCGTAATTTAAGAAATCCATTATGAAATTCTATACCTAAATATTCAATATTTTGTTGTGCTAATTTAATTTTCTTTTTACTTAAAATTAATCCTTTTTGTTGGCATCTAGTTAAAACAATCTTTACTTTGTGTAGATGATCATCTTTACATTTATTTGAAAAATAATAATATCATCTATATATGCTAAAGTAAATTCATCTAATCCGTCTAGATTATTATCCATAAATCTTTGATAAATACCAGGGGCTTGTTTTAATCCAAAAGGTAATACATTCCATTGGTAATGTTTTTGCGGTGGACATATGAATGCAATTATAGTTTTTATTGATTTGGAGAAGGCGTATGACAGGGTTCTTAGGGAACTCTTATGAAGGTGTTCAGAGGCAAAGGGCATTCCTGGGACTTATATTAGAGTAATTAAAGATATGAATGAAGGAGCATTGACTAGCGTAAGGACAATAGGAGGTGACACAGAAGCGTTTTCTATTAGTATTGGGGTACACCAAGGCTCTGCTTTAAGCCCTTTTTTGTTCATATTCGTGTTAGATGGACTCACCAAATATATTCAAGGAGAGGTATCTTGGTGTATGTTATTTGCTAATGATATTATCTTGGTAGATAAGACCAAAGAGGGGGTCAATTTCAAGTTAGAATGTTGGAGAGACACGTTAGAATCGAAAGGTTTTAGAATGAGTCGGACTAAGACGGAGTATTTAGAATGCACCTTTTCAGAAAGCAAGATGGTACATGAGGAGATGGTAGCAATTGTTACTGACGTTATACCACAAAATTCGAGTTTTAAATATCTCGGGTCCATTATCCAGAGAGATGGTAATATAGATGCCGATATAGTACATTGTATTCGATCTAGGTGGGTCAAATGGCAAAGTGCATCGAGGGTCTTATGTGATTGGAAGATTCCTTTAAAACTCAAAGGGAAGTTTTATAAAGTGGTGATTCGGCCAACCATGTTTATGGGGCAGAGTGTTGGCCAGTCAAAAGTAGACACACAAGATAATTGTTAGTAGCAGAAATGCGTATGCTTTGGTCAATGTGTGACATTACCAAAAGAGAGAAGGTTCAGAATCATGTGGTGAGAGACAGACTACAGATGGCTAGTATTGCCAACAAGTTAAGAGAGACCTGGCTTAGGTGGTTTGGACATGTGTGTAGGAGGCCCTCTGATGCTCCAGTACGATGCTGTAAGAAAATAACCCTTAGTGACTACAAGAGGCGAAAAGGAAGGCCATATAAGAACTGGAAGGAAGTGAGTACAAAAGATATGTCAGACTTGGCCCTTACTGAGGTAGTGGCTAGAAATAGGAAAGTCTGGCATGATCAGATAAGGGTAAAGGATTAGTCTTTAACATTCACCAAAATAGTTGAGTAAGTTATTAAGAGAGGTCTACCTTCCCGCTCGTGCTACGTCTGTACCGCGTAGGAGACCAACAAATTTTTATTTTTTTATTATTTATTATTTTTATTTATTTATTTATTTATTTAAGGCTTGGACAAGAATTTCGAGCCTACAACTTGGCTTTTCAGGACATGTATATAGGTAAAGATCTCACGAGGTCGTCGGCAACTCCTAGCTTGAATAGAGACAAGACGAGCCGGACTTGACAACTTATCGGGTACTAATAAATCTGAACACCATATCAGGTATATCCTTTGGTTATTTATTTCTATTTATTTATGTATTTAGTGTATTGCTATTTTTTATAATCTTTTAGCACGCAAGTTTTTCCTATTTACTCTTTAACCTCCATCACTCTTTTATTATCTCATCTGCATTGTGGGTCTACCGAAAATAGCCTCTCTATTGTGTAGGGGTAAGGCAGCGTACTATCAGACCTCGCTTAATTGCAGGACTTCAGACTGGGTGTGATGATGATGTAATCTTAATTGTCAGTATCCTGATTTTGCATCTAATGTTTTAAACTGTTGATGTCCTTTTAATTTATTAATAATATAATCTTTTCAAGGTAATTTATATGCATCTCCTATAGTGCCTTCATTTAATTTTTTGTAAATAATATAATCTTTTCGAGGTAATTTATATGCATCTCCTATGGTGGCTTCATTTAATTTTTTGTAATTAATTACCATTCTTCGTTTTCCTCTTTTTTGTTCAGAATGATTGTTGACATAGAATGCTGGGGCTGAATGTTTACTAGTATTTGGAGAAATTTATCATTTTTGTAACAATTCGGTACATTTATTAAAGAATTCTCCTATATCTTGTCTTGTATAAGGTATATATTTGTGAATTTAAAAAATATTATTATAAGTTAACTAGAATAGAACAAGAAATGTATATTCAGATATTTATTCAAAAGTTACCATATCCTATGAAAAAACAATCGAAGAAGTCTTTTTACTAAAACAAAATGCTAACTTAGTCGCTTACAATTTAGGCGGAGCTATATCAATTATTAAGGAAGTATTATCACAAAAATGTTTAAAGGCAAAATTATATAAAAAATTATGACATAAAATATACAATTATGTTGTTTTAAATACTCTGAAGTATCACAACAGTATGGATGTGACTATCCACAGTATTTAAAACCAAGAAAACAACATCGATATAAGAAATATAAATGGGAAAATTATTCACGAAAAGATAAACGTTTTTTTATCTAAACCTTATAAATTTTTTAGACAAAAAGCCTATAGAAAATATAAGCCTAAACAAAAATATTGTCCTCAAAATAAAAAACAATTTCGATGTTGGTTATGTAAAGAAGAAGGTCATTATGCCAATAACTGTTCTAAAAGAAATCAACATAAATTAAAAGAAAAATTAGTATTCTAAACTCTGCATTAACGAACAACTTAGAACCAATCGAATTTGAACACGAAACAGACTCGACAATATCATCGTTATATCAGTATAATGAACAAAGCTCAGAATCAACAGCTGAATTTGGATACTACCTTTATTCAAGTGATAATTTAGAATAAAAAACTAAACGCATATATTGATACAGGAGCAACTATTTGTATAGCATCAAAAACATTAATAAACAACTGGAAAAAATTAATCAAACCATTGCAAATAAGAATTGCTGATGGAAGCATCAAAGAAATATGGCATGTAAGTTATTATAATAATATTCTTATTGAAAATTATACATTTACGGTCCCATCTATTTATCAGTAAGAATCAGGATTACCTTTAATCCTAGGAAATAATTTTCTAAAATTATATAACTCATTCTGTCAATACTTACATTATATAACTTTAAAAACACCCTTCATTAAAAAGTTAAATAAAAAATCTTTTATTCTTAAAATTCCAATATATTATACGACATATTATAAAACTCTACACCAAACTAGCTTAAATATCCCGGTGTCTACTAACCCAAAACTCAAGTTTTGGGTAGCAAAGTGGTATCAAAGTTATTTGATCCCCATCACGTTGTCGGTTTGAATCCCAGCTCAAACAATCTGGGAATGGAATTCTATGGTGTCAATATAGGCTACGCTGCGGAGCGTGGTGGACTAGCTTGAATATCCTAGTGTCCACTAACCCAAAACTCGAGTTTTGGGTAGCAAAGTTTGTGATATCTATCATCTTGAAGAATATATTTGCGAATTTAAAAAATATTATTATAAGTTAACTAAAACAGAACAAGAAATTTATATTCAGATATTTATTCAAAAGTTACCATATCCTATGAAAAAAACAGTCGAAGAAGTTTTTTTACTAAAACAAAATGCTAACTTGGTCGCTTACAATTTAGGCGAAGCTATATCAATTATTAAGGAAGTATTGTCACAAAAATGTTTATAGGAAAAATTGCATAAAAAATTACGACATAAAGATATACAATTATGTTGTTCTAAATACTCTGAAGTACCACAACAGTATGGATGTGACTATCCACAGTATTTAAAACCAAGAAAACAACATCAATATAAAAAATATAAATGGAAAAAATATTCACGAAAAAATAAACCTTTTTTATCTAAACCTTATAAATTTTTTAGATGAAAAGCCTATAGAAAATATAAGCCTAAACAAAAATATTGTCCTTAAAATAAAAAAACAATGCCGATGTTGGTTATGTAAAGAAGAAGGTTATTATGCCAATAATTATCCTAAAAGAAATCAACATAAATTAAAAGAAAAAATTAATATTCTAAACTCTGCATTAACGAATAACTTAGATCCAATTGAATCTGAATACGAAATAGACTCGACAATATCATCGTTATATCAGTATAATGAGCAAAGCTTAAAATCAACAGTTGAATCTGAATACTACCTTTATTCAAGTGATAATTTAGAATAAAAAACTAAACGCGTATATTGATACAGGAGTAACTATTTATCTAGCATCAAAAATATTAATAAACAACTGGAAAAAAATTAATCAAACCATTACAAATAAGAATTGTTGATGGAAGCATCAAAGAAATATGGTATGTAAGTTATTATATTAATATTCTTATTGAAAATTATACATTTACTATCCCATCTATTTATTAGCAACAATCAGGATTACCCTTAATCATAGGAAATAATTTTCTAAAATTATATAACCCATTTTGTCAATACTTACATTATATAAATTTAAAAACACCCTTTATTAAAAAGTTACTTAAAAAATCTTTTATTCTTAAAATTCCAATATATCATACAATATATTATAAAACTCTACTCCTGGTAAATGAAAAGCTAAACCAACTATAATTTGATCTGCTTAATAATATAACACTATAAACTGAAATTAAAACATTAATACGTAATGTCTGTAATGAAAATCCGTTAGATCCAATAAAAAATACAAATAATCAACTAATTGAAATAAAATTAAAAGATCCTACACAAGAAATCAATGTCAAAAATAATATACCTTATATAATGAATGTATCGAATTATTACAAAAACAATTAATTTCTCCAAGTACTAGTAAACATTTAGCCCTAGCATTCGACGTCAACAATCATTATGAACAAAAAAAGAGGAAAACAAAGAATGGTAATTAATTACAAAAAATTAAATGAAGCCACCATAGGAGATGCATATAAACCACCTCGAAAAGATTATATTATTAATAAATTAAAAGGACATAAATGGTTTACAATACTAGATGCAAAATCAGGATACTAGCAATTAAGATTACATGAAAATACAAAATCATTAACTACCTTCCATCACAAAAACATTACCAATGGAATGTATTACCTTTTGGATTAAAACAAGTCCCTGGTATTTATCAAAGAATTATGGATAATAATCTAGACGGATTAGATGAATTTGCTTTAGCATATATAGATAATATTATTATTTTTTCAAATAAATATAAAGATGATCATCTATACAAAGTAAAGATTGTTTTACCTATATGCCAACAAAAAGGATTAATTTTAAGTAAAAAGAAAATTAAATTAGCACAAAAAAATATTGAATATTTAGGTATAGAATTTTATAATGGATTTCTTAAATTACAACCTAATATTCTTAAAAAAATTACAAATTTTTCCTGATAAATTAAAAAATATAACTAAAGTTCAAAAATTTTTAGGGTTATTAAATTATATCTCTAATCAAGGATTTCTAAAAAATTTAGCTAAAGAATGTAAAACTCTACAACTTAAATGTAGCACAAAAAGACAATGGTTATGGACTGATGAAGACACTAATATTGTCAAAACCTTAAAACAGCTATGTAGAAATCTCCCTGATTTATACAATTATTCTCTAAAAGATAAATTACTTGTACAAATTGATGCCAATATGGATATATAGGCAGGTTGCCTCTCGCCAAAACCACCCATCTCAAGGAAATATCTTTTATATAAATATATCAATGGAACGTTTAATCCTACTGAAAGGAAATAACCTATTCATGAAAAGGAAACATTGGCATGTCTAAAACATTACAAAAAAGGAAGGTAGGCTTATTACCAGTCGACTTTCTAATTCAGACAGATTCCAAATATTTATTTGGATTTACCAAATATAATATTAAAACTAATTATAATCAAGGCCGATTAATTTGGTGGCAATTAGAATTAGCTCAATATCAATTTCAACTTTAATATATTCCTTCTCTTGCTAACAGTCTTGCAGATACACTCACTCGAGAATGGAAGCAGCTATCATCAGCCTAAAGGATTCATTAACCAAAAAAGAGACAGAATTGTTAGAGCTACAACAACAAGTGGGAGTAGTCACTAAAGAAATTAACCACTTACAGTCTAACATCCAACTGTTAGAAAAACAAATTACACAAACCACCATAACAATTTAACCTATCACTCCACAACAGATAACTCAAACAGTCACTCCTCCTACTATCCAATCTAGTCCTGCTACACCTATCTTAGCCCAAAAGAAAGAAGACCACAAAGAAAACAAAACCTATGTCATCTTCAATGGACCTATGGCTAGCGTCTATGATGAATGGCATAAAGCCTCTATACATATCACAGGAAAACCATCCATTATCCACAAAGCTTACACTTCCAAAGCTGAAGCTGAAAAGCTTTAGCCGAATTCAAATATCTAGTATTCAAACCCCAATACAAACAAATCTTAGAAAAATCCCCTAGTGAGACCAAAATGAAACAACTAGGAAAGCTCATTAATATGGATAGAATTAATGCTATACCAGCAAAACTCTCAAGGAAGAAATGAAGAAAATAACTCTAAACATTTTTTTATGATTACTTTCAAGCATTAAATGAATGGATAGAAGCCCAGAAGAAAGAGGAAGTAGAAGCGGTCTTGACCTATTTCCCAGATCAGGAGATTTCCCAACACTGCTGCCTTCCCAGATCGTCCATTCTAAGTTTCTATTTCCTTTTCATTTCAATTTTATTCATGTATAAAGTTGGGATGGATTGTATAATGATAGATGGTAGAATGTTGATGATGTTCTAACTCTTCTTCGGGATTTTTTTTTGGTTTAATGATAATTTAATTGAATGTGTTTATTGGATGAATGTCATGATTTAATTGCGTCCTTACATAATTCAGTAACAAATTAAGAAGGTGAACTGAATGAAAAATGATTAAATCAGATTAATGAGAGTTAGGTGATTAAATAGAAATCGTGACAAATCATATTGGTAATTGTGCGAAGAGAGATCCCTTGTAATATTTTGATAGTTTATTTGAGTGCTCAGGTCTAATTAGGGTTTTGGATAATTTATTAATCGAGAGATTACAAATTTCATAATCCAATTAGGATTTATAAATTAGGGTTAATGATTATAACTCGAGAGAGAGTAATCAACCCTAGGATCGTCTAAAACTGACACCTATTAATAGATAATAAGATAGGTTAGTATTAATGATAGGTAAAATCCCCTTTCTCATAACTTAGTAAATTCTTGATTGATTTCCATTATACGTGCTTATTACTCAATTGTTAATTCCTTAATGTTTAATTTATGAATTAATTGGTTGAATTCAATTCTCATATTTACTTCCTATTGCTTTATTTATTTTTAGTTTCATATCTTTTCAGCCTTAGATTTTTAGGATTAGACTAATCTCCATCCTCGTGGGATCGACACCTCTTATACTACAGTTGCGCCCGTCGCTTACAGTATTAAAGGGCTTCTAAATTTTAAAGCTCGAACTACACGATCAATATGGTTAAAGAGATAATTGAGATATTCACAGATGATTCTTATTAGTCTTTGGTCATATAATGGACGTCTCCATAATCTAGAAAACATAATGTAAAAATGTGAGGAGACCAATCTAGTACTAAGTGAGGAAATTGTCACGTTTAAGTAACTAACACATATTTTAAGTTTTGATTTAATATGTTTTAGGCTTAGACTTTTAACTTTCTTGTTATTTTTTTATTGTGTTTAGGATCTCATTAGTTATTTTAGGTTGATGGCATAAGTTTATGCATGATTATTAGTTGAGATTGATTGTTAAAGGCTAAGTGCATAATATAATTAAGAGGATTGTAATGTAACATAACCTTATGAATGCTAGGAAACTAAATTTGTTATATGATAATATTTTGATTTGGCTTAATTTAACCCATGAGAAAATGAGCCTTTATACATAATTTTTTGTTTTGAATGTGGATAACTTCTTTGATCTTAGAATTTTAGAATTTGCATTTCTTCTATTTGAGATTACATATAGCACCCCCTTACCGTTGGGTACGTATCGGGACGCCCGCAGGTCATTCTGATATATATCATATGATAAGGGTAAGCTACGTGCGATCACTACATTCATTCCACATGGCATCATAGCAATTTTACCAATAAAGCAGTAATAGAAACCACAATATTTTTAAAATCAACTTCTTCCTCATTTCATTCCATCAAAA
>JANIIA010000006.1:28555508-28584477 GCA_027478495.1 Erythroxylum alaternifolium | reverse complement strand
GAGGGTGGGAGGGCTCTCGTGTCATAAAATTTTTGGAGACAAGGACAAGCGTCTCTGTCCTTCGATTTTCGGAGGGACAAAAACGCTTGTCCCTGTCCACCGGAGACGGAGGACAAAATTACGAGAGACAGTAACCAAACAACGTAAGAAGACAGAATTTCTATGTTTTGTCCACTGTCTCCAGTGATAGGGACAGCAACCAAACACAACGTAAGCCTCAACTGATAGGTTTTTGGTTTTTGAAAGCCGAGTTGAAAGTGAAACTCCTACAATCAGACAACACTTTAAAAAAAATATTAATAAACTCACAGTTAAAAGTAACTTTCTAGTTACAAAATTAAAAATTTGTAATTAAAAGTAACTTTTTATTAACGTAACAAAAATTTATTTCACAGATGTTTTAGACTATTAATTACTTTTAGTTTCTTAACAATTTTGTTTTTATAGTTAATAATTTTTAGCGATGTTTTTCACAAAAAATTTTTAACAAGTTTTATCTTATGCACTACAAGTATTTAACTGTAGCTAAATTAGCCACTGTTGACATGAATCGTGTTGTTCAAGCTCCCATCAACCCTCCAGGGCCCCGGCTTAAGCACAAATCGGATAACAATAATACACCTCGGAGTATCAATTGCAACCAGAGAGTCGCTATATACACGAGGAAATCCAATATCAACTGTTAGCAATAATGGATGATGAAAGTTCATAGGATTTTAAACCACTAATAGTCAGCAAATAAGTGATGGCATCAGGCAAGACACGAGAACAAATCATTAACCGTATAGAGCAACCGTTGCTGCTTCAATAGTCTCGTGTGGTAATACTTGTTCAATCAGTGATGATGACGATGGAAAAATGTAATATGAGAAACTGCATAAGAGACTGGACTCTTTGCATTGGGAGAGAAAGAATATAAGAGGAAATAGACAGCAGCACGGGATTCAACAAGAGAAAAGTTCCGGAGATTTTTCTTTTGCATCATTAATATATGTATACGGAGCTAAAGAAACAGACGGCTAAATCAGTTACCTTGTGGCTCAATGATACTTGTTCCCCAACCAAAAATTGTAGCCTTGAGATTGAATACAATCGCAAATAAACAAAGAAAAAAAGTAATTCAGATGAGAATAATTTAAGTTCAACAACCCGGCTATAATCACACCAGATGTATAACAGATGATAATAAACTATATACATATATATATATAGAGAGAGAGAGAGAGAGAGAGAATTGACTCATTAGTGAAAGTATGGTAAAGGCGTGTACTACCAACGGATCAACCAAAAATGGCTGCAAAACATGCTTAAAATATATTTTTTTACAAAATTACAGTGACATTTATCAGTGTTGATCTCAAATGGCCTATGCAATTTCTAGCCAAGCAACCTCATTAAACATTCATATGAAGTTATATGGCTTTAAAACTGTAATATTTACTTCAAAGTACGAACCAAACCTTAAACAAAGAAGGAATAGAAAATACTACAATTGCCTAAGAAAGCTTTGCTCCTCTAGCATCCTGTTTACCCTCGGCAAATCCAACAGAATGTTCTTAGGTTGACATAGCTGAAAATTTTCTGATGACGTCCCCATCACTGGAAAAAAGTAGAAGAAATATTACGTAAATTCCTAAAATAGTGGGGAATTTACAGCTATATATACTGCAAAAGACAACCCCAGTCACAGTGTAAGGACAAGGAGTTGTATAGGCAATTCTTAGTTGCCACATTAATAAATTTTAAGATTCTATGCTGCATTTAACAAGAAATTGAAGGTACTATGTATTGGGCAGAAATATTTTGAAATGTTATGGAACAATGGATCAACCAACATATTCGTTTTTCCTTGCTTCTCATGGTGAGCCAACTTAAGAGAATGTTCATCCTACTTTTAGATGGCCTATTAACATTTTTGGTAATAGAGAAATGACTTCTGGCTGGTGCACATTAAGCATTTACTTCTCATTTAAGTGAAGAAAAGAGCTTCTTACCTCTGGATAACAATCTTGACGGTCAACCGTCTGGTTGTTTATATTCAGATACACCTGGCATGACACCGTTCCCTGAAACAATTTCAGGGTCATAAATTAAACTTACCGAGACAGAAAATATATCAAGTGCTCAGTAGTACAAGATCAATTGAGAGAATTGATAAAATTGCCGCTCAAGGGATCCAATATACAGTGTTGAATAAAATATACTCAACTGAGAAGCTATCACCAAAAGTAGCACGTGTCACAACTTAACCTACTTGATGTAAAGCCCTCTGTATTTTGAGCCTGCTGTTGCCATTAAAAACTAAGAAGTTCTTGTTTTTTCTTCTGTTATAAACTTCATGCCAATATGAAGCATATTAATCTGTACGTTTTTGTGTTACAAGATATAAAGACCATTAATAGTCACAACGAGTAACTTCCTGAAGGGAGCAACTACCCAAAATACTCTCTGACTTCAAGAATGATCTTAGTTCATGTAAAAAAACAGTGGAATATCTAATAAAAGATGCATTATTAATGCACATCCACTGTAACGACCCATAAAAATTGATATACATATAATCCAAGTGTAACCAAAACTTGTAATCGTATACCCAAATCTGAAATGAAATAAATATCCATAAAACGGCTGCAATTTCTAACGCTTTCTATTTTCTTTAAATGCCAGGACTGATAAGTTACGTACTATATCACATTTACACCAGTTATTGAGTAATACGATCAGACTACACCGTTTAACAAATTTCAAACATTTTTTTATATTGAAAGTGGATACCAAAACTTTGCTTCTCAAAAGATTATCACATTACAATAGACGTCAAAGCGATGAAAGAATTATCCTAGCTAGTTTACCTAATTCCACAAGTCTGTTTCTACAAGTAGTGAAAATTTTCAGACAGAAAAGAGTTACGTGAGATTCGGGAAAAAAATTAAATTATAAATCATAAGGGAGACAGAAAGCCTCTTACTTCAATAGGAATTTTGAAGAACAAGAGACCAACGCTTCCTTTGACCAAGGTATGAGTATCAATGGGAATAACACCGGAAGCCAAATCCCGGATCAAGTAAAGGGCATCGTATATAACCTCAAGCCCGTTCAAATCAAGCATAGCATTCACATACGACGACGCTCTTGCTCTAATCTTCCCTCCCTCAGACCTCACGAACCCTAATTCCCTCCCTCTGTACCCAACCGCAACATCAAGCGTACGGTACTCCAGAGAGAAATAATCTCTGTTTCGAACTCTTATGGTTAGCGAGAAGGAGAGATCAAGAGTGAGCTTTGGGGACGTATTGACTCGAACGTGGTTGAGTCGGAGTAGGGCTAGTTGAACATTGGGGTCCGAGGGGTAGAAGAAGAAAACAGCGGCGAAGAGGAAGACGACGGCTACAGTGAAGATTAGGAGGAGGCGGTAGGAGGCACTAAAAGGAGGGCGGTAGGAGGTTAAAACGACCACGTTCTGGGGCTGCGATGGGAGGGATGTGTAGGGGACAGAGCGGGTGAACTTTGTTGAGGCCATTTGCTAACAGCTCCTTTCTGTTGCAGACTTGATTTGATTACTTGTTTTTCTTCACGGCCACATAACTGTCAATTATTTAGAATATTATTTCTTATAAAATTCATCATAACTTGACATCCCTTATTTTGTAATAAAATAAGTTAATGCTGTTTAAATATTTTCTATTATTGCATTCAAATATTTTGTTGAAACCTTTTAATGATTTTTACTTTTTGTAAATTTCATCATTTGAAATTTTTAAATTTTAGCGAAGGTGAATTGGATTATTCTTAATATATTGGATAAAATTTTAGATTAAGATTTCAAATATTAACTTTTTTAGAGATGACAAAGAAAAAAGAGATTTTTTTAATGCCATGATATATAGTATTATAAAATTAAATATAGGTTGAGATGTATTCGATTTATTGCTTATAGTTTAAGATATTGGAAATAATGTATTCTTATAATCTTCTGAAAGTGACAACTAAGGGGTTGTTTGTTTTTTTTTTTTTGTAAATTAAGAAACGGTCGCTATAATCATGTTTGGTTAAACTTATTTGTATATTTCATTTTTAAAAATAAAAAATGGCAACTATTTTACGAAAATGTAAAATTCATGTTTTCGTGATTTTTGAAAATAGGTTTCGTCTATTTTTGAAACTTTTTTCACAAAAACAAATAATATTGGTTTCTCTCCCTCTGTGTCGACTTCGTCTTCTGTGCAATTTCTCCAAGTTTGTTTTCATATCTGTTGCGATTTCTGTAGGTTTGTTTTATCTGTTGCTTGTGTGTGTTTTTGTATATGTTGGTTGACTAGCTATTGTCGTTACTTGCGTTCACTGACTTCTCTTGTTTCTCTTGTCCATAACATCAAACTCATAATATTTCTTGCGACCATCAATACTACTTTCTTCTTTTTCCTTTGTGTTACTCTGAGATGAGTATATTGTTGATAAGTAGTAGGATCAATCACATTAGTTTGATGGTAAAAAAAAACAAAATAGAGAAACTAGGCGAGATGGTGCAACTTTGACTTGCATTTTGATGAACAACAATATCAATAGTTTTAGATTTAAGAAAGCTGAGACTTGAAAAGGAAGAGAGATATGAAGAAAATAACAGTGCTATATATGTAGCCATACTTATTAAAATGTCTTTGACAGAAAAGCTGAAAAATTGAGTAATTACAACTGGCAGACCATGTGTAGAATTACGTCAAATGTTGGAAGAGAACAGGGTTTTCTGCTTTGAGCATAAGCTTTTGCATTTTGTTTTGTGATGATAAAGAAGATGAAGCACTCTCGTTCTGTGTTCTTCCTCTGAACAACAATTTTTTTGACTAGAATGAGTTCTCTGATGATTACCAAAGCTCTTCATTTGATCATGATGTGTTTCAATTCTTCAGTTAAGACTTCACCTTGGCTACTAAACCTACTAATAACTTCATCTTTTGTGGCAAGCTAATCCTTTATAAAGAAGCAACACAAAACCATAAACAAGAAGTGGAAATAATAGTCAGAATCACGTTATTAAAATCGAAACTTGACATTTATATAAGATTAGAAATGTTTATGGCCATAAAGGGATGTTTTCTTCTTAGTCCTCACATCATTTTAAAATAGAGATAGCTAATGGTGTTTTCTTCTTAATCCTCATATCATTTTATGCGGCATAAAGTGAAGCATTGAGTATAAATGTTTATGGCGACAAAGGGATGTTTTCATTTTAGTCCTCACATCATTTTAATGTGGAGATAGCTAATGGTGTTTTCTTTTTGTCCTCACGTCATTTAATGTAGCATAGAGTGGAGCCTACGTTGCAATCAATTTATATCCCATGCTAGTTTAATAAATGAACTGAAATATACATATCTATGCCTGAGTTGCGATCAATTTATATCCCTTGGTTTAATAAATGAACTGAAATATTAAATGCATATGAACGACTGAGTTGCAATCAATTTATATCCCATGTTGGTTTAATAAATGAACTGAAATATTAAATGCATATGTACGCCTGAGTTGAATTTGATTGCATCTAACAATTGAGCATTAAATAAATTAGAATCCAAGTTGAACATTAAGAATAATAAATAATCGAACCTGGAAGTTGTGTCCTAGGTAACTTCGGTAATTAAAAGGAGATGGGAAGTGTTGTTGGGTTGTTAGTAGATGACGCGTAGCTGGGTGTGACTAAGATGTTAGTTGACGTCTAATAGCAACCAACTCATTATCACGTAGTTATAATACCCAAAATGCTTCAAAAATTTTATATATATTAATCTCAGTTGCAAACTCACCAATGCATCCATATTCTTCGTATTTATAATCCATATTTATAATAATATAATAATAAAGTAATTATAATATTTTTTAGAAATTGTTGTGGTTGTCATATGTTTATCTTGAACCATGTTTAGCATTTAATACTTTGTAGAAATTGTTGTGATTGATGTCACTTGTATGTTATTAAATTTAGTGATGCAAGGCTTGAACAATATGACCGATTCCAATGATTGTATGGAATAAAATGAAAAAGATGGGGGATAGAATGATGCTATAGCGATGTATTTAATCTCCTTGATGTTTGAAGAAGTGAAGAAGAGAAATCGAACGACTATTACCTTTTTCAAATCTAGAAGAATATTAAAGCAGGGCTTCAAACAAAATTCAATAAAGAATATACTGATATTCAATTGAAGAATAAGTATAATTTATTAAGGGCTAGATTGAAGAATTTCAAGAACTTACTCAAAGAAACAGGAATCAGTTACAACTCTTTTACTGGTGAAGTTAATGCTACAAATGAATGTTAGGAAAAATCTATTTAAGGTAAAATATGTCTTTTATTTTATTGACATATCATATTATATAATATTCATTCTCATATTCCTTTTTCACCATTATAGGTGCATAAAATAGCTCATAGATTTAAGAAAAAAAGATGTAAGGAATTTTTAAACTTGTGTCATATTTTTAGGGATACTACTGCAATTGGTGTGCATACATATCCAACAACTAAATCTCCATTGAATATAAGAGGAACATAGAAATGATGGTGATAAAGATTACTCATATAATGAAAAAGAAGATCAAGATAAAAGTTCTCCATCTAAGAGAAAGAAATCTCCTAAAAACAAGAAGGCAAAGAAGACATATTCTAACATTGTAGAAGAAGCCTTACTTATACTTAGTTAACAATCAAAAAGGAAGAATTATTTACTTGAGAAAAAACTAAGTGAAACATCATCCATTGTAGAGAATAGATCTCCAGAGTTTACCATAATAATGGAATGTCTGAATTCTTTAGATAGATTAGGTATTGACAGTGTGCAATATGGAAAAGCTATGAAGGCTTAACATGATTCTCCACTTTATAGGGATATTTTTATGAAGGTGACAGAAACAAGGAAGTTGGATTGGATTATGTCGCTTTAGTTACATTATTATGTTATTGCATATCAAATTCTTATTAATTTGGTACTTTTATATTTAGCACTATTTTATATTTTGAACATTTTAAATTTATCCTTTGTATGAATATTTGACTTAATTTTAAGTCTATAGTTTGTATGAATATTTTTATATTTGATTAAATTTACTTAGATTGAATGTTTTATTAATTATTTAATGTTGGCATTGTAAATTCATAGATTTCTTATTAGATTTCGAATCAGATTATGATGATAAACGGAAAAAGGGAATCATTATTTTTATAGCTGGGGGAGAGAACAAATATTTTCATTTACAAAAGCAACCATATAGAACTTTTGCTCTACTAGGTCATAATTAGATATTAGAACTTTTGAATGGGAATCCTACAAGGATTTATGAAAACTTAAGAATGAAAAAGATAATCTTCTTAAGCTTATGTGATGAGTTGAAAAGTTTATGAAGCTTAAAGGCAACAAGTCATTTAATTGTGGAGGAACAAGTAGGAATTTTCTTGATGACTATAGGGCATAGTGAGACAACTAGAGACAATGCAAAACGCTTTCAATATTCGACCTGGATAATTTTGAAGTACTTTCGTGAAGTCTTGTATGCAGTTAATCACCTTGCAAAAAGAGTCATTACTCTATCATCTTTTACGAATACACCTTCTGAGATTCAACATAATTCAAAATTCTTTCCATATTTTCATTTACATTCATATATTTAGTTACTATTTTAATTATGTCCT
Organism: Erythroxylum alaternifolium; assembly: GCA_027478495.1. Classification (NCBI taxonomy): domain Eukaryota; kingdom Viridiplantae; phylum Streptophyta; class Magnoliopsida; order Malpighiales; family Erythroxylaceae; genus Erythroxylum; species Erythroxylum alaternifolium. The sequence continues at coordinate 28,576,793 of JANIIA010000006.1, read as the reverse complement.
TATGATTAATAATAATTTAAATATATCTTTTAATTTTTAGGATTGTATAGGAGCAATAGATGGTACACATACTAATGCACATGTTCTGATCGATGAACAAATATCATACAAAGGCAAAAGAATTAATCCAACCCAAAATATTATGTGTTGTTGCTCATTTGACATGCGTTTTACATATGTAATGGCTGGATGAGAAGGTACTGCAAATGACTCTTGAGTTCTTTTAGAAACAGTGACAAATCCAGCGAATCAATTTCCTGTGCCTCCACAAGGTATTGTATTATTTTAAATAAACATAGTAACTATGATTCATTTTTAATATCTTTTTGTTAGTATTATGTTCTTTCTATATTAGGTAAGTACTATTTGATTAACTCGGGCTATACTAATATGCCTAGGTGTCTTTCACCATACCGAGTGAAAGATATCATTTGTGAGATTATAGAGACAGGGGAAGACCTCAAAGGTCCACAGGAATTATTTAACTACAAGCATTCTTCATTAAAAAAATGTTATTGAAAGATGTTTTGACGTTTTAAAAGGAAGATTCCTTATACTTAAAAACATGTTGAGTTATGATACGAAAAAACAAAAATACATTGTTATTGCTTGTTGTGTTATACACAATTATATTAGAATGTATGGACAAAGTGATGAGTTATTTTGATAGTTGTGCCGAAAATGAAGAATAAATTAGGGAAAGTAAAAATGAAGATGCAAGTTCTCAAGTAGAGTATAATATCACTCCAGTACAACTTCAAGAAATGTCTTAGAAGCAAGATAAAATTGCTAGGCAAATATAGAGTGATTATATTATTTCTAATTGATTTATGTACTCTATAATATTATTTCTAATTGATTTATGTTTCTTTTTATAAACGATAGTACTATTATGTTTTCAAGAATTATAATATGATGGATATCTTTTATTGATTAGAATGACTTAATATAATTTTCTAATTTATAGAATTTTATTATATACAATTAATGTGTAATAATCACATTTAATTTGCATATATTTTAATTTTAATTGTAATGATTATTAATTAATTTGAAAATATAATGTATTATATAAAATTATTAATATAAGAGTATAATTACAAAAATATAAACAAGACGATAAAACCAAAAATGTTTTTGTTTTTTATTACTAATATCAATCAAATAGGTTTTTGTTTTTAGTTATTATATTACAAATCTCAACCAAACAAGATTTTGTTTTCTTAAGAAAAAACATAAACAAAAAATAGAAAATAAAAACTAAAAACTATAACAGAAAAACATAAGTAAAACTAAACGACCCTAACTATATACAATTATCACTAATCCCTTTCTTTTTTATGTACGTTTGAATAGCGTTACTCTAAGAATAAAAAAGATAAATTACCATGTGGTTTCACTTATATTTTTTATTATATATTTTAAAATTGTTTCCTATTTAGATCAAACTTAAAAATAAGTCAAATTTTATAAATTAAATAAATAAAAATTTTATTTTAATCTCTTATATAATATTATTTATTTATTTTGATGATATTTTAAATTTAAATTACATATATTAAGTAATTATTAAATCCTTATTCTTATTTTATTTTAAAATTAAATTTATTAAAAATTAAAATATTCATAATTCTTGTTAAAAATTAATATTTAATATTTAATATAATATTAAATTAAATCAATCATAATTCTTATTAAATATTAAATAATAAAATAATATATATTTAATTGATAGTAAATCAAATTATTGAAAAAGATACAAACAAAAAACAAAAACTTCTTTTTATAATTTTCATAAGTTATGAAAGCTGAAAGAAACTAAAAACAAAATCCCAAACATACACGTTCTTTTTATTAAATTTGAAAACAATTTTTTAAAAAAACTAAAAATCAAAGGGAAATAGCACAACAAAAAATTTTAATATAATAACTAAATATTTACATCAAATGAGTTAGAAGCTAGGAAATTGGACAATAACATATTTTAGATATTGTGTGTAATTGATAATCTTTTGATTTGTAGCTAGTTTGGATGAATTAATTCTTTTCATAATTTCTTTCTACTTTATTGCTTTTCAAATCTATTTGAAGATAGTCGATAGTTTGTCGAGGGCCTATTTGTTACTATTTTAGCTATTAGTTTTTGATTTTTAAATTCACTTAAAAAATTGTTTGATTGAGTTTTTTTTGTTTTGGTTTCTTCTAATTTTTAAAACTTATGAAAACCACAAAAACTAATATTTGTTTTCTGTTTATTTTTTATCATAATCTGATGTATCATCAATTAAATATATATTATTTTATTATTTAATACTAATTATTATGATTCATATAATTAAATTATTTATTTAATTTTAATTTTTATAGTCACCATAAGTATTATTTTTGCAAAGATAAAATTATTTTTATTGTAATATTTATTTAATAGCCTCATCACTACCTATCCTTATCGTGATGACATATTTACAATGCGTCATTTAGTTTCAAAAGTTGCATCATGGACAATGAGTTTGACTTCTTGGCTTAAAGCTTTAGAAGTTCTGACCTTTCAGATAGTTACTATGGACCCACCTAATCCATAAAGAAAGAGAGCTTTGAGATGATTGCTCATATTCTTTTAAAAAATAAAATCTTGTTCATTATTGAAATAGTGTGAATTCCCAATCCCCCTTTGAACTTAGACAAGCGAACACTTTTTCCAACTCACCTTGGCAAGTGAGTTTCTTGAGGCATCCCCACTTCAAAGAAAGTTCTTATGCATCTTTTCAAAATCTTTAACCATTTTCTTTTTCATCATCAAATGAGATGTATAGTAAATACGAAGACTACTTATCATAGATAGAATAAGTTGTAACCTATCAGCATAAGATAGGTTATTACACTAGTATCTAATTCTTTTCCTAAATATATTAAAAAGTTGTTGATAGTATAAGATAATCCTTTCAAAGAGATTGGTAATCCTAAGTAACATAAAGGAGGAGACTTAACAGAAAGGACTGAAATTCTTGACAATTTAGCTGACAAATGATAGGCGTTTGAGGAAAGAAATATGCAACTTTTCTCCTTATTAATGCTAAGGCCAAAGAGTAGTTTAAATGTTCAAAAAGAATTAAGAAAACAAGAAAATGAGTTTAAGTTAGCTACGTCAAATTGGAGAAGATTGTTTGTGAAAGGAAATATTACACATCTTTAACAACTTATATATTCCATAGAAGTTGAAGCTAGTATTCGTGCTAATGTCAAGTTGAAATAACCTAGAGAAGACCTTAATACACATGGTGAATAATTATGGACATAACTAATCTCCATGTCTAATGCCTCTTTCCTCCTTCAACAAAGGAGGAGGTTCACCATTAATGAGAATGCTAAATGAGGAAGTAGTGATGCACTCCTTGATCTGTAAGATAAAAAAATCTAGAAAACCATATGCATCCATCGCCTTAAGGATGAAATCCTAATGAACCCTATCAAATTCCTTGTTAAAGTCAATCTTAATAGTGCAATCCTTTCTTAAGCCTTTAATATGATAAATTTTTAGAAACTCCTGAACAAGGGGTATATTATTATTGATCTTCCTTATATGAAAGCAACATGACAAGCATTAATAATGGATGGAAAAAATTGCTTCAATATAAATGCCAATATCTTAGATGTGATCTTATAAAAGACGTTATAACATACAATAGGCCTAAAGTCCTTGTGCGCTTTAGGGATGGGATAAATAGGAACCGAATAAAGGTGTGTCTTATTCCATGCTCTCAGCATTTTAGAGCTAACAAAGAAGTCCATAGTAGCATTGCATGAAAAAGGGTTGCTAGATTCCAAGATTTTTTTTATAGAACATTACATTGAATCCATCAGGACCCGAGGCTTTAATGGGGTCCATTCCCTTAGAAACTGCCTCTTGAAACCCTTAAGCCTCACAAAGATATTTGAAAAATATGAAAGGTATAACTCTCGTTTAAGAAGTCGGAGGTATGTAAATATTTAAGGGAGTATAGTCAAAACACAAGCTATTATGACCCTTGCTTATTTGTAATTTTTCTAAATAGAGTTGATTCCCAAAGGCCATATATAATTTCCTTCTCATAAAAGTATTCCTATCTCTTACATTTATCACTAACTTAACATATAAATTTCTTTATCAAATAAAATTGACACTTCAACATCATTTGGTTTTGTAGGTAAAGTTGGATATTATCATCTTCTATATTGAATTTAGAAAAATAATATTCATTTATTTTATTAGTCAATCAAAATAACTAAAAATGACAAACTATAAAATTGGACATAAAGAGTGAATCACGACTTAATATTTAAAATTTGAGGAACATATTCATTAAAAAAATAGAAAGTAAAATACATATATTGTCATATCTATTTTCCATTCATAAATACTAAAAGAAAATAAACTTAAAAAAATAGATGTTTGTTATTGGTAAATAATCAGAAATTACAACCTCTAGATATATAAACATTAATATTTTAACAAGTTAAAGTAAAAGAGAAGAAAGGCAAGAATTTTATATGACTTCAACATTATATAAGTATATAGAAATTATAAGTCTATCTTGTCTTTATTGACATTCTAGAGAGAGGGTGAGAAAGTATTTTTTTAAAATTATAACTTTATTTAATAAATATTTGTACATAGGGCTCGTGCCTAGCTTGAAAAGTTATGTAGATTCAAATTGGTTTATAATTGGTAGCCTGAGCTTGATTGAGCTTAGGTGGCCTAAAACCTCAATTATTTTCCTTTCTAAATTTAATTTAATAGCATATTGGAAATGACGATGTTTTACTAAACAAAATATCATTTTAACAAGGTTTATTTAACATATTTACGCTTTGGTTAAGGCCAAGTTGTAAAGCCCAAGCCCGAACCTGACCTAAAGCTTAAAAATTTTAAAAAGCCTAAGCTAACCCCTAATATCAGTTAACTTAGGCCGAACCCGTTAACTTCAGGTTAGATCGGGTCTAGATACGAATGCCATCCTTATTTGTGCATATAGCTTACCCCAAAATTGATGTAAATGATGATAATCAAATTAATATTTAAATAAAAGGTAAGAGAAAGAGTGGCTTATTCAATTATTATTTTGACTAATTGATCAAAATTTTTTCTTGATATAAAATAAAACACTTAGACTTAGCATATTGGGTTAACCAATCTTTGTATTTTGTAGAGATGTCAATTTGGGCCTAGCCCGGCTCGCGATCAACTGGATTAGCCCAGTTTGACCGGGCCATGGGTCGAGCCACAGGCCGGATGGGGTATAGCTCGTGGACCAGCAGGCCGGGCCACTACCTATGAAGTACGGGCCACGGGCCAAGGGTGGACAGGCCACGCCGAACCACTGGCAGGTTCGACCAGCTCAGCCTATGGCCTGCCCACCACCAAAAAAATTTATAAATATTTTAATTATTTATTAAAATAATTAATAAATAATTTAAGTAAATTAAAAATTTGTAATTAATATAATTCATAATTTTAACAATAACTTTTAACTTGTTAACTTATTAACTTTTCATATAAATATCCTAATTAATTGGATTAAATATTATAATTAATCATACCATTACATACATCTTAATAACTTTATTATTTCATAATTAATTAATTATATGTATTATAATTTAAAGTTGTTACATAATACATATATTAAAAAGAAAAAAGATGAAAATTTTATCAATCTTATGAAACATGAATATATGATAATATGCTTATAACTTTTCATATAAATGTCCTAATTAATTGGATTAAATGTTCTAATTAATCATGCCATTACATACATCTCAATAATTTTATTATATCATAATTAATTAATTATATGTTTTTATAATTTAAAGTTGTCACATAATACATATATTAAAAAGAAAAAATATGAAAATTTTATCAATTTTATGAAATATGAATATATGATATCATTGATATCCTTATAACACTCTAAGGATGATTAATGAGAAGGATTCAAAGTATATTATATCTTATATCAAAGCTTACATTAAGGATTTAAGAAATTACTCTTAACAAAATTTTAATTAGAGTGACTTAGATAGAAATGAATCTTCTAACATTAAAATTTAGATAGGAAAAAAATTATGAATGTAATTTATATAAATTTAGATTTATTAGAATATAATGATTTTAGAAACAATGTTAAAGAACTATTTTTGACTTAATGAAATAAATAATTTATAAAAACAAATCGCAAAATATAAATACATATTTGTATTTATAACCAAATTACTTATATATTATTTTGGAATTCATAAATTAGGATTAATAAAGTGAATAAGTGATTAATTTATTTTTAAGATTAATATAAATACATATATGCATAATGTACATATTATGTAAATATGAAAAATAAAATAAAAAGACTAAATTGACTTGTTTACAGGGAATAATTATGACATATTATCATTGTTATATATTTTTAATAAATATAAATTAGTTCATATTATATATCTTTTATTTTATATAAATATTTTTGTATAATTTTACAAAATACTATAAATAATTATATTATAATTTATAATTTATAAATTTTAAAAAATACAACTATAAATTTTAAAATTATTTTCAAAAATATTAAAAATATAGTAAATGTTTTGGCTAACTCAAGTTAGATAAATAACCTGTGGACCCAGGCCATTTTGGCCCACACGAGCCGTGAGATAGGCCCGCCTTCAATGTTTTTCAACACCACATGCCTACGGCATATATGACTGTAATCTTGAGTTCTTTTCCTACTTTTTCTCTCTGGCTCTCCCCCTTTCCGACATTCTGTATAAATTTACGTACAAGTGCTCTAATTTTTAAACCATTAACCGTGACATGAAGCTCTTCGATGCGCACTGTCACCTCCAAGACCCAAGAATCCTCTGCAAGACTCCTCACCTCATCGCCACCGCCCTTGAAACTGGCGTTCTCCGTTTCGCTGTTAATGGAGTCTCCGAGGTACTTGCTCCGACTCCCATCTACTTTTGTTTTCTCTGGTAATAATTAATTCTAGATATTCACCTTTCCTAATCCTTGTTGCTTGTCTTCAAGTTTAGAAAGATTGGCGTTTGGTTAAAGAGATGGGTGAGCGCTATCCTTCTGTTATCCCCTGCTTTGGTTTACACCCATGGTAAGTGAATTCACGTACTACTCTTTTTCCATTGTGGCCTTTCCAGCTTTTTACTGTGTTTTGGTGATTTTTGAGGTCGATTGTTTCTTGTTTGTTTCAATTGGTCTATTGGGTTCTCCTTTTGTTGACAGGTTTATTACAGAAAGGAGTCCTAACTGGTTTGTTACACTCAAAGAATATTTTGAGGCCACTCCCTCTGCTGCAGTTGGAGAGGTTAAAGTCTGGCACCTAGTTATTAGTCTCGTTGAACTTCGTTTTCCAGTTTCAGGCTTTGACACAAGTGATTTTACATACCTACTGCTCATTTACATGACGGTTCATCTAGATTAGTGTGAATGTTTGCATGAAAGAATTTTCTGATTGCTATTGGTGAAGTTTCGAACGCTGGTCGATAGATCTGACAAAAGATGTGGTTGTCAACCTTTCAGATTGGTTTAGACAAGGGTTCTCATGGAAAAACGATTGACTTCAGAGAACAGGTTTGGCTATTTCTTTCTAAAGGTTAATGTAAAGCATTCCTTCAATGAGTGGCTTCATACTATTAAATTTCAAGTGGCTTTTGTCATTCCGAAAATGCAACTAGACCATTTGCTTCATTATTTCTTTTAATGCATTGAAGAAGACATCTAGCATCACGATTAGATCGATTTTATGAGACTTATTTAGTTTTTTTGGTCTACTTTCAAATGGAATCTTGAGATTATGCTCCAATAATCACCAAATTTGGAGCAAAGTAGGTCATGTTCTTAAACTCCATTTAGGCGAAGTTAGTTTTGTTATTTGTATTAACTATATATTTTTTGTTTGGTGGCTTTTGGTAATCCTGTTCCTTCGGGCAAGCTAGGAATGTTAGTGGGGAGAAAATTATAAATTTTAAAACTTTTAATCTTAAAAATTTAAAACTAATATATATTAATGATAAAATGTACTATATTGAGAATTACTATGATTATCAGTAAACAGAAAAAATGAAAAGAGATAATATTAAACAACAATATTAATTACTTAATTCTATCATCAAAATTGATCAATTTATGATTAATATTGATGTAGTTAGAATGACATAATTTTTTAATTTATGATTAATATTTTAAAATAAAATGTATTTACAAAATTATTCATTGAATACTTTTTAATTTTCAAAATCTCTTAAAATAGTGATGATAATTTTATTGCTTTAAATTTTCTTAAAAGACTAATTCATATAATTTTGTACATTAAAAAGTACTAAGTTTATAATAAATACAAAATGCCTCCAGATTTGGTAAGAAATCATTTAGAAGTAAAGTTTATATAAAATAATAAATTTTATAATTATTTAGTGATTAAATTGATGTGTGAATAAATTAAAAGGAACGATTTTTGTTAACGTAGTTCATTTAAAAAAAAAAAAAAATATATATATATATATAATGTATTTTCTACTTACACTTTTAAAGCAATTGCTCTCAAAACAAAACTTAGTGCTATTGAAATCGTAAAAAGGTTTTTTTACACTAACATATATGTTTATATTCACACACTCGGGGGCCTTGGAAGTATTCGTAATATTTAGGAGGTATAAGATCTTATGTACATATTCACTTATTCTTAATGTCTGACTCTCTTCAACCAAGTCTTGGACAATCAATAGTAACAATAATAGCCTTGTATCCATTCTTTTCAACTCTTTGGACCATATTTGGAGCTATATCTTGTCTTTTATGCACCTAAAAGACAAAAACTATTTACAATTTGCTATGTTAAGAGACTCCACTTAAAAAGGAATAAATGGAAGGAATCTTTAAAAAAAAAAAAGAATACATGGAAGGAGGTGATTATGATTAGAATTGATCAACATTGCAATTAGCTATAACCTCCTTTAAACTGTAGGTTGCTGTGAAGGAGCTTAGTATAAAAATACTAAAATCAATTGTTCAGTCACTAAAAGCAAGAATGGCCTTCAGTAATCCCCATTGTTGGAGCTAACTTGGGCTAGTTTTGGCTCCACCCTTGCTATTCATCAATGTTAGAAATACCTTAGTGCTTAGTTTCAAACTATTTTGTCTAAATTTTTGACGGGAAGTTGTGAAATGAGAAGTTGATGCTTAGACTATGTTTAGATTGCTTTATAGGATCCCTCATATGTATTTGATATAGTATTAGCATTAATTTGGTGAAGAAATCATCATTTAATCCCTTTTAAATTTGGAGAGAAAAAACCACATGATTAAGGTATGCCAAATGACACCACAAAGGTAAATTGGTTTGAAAAATTGGGTTATTATACCCAAAGCATGAACTTTATGAAGTATCTTGGTGTTGAAATGATAAAGAAGAGATGTTGGTGTTGAAAAAAAAATTATTAGAATTTGATATTAAGGAGCTTGGCAAGTTGAACTATTTTCCAGGAATTGAGGTTGCACATTCAAGGCAAGGCATATTCATTTCACAGCAAAGATATGTGATGGATTTGTTAAAAGAGATGGGAAGGTTAGGATGCAAGATCAAAGGAGGAAATAGCTGGTGTTTTGACAAAAGTCTAGTACAACCTTTGAAGACTTTGTTAGCATGTTGGGAATGAAAGACATTCATTCAGCAGCCTGTCCAGGCCCAAGGCTGGGCCCGGGCTTGACGCAATGATCGGCTTGGGCATGGCTCGGCCCATTGCCATCGTGATATATATTTCCTTTTAACCTATTTAAGAAATACTCAATAGAGTTATTCAACTTTTAACATAATTATAAAGATGAATGGACACATTTTCCATGATGACATTATTCTCTAAGACGACGAGTGTTAAGGGACCACAAGTAAGTTCTCATTACAGGTTGTTAGCAGGAAAGTCTTCTTGATTTCCTTTGCTTTTCTTGTTCTTCAAGGAACCTATTTTGAAAGCTTTAATGGTGATTTGTAAGTGATCACCAACTCTCATCTATGCTTTTTTTGAGTGAAAATATTTATGATCTTTGTGGCTATGATCCTCCCCTTTAAATGGTTTAGGATCCCAACTACAAAAGGTTAAGAATCCTTATTTTGGAAAACTTCCTAGCGAAAGGTTCATATTTAAATAGGAAATAATGATGTTACTTCCTAATTAATAAAAAAACATTAAAATAGAAATCCTAAAGTTTAGCTAATAAACATAAATGCTAAAATCATTTGACTATGGCTCTCTATACTGCTCTTGTTTGCAGCTGTCTTTCTTTTCAGTAAAAGCGTCCAAAACAATGAGCCATTATGTCATTGTCTAAATGTTCTTTATACTATGTTTTCTTTATTAGATAGCAGTTAAAAATAAGCTATTTTTATTGTCCTAATTTGTTTAGGATAAATCTATTTAGAATAAAGAATCCTTGTCAGAGTAGGATCTAGTTCTATTATGAACATCTTAGATGGAATTCCTGTATTGCTAAAGTTAAGAGTTCCTAAATTTTTTGTTATATACATGTATTCAACCTTTCAATGAGCAATGCTAAATTTATCTACAGATTATTGAGTTCTGAAATTGGAATGTTTGATGTTTTGTCTTAAGAGTGCTTGTTAGATTCATAATTCATGGCTTCTTACAACTGTCTATCATTGTGTTTTCATTACTTTAGTTCCCTATAATCCTAATCTGAATTTCTAGCAACCTTAACCTGATACTTCAAACCCAAAATTTGAACTCCTTCAAACTTAAAAATTTTCAGCAGCCCAGGTTTTTTGCATTTGCATGAGTTTTGTTGGTTAACTGAGATATCTTCTATCTGTCCTACCTCAATAACATACCATATAAATAGTTTAGTTGACTCTTTTCAATCATCAAGGTTCTCATGTAATTACGATCTAGCTAAAGTTTTCTTAAAGTATGGGCCATGCCTTTCCTTTTATTTTCATAATCCTAATGATTTTGACACTAGAGCTTTAAAATCATTTGAAGTTTTCATTTCATTTGTAAATACTGCTCTTGGAGTTTTTCTGATGCATGAAGTTTCCTTTGTAGGTTGAAGTATTCCAAAAACAACTTGAACTTGCAAAAGAGTTGAATCGACCAGCCTCTGTTCACTGTGTTCGTGCTTTCGGTGATCTTCTTGCGATAATGAAGTAGGAACACATTCTTATTTCTATTTCACATAAGATTATTACCTTGAGTCATTTACGAATGGATAAATAGAAATGTTTTTAGTATTTTTTTTCCAAAAAGGCATCCCCAAGATCTGATTCTGAATTCTAATGCATTCTGTCATCTCTTAATTTCATACCTTATACATAGACTTTAAAAGAAATTGTATCACTCTGCATTTGAAATGTACAATAGCATTGCATAGAATGATCTATCCTTCGCTATAATGAGTTAACAGTTGCCCAATTCATCTTTTCTGATGGTACTGCTGGACATTTTACTGTAAGAATCATGAAAAGGGTTAGATTGAAACTTTTAATAACATTTAAGCTTGTGAAGTTCTAATTGATAGGTTAGGGGTGCATTTGAAATTCGAGTAAAGTTCAGGGGAATCTTGTATTTAGCCCTATCTTTACTTCTGAGTTGCTCAAGTATCCCAAAAAACATCTTCATACTCAAGTTAAATTAATGTCATTGTCAATCTCGCCTCAAAAGAAATCCGGTGGTTGTTGAATAGCTTTTCTTTGGACCTTTAATGTTAGAAAGAGAAAGAGATAGGTTTACTCTTTTTGAAGTTTTAATTTCAACTAAAAGTCGAGATGATGCATTTCATATTTGAAATCCTAACTTTGCCTCTAGGTTATTGTAGAACATGTTGAACATCTTCCAATTGTATAGTTTGGATATTAATCATTTTCTCAACTCTCCTTTAAGCAAATTCAATGGCTGCTTGATGTTTCAGCTAGCTTATGCGTCATCACATATTGTTCAACATAAGCTTTAGCATGCACTATGTTCTTATACCTTCTAATCTTTGTCTCTATCTTTAATATGCATATGTGGAAACTTCAGAAACACAGGACCTTTCCCAGCTGGTATTATTCTCCATTCGTATCTAGGTTCACCCGATATGGTTCCTGAATTCACCAAACTTGGCGCTTACTTTTCATTTTCTGGTTTTCTTATGTCTATCAAAGAGCAAAAGGCAAAGAAAATGCTAAAGGCGGTTAGTTCGCTATTAGCGTCAGCATCTGTATTCCTATATTTTTCAGAATTCAATATTCTAATGACAAAGAATTTCAGGTATCTTTTGATAGAATTTTGTTAGAGACAGATGCACCTGATGCCCTTCCAAGTAAAGAATTAGATTCTCTGTCTTTGGTTGCTGGAGATGATTTTGTAACAGAACGGATTCATTCTGAAGGGGAAAATTCTGCTTCAAGGACTGACAATCTCCTTGCCACCTCTGGTTCAGGAAATCCATCAAAGTCATCAAAAGAAACATTTAATCATCCAGCAAACATTCATCTTGTATGTACCTTATCCCCCTTCTCTGTTATTAGTTGGTGATGATTATATGATAAGGTTTTGTGCTCTCTTAGTCATCATTTATGCTAATATGGAATCATGAACAAAAGTGTGAATTCTTTAATGGATTGTGTAATTTTTTTAGGTGGTAGTTTTGAGATGTTTTTGAAGGAGGTACAAGGGTTATGCATAAAGAATTCCCATTAAAGAATTCTTAGAACACATTTCTAAAGGTTTAGGAATCACTCTTAGAGAGAACAATTTCCAACTTGAAAAATAAGTTCTTAAGTTTATATATGTAACAAGGAAACTTTAAATAATTGTTATGGCAACTAGAAGTCATCACAATAGCTATGTTGTGGGCTAATTATTGTATTCAATCCATTAGGGAGCTCATTATCCAAATTGTGAACTTACCATTGTAATTGACTATGTTGGGATATAAATTTCTGTTTTGGGAAGTAATTAGTTATGTTGTTCCACAATGTCATCTCTCTCTTATTTCGTTGATTCTCCTTTCTTTGTTGCTTTTTCTTCCTTCATCTTTTTCCTCAGCTTCCAATCCACCTTCTTAACACTAAAGAAAACCATCAAATATTAGTTGGTAACAATGGTATTAGAGATCTTCTTAGATACTTTTTAACAATGGTAAAGGACACTTGTAAGTTTTTGATTCTTACTCCAAATTGATTTCTGATCATTTGGAAAAATTTCCCCAACTTTAGATTTGTTTTTCATTCAATATACCTAGGTTACTCTTGTACAATAATCTATAAAGCTAACAAACGACCTTGCCCCTGTAATGTTTAGAACTCTAGAAGGACGCCAAATATCATAGTGGATTAGTGAGAAAGGAACCATACTTCTAGTATTACTCAGTGGATAAGAAACACGCTTGTATTTAGCAAGTTCACACACATCACAATGCAAACTACTCATTTCAACATTTTTGAATAACAATGGTAACATAGTTTTGTGAAAATTAAATTCTGGATGACCAAGACGATAATGGTGGAGCCAAATGTCTTCTTTTTTGATAGAATAGCTAGATAGATAAGACTTTGAAAGGGAGCAGTTTTTGTCCTCCTTAGTATCAAGGATGCAGAAACCATTCCTTTCCTTAGCAAGCCCAATCGTCTTCCCCGAGACCAGATCCTTCAAAGTACAATGTGTGAGATAGAAAATCACTTTGCAATTCAAGTCACATGTAATTTGTTTTATGGACAAAAGATTGACAACTAATTTAGGAACTTGTAGGACATCTTTTAACATAATTGTGAAACTAAGGAAAATAGTTCCCTAACCCACAATATTAGTATAAGTTCCATCTGCAATTTTGATTTTTTTGTTGCTAGGACAAAAGTTTGTATGAGGTAAAAGGCTGATATGAGAAAAGCATATCGTTGGTAGCACTCGAATCTATAATCTAAGTACTATTCTGGACAAGAAAAGAGGCGCTAAGAGCATAAGAATTAGGCCCTGTTTGGTAAACAGCGGATTGCATTAGCTATTAGCTGATTCTATTAGCAATTAGCTAATAATTGATTATATCAACTGATTTGACTAGCGAATAATATCAGCTGTTTATTAAAGATATTTGATAAAATTAGCTATTTAATATTAGCTGTTGATGTTTAAAATGACTTATGAGGGCATGATTTTACAAAAATTATAAGGGCATGAATATTATATTTCTTGGTATTTTGTTGAATATTCTTATAAGAATTTAGATTTTTGATATTTAATTTTATAAAAATTAAGTTTATAACTTTAACAAAAAACGTAGTAATAATAATAATAATAATAATAATAATAATAATCCAACATTAAATTCTCTATTAATATGAATGATGCAGCGAGTTAGATCATATCATTATTTTTTCATATAATATGTATGAATTTTATTGTTTAATAAACTAAAATATCTAGAATTATAGTATGACACAGATATGATATATAGTAGTTATATACTAAAAATATTAATTTGATGTGACTCTTTATGTTCGAAAACTTAATATTATGTTATTTTTAAATGTAAACTAATATTATAAAATTAAATAAAGATTAAAAACTTTAATTAATTCTTTTGTTATATTCTTTGAAACTTTACGACATAATTGTACGATAAAAAAAAGCCAACTTTGAAAACACACGGGGAAAAAGTAGAGAGTAAAGTAGAGGGCAATGTTGTAATTAGGCAAACAACTATCCCCAAACGCTACACTTAAGGAACTTTTAAAAAATTAACTGGTTGTGTTAAATTAGCCAACCCAACCAGCTCATAACCAAACAAATAAATAGTTTTTTAACATGAATCAAACTGTTAATTTGGGTCAAATAGCTAAAAAAGAGCTTATTAGCTCCTTACCAAACACGCCCTTAGAGGACTTACCTGAGTGAGCCAAAGAGCAAGGGCTTTTAGGTTCCTCAGCTAATTTCGACATGGATTTCAACTTTTCTATCTCTTCCCTAAGAGTTTGCAAATGCAAATCATCTTGATTTGGCTGTTCACTATGAACAAGTTCAACATTTGTCATGTGTGCTTGTCCTCTAGGTTGTACCGCAATTACCTCCCTTTCCCCCAACATTGGAAGGCTTTCCATAGAGTTTCCAGCAAGTATCCTTGGTGTGACGGGCCTTCTTGCAGTAATTATAGCGGACCCCTTCTTGGTTGGGTTGCTTCTCCCTTTTACTGGCTTAATCATCACTCTTAGATGGTTAATCATCACTCCTCGGCGACTCTCCTCAGATTGTATTATAGAAAAAAACACCATCAAGAGATGGGAGAACTTCTTTCCCAAGAAATTGAACTTGAACTTGATCAAAATCTAGGTTAAGGCTTGCAAGAAATTCAAAGATTCTCTCTCTTTCTGAAAACTTCCGCAGCATTGCAACATCTTCTCCGTACTTCATTTAACATCTTGATAGTAATCCAATTCAAGCCACAAGCTTTTTATAGTACTATAGTACTTAGTGACCGAGAGGTTACTTGGTGTTGATTTTGGTTAGGATCTCATAAATTACCGCAACATCTAGCATTTTTGAATAGGTTTGACGAACAATTTCCCAAATTTCTCTTTTAGTTGTTAAAAACATTTAGGTTTGGCTCACTTCAGGTGTTGTAAAGTTCCACAACCATGAAATGATCATGAAATTTTCTTCATCCCATTTTGCAAATGTGCCGTCTTCAGCAGAAGGTCTAGTTCCCATAAGACGGCTCAATTTACCCTTTCCTTTGAGGAAGTTTTAACCACTTGAGAATATTGAAGATAGTTTCGACCATTGAGCCTATAAGAAGATTGTATGTTCTGCAATTCTTCTTTTGACTGAACTAATGTTTCAGCCCCATTTTTGGTACTAATAATAGTAGATTGACTCTCAAATGAATATGGCATTATGAGAAGCCAAAAACAGAATGAAGTGAAGAAGAATTGAAAGAAGTTCGGCAACTAGTACCCAAGATTTAGAGGAGAGTTTTTGGATTTAAAAGTGCCATAGAGAGGCTTTGATACCATAAACAAAAATTGAAATTCTTCTCTGCTCTTTTCATATACTGAATACACTAATATATAAAGAGTCATTTGTCCTATTTTAGTAAACAATTAGCCTAAATAAATGAAAGATTGCAATCAACCTAAATTAGTAAGTCAGAATCATAGCTATTAATCAAATATTTACAAGTATATCAAATATCCTAGAAGATCAAATATTCTGATTTTCTAACACAATGAATATAGCTGGAGAGAATGGTGGTACAAGGGAGCTGGTGTGCCTCGTGAGTTACTAAGATGAGTAGACCTACCAAGAGTACCGAAATAATAGAGTTGACATTAGAGAATTGGGGGACGTTGAGGCGCAATTATACGTGCTGAGCACACTGGCTTGTGGGACTCACACACTTATCTTTTGAGATTAGACTTCTAAGGGTGACTCATCAGCAAGTAGTGCCCCTACTGGTGCTAGTAGTGAGGTCACAGGGTTACCTAAAACTAGTGACCCAAAATTATAAAAAAACCAACGTTCTACTCTTTTAAGACAAACAACAAGAGTTTTATTCACTGAATAGAACCTCACATTGTGTTATATTTCTTGATGTTTTATGTAAAGATTTAGGGTCATATATATACAAATACATCAACACCAAATGGGGATTTAAATGGAAGTTAAGAATGCATCCCTCCATGGTGATCTCAAGGAAGAAGTTTACATCAAACTTCACTCTTGTATGCCTGTTTCCTCACCTAGTGATTTTTGTAAATCAACTTGAATATAAACCTGATGAGGAGAGCTTCTTGAGGGGCCTCTCTTACACAGAAAGCTAATGAGTAATATTTATCCAACCATTACCTGTCCAGATATTTATTATGTTGTCCATATTGTAAGCAGATTCATGCAATCCTCTTGACATCATTTATCTATAGTTCGATACATCATTCGATGCATCTCTGGCACCCCCAATCATGGCTTATTTTTTTCCTACTGATTTCTCACTACAAGTCCAAGCCTATAGTGATGTTGTTTGGGCCAACGTCTGGACACTAGGAGATCTACTACGGGATGGTGCATGTTCCTTGGTGGCACTGTTATTTCTTGGAAATGCAAGAAGTAAGATTCTGTCTTCAAATCTTCCATTGAAGCAGAGTATCGTGCCATGTCTACTGAATATTCATAGAAATTTTGGCTATGTGATCTTCTCGTAGAGTTCAGTTTTTCTATAGTTCAACCAATGTCATTGCGTGCGGACAACATCAGTGTTATTCAAATTGCAACCAATCCAATATATCATGAACACACAAAGCATATAGAAGTTGATTGTCACTCCATTATGAAGGCCTATGATCATCAAGTCCTCTCTCCCACATAACTCTACCACTACAAATTGCAAATATTTTCATCACATCCATGATACATCAGACATAAGTTTCTTGTTGGCAAATTGATGCTTGTAGACCTACCAGTGTCAATTTGAGGAATTTGAGAGGGGTTGTCAACATTATTAATTGTCATATCTCACAGCTAATATATATTACACCCTTATCAAAGGGTGAATTTGTGCAGTCAACAGTACCAGCTGTAATTGACAGCTAAGACCTTTATCGAAGGCTAATTTTGTACAACCTTGTCAAAGGCTAATCTCATATCTCATCAATACGGGTGATTTTGAGCAGTTGACAGTATCAGGTGTAATTGACAGCTAACACCTTTATTAAAGGCTAATTTTGTACAACCTTGTCAAAGGCTAATCTCATATCTCATCAATATGGGTGATTTTGAGCAGTTGACAGTATTAGGTGTAATTGACAGCTAACACCTTTATCAAAGGCTAATCTTATGCACCCTTGTCAAAGGCTAATCTCATGTCTCATCAAAGGCAAGGATTTGAAAAATATTTCCTCCAGTATGATTTAACAGCTGTAGAAATATTTGCATATAATAGTCAGCTAATTTTGATGGCTGAATTCAACTTGCATTTTGTACAGGTATTACGAATTTCCCTTTGAGAAACAATTTTTTTTTCACTACAAGATCTTTGATCTGTCTCTAAGTTTTCATTGAACCTAAACTATTAAGAACAAATTGAAATTGAAATAGTTTCCTTCCATAGTAAGGAATTTTTTTTTTTTTGAAATTAATTCGGCTGTTTTCAATTTGGATCTTTCTTAGCATATACAACTTTCTATATTGTTTTCGTCAAGAGATCAAAGGTATTATTGTGCAACAGAATGAAATTCAACAAAGAAAACTTTCAGCTTTTGAATTAGGCTTTTCTTGATTATTTCTTCATAGTCCACTTCTTTTATTCTCAGATAACAAAAAAAGATATATACTTTGGGACTTATCTTCTTTAGTGATCGGGAAAATTCATAGTTGTTTTGTCTAAATTGCTTATGCAACTATTTATCGAAGACAATCTGTTTTATGGCCCTCTAAGAATGCAATATGCGCTTCATCTGCTCACTTGTTGATATTGTTTTAGTTTTGATTTATCGGAGGCCTATTGTTTCGCATATTTTGTCATAAAACATTTCGCAGTTTGTCATAAAACATACTTTACATAGGTTGAGGTTCGAGAGATTAAAAACTTCAGGGCTATAAAAGAGAAAAGTACAGGGTAAAGTTGTCAAAGAAAATATTGAAAACATGAACAATATATTCGCAGTTTCATGCAAATATTTGACGTCAAAAGATGTCATTATCACTTCTTGTTGCTAAAAAAGTCATCCAAGCTTCATGTTAACGGTATTGTTCTATGTGTTTTGTTTGTAGACATTGTCCTGTATATCTGAAAACTAGCTTCAACATGTGTTATGTTAGACTATTGATGCCAAGCGTTTAGTGAATGTCTGTCGATATTATAGAATTGCCCTCAGACCCCACCAATCTCTTTTCAATAACAGATTACAACATTCTACCTTATTCTGAAAAATTATCTTTTAAGTCCGAGTCTGCAAGGTAATGGGATATTGGTAGGCACACTGTGGGTGTGCTTATTTTGTTCCTCTCTTTCCCGATCATGTTTGGCATCCTTTGGGGAAAGAACTTTTACTTTCTTATTTTTCCATGTTTTAAAGACGCTTTGGTGGCCATGATTTTGACTCATATTATGTTTGCTTGTGTGTCTATTCGTCTCAAGTCCTGCACGCTTTGCGACCCCTTCCAGTCTTGTCACTGTTGTATGCTCTCTTCATTTTGACACATCTTATGCATATATGTTATCCCACATTTGACTTTTTCTCAATTTCATGTATGTCCTCAGATATTTCATGTTGATCGTTTTGAGGAAATTCCCATGAATCTTTCAGGTACTCAGTTATGTTGCATCTTTGCTAGACATGAGTAAAGAAGAACTTGCAGACCAGACATATCAAAATGCAGTACGCTTATTCTCTTATGAAGCTTCAAATTTATTATATAAGATAACTTAAGCTCTTAGACACAGAACTGAATTTGTGACACAGTACTGAATTTTTACAATCTTTTAAAGAGTAGAACTTGCAACCACAAAATCAACATAACAAATGTTGATTATTGACACATTTCATCATGCCTTTTCTCTTACCATTTTCTGTTACAAATTACTTGAGAAAGTGAAACAACAACCGTTGTGTCTTTAATTACTTCTGAGAAGTAAGAAGCTATAGTTGTATAATAGGATATTTTGTTGATGTTACAACACTTTTATCGAGCATTGTGTATGGATGAATGGTGAAATGCCTCACCTTGAATCATCTTAGCATTCAGGAAAGCGCAATGTACGTACAAGTGGTCTAGGGCCTCTATACTTCTGATCTTACGTATGGCATGCCCGTTGAAGATAACCTGTAAAACACTGGAGAGTAATGTAAAATTTGCATTAGGTTTAACCCATCATACCTTTAAATTTACACTTGTTATTGATGTAAAATTGTAGTCTATTTACAATACTTGACACCCCATTCCAAAATTTGGACTATAGATATTAATATATGTAGTTGCATATTTCACAACATTAAGAACTACAGAATACATTAAACTTTAGTGTTATTTCACCCTATTTAGAAGGATTAGAAAAATATCATTTCATTGAAATAGCTAATAAAAGTTTATAGATTACATAATGGGCAATGTTCTTTCTTTTTTATGTAGGTGACACTTTTTGTTAAATAGAATAATGAATGATAGTACAATTTGATAACTCAAGTAATGCACAAATCCTTCTACCTGATCGAAACCTTAGTACCGGTCACGCAACTAATACAATTGTCCTCATTATATAGGCTCTTATGAATACCAATCATGAGTTACAATTAAGGACCATAAGTTTAAATGACAAATGCGTATCCCATTGATTGCATGCGACCTGACGTCATTTGATCCATGTCGCTACAGAATAGGTCTTAAATAAGTGTCAAGAGTCATCACAAAATGATTGCCAACTTCCATATAAAATTCAGGTAAAGCAAATGTAGAAGATGACTCATAAAATTCAAGTTACATGCAAGACAAAGCCATGGTAGTTCATACTATTGCTTGCTAAATTACGCACTTAAATGGCCACGTTGAAGATAACCTGGCAAAAGGGTAATTTTAAACTCCAGCGATTACAAATTTAGTTCCAAATCCTAAAATTTAAAAAATTTAACCCTAAATTAATTAGCACGACATCCAAGCTTTTGATTTTCATACCATACTGGCGACATTCCAGTACAAAATTGGAGACATATATCGGATGTAAATACTAGTCGGTATCAGCTGACAACGAAAAAATTTAAATGACTAAATTACAAAATTTTCAAAATTTTTTGAAAATTTAAACTTCTTCCCGCTAGATCCACACCTTTTTTTTCAAAACTTTTTAAATTTATTATTTAATTAAACTTTTATTTTGATTTTTAATTTTTTTGTGTTTAAAATAAAATAAATATTTTATAATTTTATTACTAATAATAATTATACATTAAATAAAATTCAAAATAAATTATTCTATTTAAATTTATTTTATTCTTTTATATAATATTTATTAATAAAGTATTAATAAAAAAATTTATTTTTAAAAATAAATAATTTAAAATTTATTATTTATAAACTAATATTTATTTTATATATTTTAATTATTAAATCAAATTTTATTTGAAATATATATTTTTTAAAAATATTTCAAATTTAATTATATTTATTAATAATTATTAAATTAATTTTATAAATTAAATTAAGATATTTATAATTTTAATAATAATTAATTTTAATTAATTAAATATATAATATATTTAATTGATA
>JANIIA010000006.1:28532723-28545071 GCA_027478495.1 Erythroxylum alaternifolium | reverse complement strand
ACCTGCAAACACCTACGGGTGGGGTGTGGGGTCCAACATTAAAGTTAGCTCAATGGTAAGAGGCGTGCAGTTAGATGCAACAAAACCTTGAGGTCTCGAGTTCGAGTACTAAAGAGGACAATACCAGGTTGTGGTCGCGTGCAAACTTGAGGTATGCTGAGCCCAGTTCGCCTCGGTACGCAAAACACGGACCCAACATAAAGAGGACAATACCAAGGTTGTGGTCGCGTGCAAACTTGAGGTATGCGGGGCCCAGTTCACCCTGGTACGCAAAACACGGACCCAACATATTTAACCTGACATGAGAAGTTCATATAAATCATTACTTGTTTTTATATAGAAAAGTTCACTATGATAATTGTATAAATTATCTTCTCACTTTACATCTTCAAAATATCTCATAACGTCCTAGTCATGAGTCGTTTGATTAATAGCTATTAGACATTATATGAAGTATATAAAGGTAGCTGAATGATCAATATTAGATTTATATTCCTAAAGTAATTATAAAGAATATTTCACTATTCTCAATTAATATTGATTGGAAAAATACTTGTTAAAAGAGAAATGACAATTTGAAAAATATTATTAAAATAATTAATTATTATTAATGGAAAACTAACATGATTGGACTCAACTAAGATAGATATCAATTTCATACTTTATGTTTAATCATAATACTATATATAATGAAAGGATTAAATCATACGAAAAAATTACTAACAAAAAGCTTAGTCAAAACTACTCTGATATTTTTAATTCTTAGTTTAATTTATCTAACTCAAATTATATTTAGACTATAATCTATATCAATTGCAAATAATTTATAAATTTAATAGATCTCACATAATGAGTAGTTGAAGAGAGAAAAGCAATTTAATAAAATTAGATTTGATATAATGTTTGAAAAGCCTTAAGATTAAATATAAGATATTTGATAAATAAAAATCAATACAAATATTTTTATTTAATTAGAATTAATTATAATTTTAACAAAAGTTTAATTGAGACTATAACCATAATTTAATTAAATTGTTAAAGAGTTCAAGCCTTATTATTAATAAGTATAAGCTCTAGAAGAGCTAGTACTCTTGGCTTATTCCTCTATTCTATTTAGAGTTATATCAACTTGTTAACATAAATATTGTTAGAGGTTATACATTCATAAGGTAATAATAGTAATCTTTGTATAACCTGTGAATTTGATAAGAGTTACATGAAAGAAAATAATCATAATAAAAATAAAAATAAAAATAAATAAATAAGGAAATAAAGGAATGGATACAAATAAAAATACATAAAAATATAAAATAAAAATAAATAATATAATAAAGATGATAAAACTATAAAACAAAATAAGTAAATAAATAAATAAACAAAAATATAAATAAATAAATAACACAAGCAATTGAAAAAAATTGAGGGAAATATTACAAATAAAATATTAAGGTTAAATACAAGACAAAAATTCGAAGGAAAAAATTTCAAGACTTATAAGAAAGAGATTTTTTACCTATATTTTATTTTGCCAAAGTTTCTTACCAGGAGTCAAATCTTTAATAAGCTCCAACAAAACCATATCATTCTTGATCACTTAGCCCCAACTTTTCTTAGATCTTTCTCTTTTCTTTTAAAATCTATAAGTACAATATTCTCGCATTTTATCAATAGTGTTAAAACATCCCCTCTTTGCATGTCTGAATTACATAAATCTTATCTCCTTTAATTTTCATTAATGTTAACCATCCTTAATTTTTCTCATCACAATATTTCCAACCTTTTTTCTAGTAAGATTACACATCTAGCGAAGCATCTCCATCTCCGCTACCATTAATTTATGACTATGTATATGTTTGATCAATCAACACTCGTCTCATAAAACATGACCAGCTTAATTACTAAATAGTATAATTTACCTTTTAAATTAGAATGATCCAAGTATAAACAATATTCCATTTAACAAAAGTCATCTAAACTCTATTTTGTAAAATTAGAGAAATCAGGTAACTAAGGTGTTAATAGGGAAACTAATCGCCCATAGATCCTATACTAAGATTACAGGGAAGGAATAAACAAAAAGGTAACAAGTCTCTTAGTACTAAAGATCTCATTGGGTGCCTGAGCCAGAGCCGCACTATTGAGACAAACCTGGAGCTGGAGGCACCTTGGACTGTGTATTGATAAGAGGATTATGTGTAATAACCAAATGGAAATTACAAGCTCTGCAAATGTTGCAGCAAATGGTCTGGTCTCTTCTTGACTGGTATACGTCTTCAAATTATCAGCATTACATCATGAAGCGTAAAGGAGTAAATTGCAGCCTTACTGTCCAGGTGATGCTTCATTCGATGATTGAATAAAGCCTACCATAAATAAACGTTATCAAATGCTTTCAAATCATTTCAGCTTATTAATTTCATAAATTCATAGCACAGACAGAAGATATTACCCTAACCGACATTCATTCGTTTTGCAAAGTTTCTTGCACCAACCAATTAAATGATGATGGCGCTGCCATAGCATCTCGACAATACTGAGGCCATTTTGTCCTTGATCAAAGTAACCTCAAGATCATTTAGTCACGAGTGATAAGAATAATGCACAAAACATAAGACTTCCATGATTAAGAAATTGTCATCGTCTGGGCAGAAACTCCAAATCAGCCCTGAAAATG
Source organism: Erythroxylum alaternifolium (assembly GCA_027478495.1). Lineage (NCBI taxonomy): Eukaryota > Viridiplantae > Streptophyta > Magnoliopsida > Malpighiales > Erythroxylaceae > Erythroxylum > Erythroxylum alaternifolium. The sequence continues at coordinate 28,542,397 of JANIIA010000006.1, read as the reverse complement.
GCCCACGCAAAAATGGATCTCCCTTGTGAACTTCAAAATTTTCAACACAATTGATTAATGTTGATAACGTAACTATGATTATTCCTCCTAACTTCCAGGGTCAACAGCTAAGGGTCAACAGCTAAGCAGTGCAAATAATTGTCCCTGCAACCAACGAAAACCTTGCCGCCAATCATCACAGGTGAAGAAAAAATGTCTCCTGCCAGCTTCATGCTAGCAAATTCATGGACCATATATTTGCCTGGTTGATTTGCCTCTGCCACAACATTAATTGTGACACGAAGCAAATGTAGGCTTCCAGAACTTCCACATACGCAAACTAACCTGGAAATTTATGAAAACATAAATCACAGTTTACATATTTGTATAGATAAGTTTGAGCACGATACCTATCTAAGAAATGTGAAGAATCAGATATCAGCTGGAAGTGTTCATCAACATAAGCAGAGGCAGTAACTGGATCTCCAACATTGTATTCCCAGAGTAGATCTCCCTTTTCCTGATATGAACCCCAAAATTAAAATGTCCGAACATATTAGGGGAAAGATGATAAAATAGTTCATTCCCTTTTATGTATTGTCCCAAAGCTGTAATCCCCTCCAACTGCACATAGGATTTACCCATTTCTCGCCATTTAACATCTAGCTTTGCTTTGGGAGGTTACAAATTTACGACAATAATAATTATAGTTTACCTGATTATGTGACCAATCCATAAATGAATTGGTATATTTCACATAACAATTTTAGCAGGTTTTGTTTTTCCTCTCTAGGAAAATATTAAAGGAACTGAGAATAATCAGAATGGTATATTATTGTATTAGTTTATTTTCAAAGATCTCATCATTTTCATTACCAAATATAGTCCTGCATTCAATATTCAAAATCTGGGAAAATATGACAATAGTTCTTTCTTAATTTTTATTTGAGAACTTCTCAATTCCATCAGATGTGAAAAGGATGAAGACTTTTTCTTAGAACTACAAAGATATAAGCTGAGAGCCAAGTAACTCAAAGAAGAGGGAATATAATCGAAGGAATAACTTTTGTTTAATTGTAGAATGATCAGAGAAGGTTCCGGTCCAACTGTTCCTAATTCACCAGCATTTTACGAGCCAGATTTACGGTGGCTAGCAGACTCGCAGTTGAACCCATTCACAGGTTTACCAGTTGAAGTAATAATGGTTAAAACTATTTAAGACTACAATGAACCAAGTATTAATGAATCAGATATATGTGGCCAACTAAGAAGATAGTAATTAGCTAAACTAATATTTGAAAGCAATTTGGTTTTCTGTTATATGCCAAGTTTGTCAACATAACCAGGCCTACAATAGCCTAAAGATTAAGTGCCCTATCAACCAGTTGACATTCCAAACATCCCTAATTAAAAATAATCCACAAATTATGCCATCCCTGGGTTGATAACTGCAGTAATGAGGTGTGTTCAAGAAATAAGAACTATTAGCACCACATAACAAAAAGAAGCAACATATTAAGTCTCAGATGTGGAGATTATACTCATTACAATGATTCAAGCTTCAACAACAAGAAGATTTTATTGCATGGGTGCACATCAATTTACCAATTATCATGCAAAGAATAGCTGGTCAAAATTTTTGCTAACAAATAATACTGACTCACCATTTCAAATGAATAAACACTTCCATTCCTCGAACAGATCACAATCTGAAGGGAAACAAGTGAACATGAAAACATTAGTAATCAGCAACTAATCTGTTCATAGTCCATGCAACTAAATTTTGTTGGCAAGGTCAAGTCATCAACTGATTTACTAGATAGAGAAGAAAATTTACAAGATGGTTATGAGAATAAAGGACTTCAGACTTGACTCTTTATACATATGAAGAACCTAATGGATGTGAAATTCGTTGATTTCTAACGAGTCTACCTTTCTACACTAGACCCACAGGGATAAAGAAATTACAGTCAACTGGCTGACGATATCTACATGGATAGTTTGGTGTGCTAGGTCATATCAAAAGAGTTAATATGCTTGCTAGGTCTCAAAAAAGTTTGTGTCCTACGTCATATCAAAAGCCCCTAACAATCAATTTCAACAATAAAACTTTGATTGCTAAAGTATTTAGAAGGTTTTTTGCAGTCTTCAAAATTCAAATCCCATGAAAATTCTGTTCGTTTGTGCCGTGCATCAGGCTTCAGGTGTACTAGTGAAACTAGAATTACACCCTTCAATTATACTCAAAATGGTTGGGTTCGAAGCTTGAGAACTTGCTACAAAGAAGATGAAGGAAATGCTTCACCTGAGAAGGAAGCGCTTTCGATATACAGGCTCCTGCAAATAGAGGACCTCCAGTTCCACACTGAAACAGAAAACCAAGTCAACAATATGGATTAACTTATCAGCAATAAGAGCAATATGCATGGAAGTACAGTCGTATAAGATTAAACCTAATATTAAAGGTTGGAGAACAACAAAATTCTCATTGCTGCATATGTAATTCAGGACAATATGTGATCACAGTGAAAAACACTCAACATGTCTAGATTGCAAAGAAAAATAAAAACCGAATTAAAACATCCATTCAGTATCTATTTTAATATGATTGATCATACATGTGCATGTGCCTAAATTTACATAATTCTTTGCATTCTAATCCTTCTTTGTAAGAAAACAAGTCTCATTCCACCAAGAAAGTAATAATTGCTCACTGTACATAAAGATTAAAGCAACGAATATAAAAATTGCAATATTGCAATCTTGCTCCCACAATGAATTCAAACACACAAATGGAGCATAAGATCTACATAAGTAAACTGGGGCCTTCAATGCAGCTTAAACCTTTTCATGAAAAGTCAAACAACGACCCTTCCAATGACACCCAACCTTGCCCTTCGACGACCCTCCGACGACTTCCAACCACTATTCCACCCTTCGTCGACACCCATCCCTCCTGACCCGTCCGATGTCACCCATCCCTTCTGAATCTCAACCTCTGACCTTAGTCGACACCCACATTTCCAATGAGAACCTTCTCCCATTAATCAAATACATCCCCCAACCCGACAACCTTTGATCCTTCACATTCTTCTCATCCATTCGACAGCCTCAAACTTACCCTTCTCCTGCCATGTCATACTAGTTCTCTACTACTATTTATTGAACCTTACCTCACACAATACGGAAATGGGAACTCCTATCTCTACCTAATCCATTCCCCAAGCTGATTTGGAAACCCCAGCCTTCAACGTAGCAGACTTCCCAACATTAAGAGCTAGTGTCCAAATGAAGTAACAGGAACCAATGAAGGTGAAGTCTACATGGCGATCCATTTTAGGGGATTCTAGTAACTTAGGCAGACATAAATATGTGGAGTCCGATGGAGACAAGCCGATCCAAGCTCCGATTGAAGTCCTACAGTAAGGTGCTAAAAAGTGGAGTACATCCCTTGTGGGTTTCTTTCTGGAGAAGAGGTTAACTTTTCCAGTTGTTAGCAAGTAGGCGAATGCTGCATAGAGAAATAAAGGGTTGTTGAATATAATAGTAAACGAAGACGAACTCTTTGTATTCAAACTCAATACCGAAGAAAATGCACAGAAGATGCTGGAAGCAAGACCTTGGCATATAATGGGGCATCCAATTCTTATTAAGAAGTGACAGCCTAGAGTTCCCATGGATAGGAGCAAGCTTCAATCCATTCCTTTATGGGTGAACATCCACAAGGTTCCCTTGGAGTGTTGGTCTACAGAGGGTATGAGCTATATTGCCAGTAAGATTAGAAAACCCTTAGGGTTATATGAGAAAGTGCCTTAATGAGAAAGATTGGGTTTGTTAGAGTTTGTGTTGATGTTGATATATCAAGGAAGCTTCCGAATTCCCTTAGAATCATGAGGCTGGATGAGCAAGGAGAATTTTTAGAAGATTCAGTAGGAGTTAAATACATGTAGCGGCAAAAGATGAAGGAAGAGAAGCAAGTTTGGAAAAGAAAAGAGAAGTAAGAGGAGAAGTCGGTAAATGAGGGATGTCCGAGTCAAGAGAAGGGTACCCTAGTAGAGGGAGAGGCATCACTTGGAGAACAAAAGTCCCAAAACATGAATCACGGGGAGATTCAAGTGGTAGGGAATGGGAAACAGGAAAATAATCAAGTGGAGAGTACTATGACAGGGCTTGTAGCACAAATAGAGGGGGATAATCAAGGGTCAAGCAATGGGGAACTGTTCATGAATTTGGCAGGAACTAGTTTGACCGAGAAGGTAACACAAAATATGGGGGATAAGGGAGTAGGACAGGAGGCAGAGACATTTGGCACTCCAATGATGGAAAGGGGTGAAACTTCTGGATCCAAAAATGATAGAACATCCATAACTGTAGGTTTGAATAGGAAGTATAAGAGGAGAAGGACAGGTAAAAAGAAGAAATGATAAAGGTAGCAGCATGGAACGTTAGAGGCCTAAATAGCCAGAATAAACAACATGCAATTAAGGAGTTTAATAAGAACAGCAAGTTAGATTTTGTTGGTTTATTGGAAACAAAATAAAGAAGGATCAATTGGAGAAGAATTTATGGTTCCTAGATAAAGGATGGGGGGTACTGAGCAATCATGATTAGCATTTCAATGGGAGAGTGATAATCGTCTTCAATTCTCAAAAAGTGGAAGTTGTAAATCAACTTGAAAATGACCGGTTGATACACTGTGGTGTTTTAATCAAGGCTACTGGGATAATGTTTGCAATTACTGTAATGTATGCAGCAAACCACAAATTTTAGAGACAACATGCATGGAATGAACTGGAGAATACAAGCAATTCAATGAGATATCCATGGACATTCATCAGAGACTATAACTGCACTCCAAAAGTAGAAGAATCAAATGGAGGGAGAAGATGGAATCAAGTAGACTGTCAAGAACTCCAGAAAATGGCAGAGAGGATAGGTTTGGTTGATCTGAAATGGAATGGTAGCTATTATACCTGGAACAATAAGCAATCGAGGGAATGGTTTTTGTTGAGCAAGTTGGACAGATGTATGGTGAATGATAAATGGATAGAAAAATACCCTACAAGTAGTGCTATGTTTGATGATCCAACCACATCAGATCATGGTCTGATAATAATGGACTTGTCAACAGATGACACGAAGAGGAAGGCCCCATTTAGGATATTCAATCACTTGATGGATAACCCAGAATTTAGAAATATATTCAGCGTGGAGATGCAACAGGTAGTTTCAGGATCAAAGGATTACCAGCTTAGCATGAAGCTGAAAGCCTTGAAAATCATATTCAAAGTGCATTTGGAGTTCAAAGCTAAAGTTGCTACTTTGGAGGAGCTAAAGAAATGTTAGAAATGACTATCGGATAGACCAAATGATCTGCAAATGAGAAAAGAGGAATCTGCACTTATGGAAAAGTATAATCAATTGTTGCTCAGTGCCAATACTCTACTAAGGCAAAAATCTAGAATGATCTGGATGGAGGGGGTGAGATGTACCAAGTATTTTACAAGCTTAATCTCAACTAGGAGAAACATGAATTCTATCAGAATGCTAGAAGATGAAGCTGGACAGATCTATGAGGACTTGGAAAGTAAGAAGAGGGTTGCCTTAAGAGTATTTTACTAGGCAATATTGGACTGCAATGACAACAAGGGCCATTCTTGTGGAGATCTTGGCAGGTCTTAAAAAGCTTAACGAAGAGGATAAGTTGGAGTTGGTGAGGGAAATAACAACAGAAGAAATCAAAAATGTTGCTTTCTTAATGAACCCTGATAAAGCCCCAAGAATGGACGGATACAATGGGAGATTTTTTCAAAAACCATTGGGATATTGTAGGCTCAAGGAATGGAATAAAACATTTATCTAACTTGTTACTAAACACAATAATGCAAGGAAGCTAGAAAAATTTTGGCCAATTGCCTACTATAACTTCCTATTCAAAATTATCACAAAAAAATTAGTTAATAGATTGAGAGCAAGCCTGGGAAAGTTAATCAGCTCAGAATAGAATGCATTTATTAAGGGGAGATTAGTGGGAACCAATATCCTACTATGTCAGGAATTATTATAAGGGTATAATGCTAAGAGAAGAATGAGGAATTGCACCATAAAGATGGATCTTGCCAAGGCCTATGACTCAATCAACTAGAGCTTCCTATTTAATACATTGGAAGCAATAGGTTATCCTCGTAAGTTCAGAAAATGGGTAGAAGAATGTGTAACCACTGCTTCTATGGCAATCCTAGTAGATGAGGAAACTACAGACCTAATTAAGCTAAGGGGGGGCTTAAGGCAAGGGGGCCCTTTATCCCCTTACATGTTTATAATTTGCATGCAGGTTTTGTCAACTCTCCTCACAAGCAATATCCGAAGATACCCAAAATTTTAGTTCCATAGCAAATGTAAAGGTATGAAGATCACACACCTAGCTTTTGTAGATGACTTGCTATTGTTTTGCAAAGCAGAGAAAAACTCAATAGATCTAATCTTACAAGTGATGGAGGAGTCCCAAGAGTCTCAGGCCTTCGATACAACCCATTGAAGAGTTGTTTCTGCTTATCGTATAACTCAAGTAGAGAGGCAGCCTATAAAGCTATTGAGATGGAATTAAAACAAGGGAACCTATCCTTTAAATACTTGAGGGGTACCTATATCTCAAAGAAGAGTCAGTGTAGCCGATTGCAAACCTTTGCTGGACTTAATCCATGGAAGAATCAACCAATGGAGTAATAGATTCCTTGGTTATAGAGGCATGCTACAGCTTATTCAGACAATTCTGAGCAACCTTACTAATTATCGGATTAACCATCTAGTCATTACCAAAAGTATACTCAAGGAAATTGATAAGAGACTTAGAGAATTCCTATGGAATGGCTCAAATCAAGGTAGAAGCAAAGCAAAGATTGATTGGAGCAAAATTTGCAAACCTAAGCAACAGGGGGGTATAGACATCCATTCTGCACGGATGATTCACAAGTTGAGTAGCGGACGAAATTTGTGATCGCTATGTTAATGTAAAAGTTAGAGAAAGAGGGAAAACCCTACAAGGAAAAATATTGTTCTATATTATATTACTAGGCTCATAGTACAATATATATATACAGCAACGATATGGGCCATGGGCCCTGACAAACTCAAACCTAGTGTTAAACCTAACTAATACAAAATAAGCTATATGTACAATTCAATGCTCCCCCTCAAGCTGGAGCATACAAGTCATATGCACTAAGCTTGTTACAAATAAATCCAATACGAGGACCACGTAAAGATTTAGTGAAAATATCTGCTAGCTGGTCATTCAAGTTGACATAACTAGTAGCAATACAACCCGATAAGACATTTTCTCATATAAAATGACAGTCAATTTCAATGTGTTTGGTCTTCCCATAAAATACTAGGTTAGAGGTGATATGAAATGCAGCTTGATTATCACAAAGAAGCTTATTTGTGACATTTCTACAAATTTTAACTCATGAATCAACTGTTTCAACCATAGGAGTTCACAAGTTACCAAAGCCATAGCACGATATTCTGCTTCTACACTTGATCTAGCAACAACTGCTTGTTTCTTGCTCTTCCAAGACACTAGATTACCTCCAACAAAGATGTAGTATCCTAAAGTAGACCTTCTATCAGACAAGGATCCTGCACAATCAGCATTAGCATGTCCAATCACCAGTGTATTACCCCTATTCTCATACAATAGTCCTTTGCCTGGTGCCCCTTGATATATCTTAGAATACAAACAACTGCATCCCAATGACTATCACATAGAGACTGCAAGAACTGACTAACGACACTAACTACAAAGGAGATATCAGGTCGAGTAATAGTAAGATAATTGAGCTTACCAACTAGTCTCCGGTACCTCCCTGGATTTGCAAGAGGCTCCCCTTGTTCTGATAAAAGTTTTAAATTAGGATCCATAGGAGAGTCTATAAGTCTGTAATCTAACATGTTAGTTTGTTCCAAGATATCCAATGCATACTTTCTCCGAGAAATAACAACACCAGAGCTACACTGTGTAACTTCTACACTAAGAGTGTGCTTGTTTAGTGAGTATGAGGAAAGGGAATGGGTATAGAATGAAAGATAACATTTGGTAAGTAACTATGATTGGAGAGGTTATATTTTGAGTCCCCCTTTTCGAGCATTATTCCATTCCTCTAGATTACTAGAGGAATGAGAGTCATTGCTCTATATTTTTTGCGCACACCCACAGCTCTTCTCTCCTCCTTCGTCTAGGTCTGACTACATGCACCGGTACTCTTCTTCATTTCACTCAACACATGCTACCGTTCTACCATCGAAGTATCAACTACCATAAACCAGTAAGAACATCTCTCACACTTTTGTTCTGTTTCTGCGATACTGTCGTCTCTCACACTTCTATTTCTGAGATACGCAAAAGTGTAGTTTTTTTAATCGCTAGAAATCTGACCGAGTTGACCCATTGTTGTCCATAGTTACAAGGTTTTGTAGTTTTAGCTAGAAGACACGACACGTCGTAGACAAGGCTTTAACAGGACGCAAGCCATATGATGTCCTCTCTCCAACACCATCCCTCTCGCTCTCTCGAGTTTAACATTTGCATTTCTTCATGTTATTGGTTTTTTTCATATGTTTGTTCTGTGTCTACATTTTTGTAGCCAGGATTACGAAAGATTCAGGATCTAGAACAAGAGGTGCTCCTATTCTTGTTTGAGCAGAGCAATCGTTGGAGAATTCAAGTTCACATTTTCAAGGTGATTTTTTTTCTCTAATTCTAATTTCACGAATTTCGACATAAAAACTGTAAATAAAAAATGCATATGGAGCTTTCATGAGATTCGTCACTATATATTTGTCCTCCTATTATTCTTTATCTATTGCAGGCAGATCTGGGAGACGCCAATTGATTGCTATTACTGTGATTGCCCCGTCAATTTCTTTGATTAACCAAGCTTCTGTATCATGTAAACGCAATGGTTCAAATTATGCATTTATGTCACTCTTGCTGTGAGCTTATCAGAGACAGGGGCTCTAATGACGTAATTAGAGTTACCTCTAGCTATGCAATCTCTTGTTATTTAAAGAATGCTCAAATCCTAAGAGGCCATTCTTATATGGTTCAGTTGCTGCAGAAACTAAAAAGGGATATTTGTCAGTTATGGACAAAAGGGGTGGGTACTCATATCTCTATCCATTTGGGTGGAAGGTACTATCTGCTTTAATTTCTCTTCATCGTGTGTCAATTTCTTTGTCAGCTTGTTCATCAGCTAGCTACATCAACACAATCCTAGATAAATTTTTATCTTATATTTATGGAATTGAACAGGAAGTGGTGATTGAAGGACAAGACAAAGTCTTTAAAGATGTGATTGATCCATTAGAAAGCGTTAGTGTCAATACGATTCCAACTGATAAACAAGACAATAGGGAGTTTGGTCTCCACAAGAGGTTTGCTATAATTTTACAAAGAATGACGTTTTGCATCATGAATGGTTGCTAGATTTTGTGATTTGGGGGGCTTTTTTAATTTGAAGTTGTTAATGCTTATCTCAGGTAGCTGAAACACTGATTAAAAAAGTTTGGGCCCCTCCTTCCTAGAAAACAAAACTAATTGAAGCAAAGCAGATCTCCTTTTACACATCTTCTCACTCCTTGCAAGTTTTATTATACGTGTTTTTATATTCCCAGAATCAGGATTGCCTCATTAC
>JANIIA010000006.1:28427164-28442448 GCA_027478495.1 Erythroxylum alaternifolium | reverse complement strand
GTTTAATTTTTTGAAATTACAAATCGGTCCTCAGAGAAGTTCCATTTACCGGAATTAACCGGTATGTTGGGTACCGGCTGGTACCCAACAGAAAACCCCGGTACCGACCGGTATTTTTTGCCGATACCGAGGACAATTTTACCGTACCGTTTTTCGACTGGTACGGTACGGTATTAGAAACACCAGTTCTAACGGTAGCTTATTTTTTAAAAAAATTAAATAACTCTACCTTTTAAAGTTTTAGCTAGTATTGCTCAATTGAGTACAATTCAAATTTTTTTTATAATTTACTCTTAAATAAGACTTATAGGTATATTAATTATGTCAACTAATTAACTAATAATTTTATTTTTAACTTCTTTTATGATATTTATTAATAAGTATTAGTAAAATTTTTATTATATTATATTAAAATAAATAAATAAATAAGAAAATTATTATTCATAAAATAATATTTATTTGTTAATATACACTTTAATTATTAAAATTCATTATATTTGAGGTTTATATATCTTAAAGATAAATTTAATCTAATTAAAATATATCATATTATTAAGTTATGTTAGTTAATAATTCTTATTGGTATGTAATATTAAATAATCAAATAATATATTTAGTTAATGGCTGGTGGTGATGGTATGAATTAATCAGTTTAACTGCAAGCATATAGTATAGTTGTAGCTAGCACTAACGAGTATATGTTGATCCCACGAGGCCTGTAAGACTGTAAGCATACAGCGTAGTTATCGCTAGCACTAACGAGTATAAGTCGATCCCACGAGTATTGTGAGTATGAGTAATAAATTTTTTCTTGTTATCTAACTGACAATTGAGGTAAACTTAATAGATCAAATTTTATACAAAAGAAAATAAACTTATGACAAAGCAACAAAAGCAGATAAACTAGAATAGCAAACTAATGAAAAATTAACCAATAAAACAACGTTACTTGGAATTCAAATCCCCCTTAGGACTTCTAATGCAATCATGATTTCATTATTCAATTTAATATAAAGTTTATTAGACCATGAAAATTCTTCAATTATGCTAATTTCTTTCTCAAGACTATTAGCACTTAATCCTAAGTTGATTAAATGAAATCTCTTTCTAATTAAAGCATTGAATCACATAAATTGAATTATGAGTTTCATTATTATATTTTATCCTAATTCGAAACATTTTTGTCAATCTATCTCTAAGTTTACATGCAACTCGTTTCAATTATACTAAATCTATTCATACATTGGATTTGTTAATCTCAATTGTCTGGAATCCTACATGAATTAATATGCCAACAATATTAGTTCAAGAATAAAATAAGAACATATAAATGAATCTCAGTGACACTAAAGAATAAATTAAATTAAAATAAAGTCACTACAAGATTTATCTTAGGGTTTATCTAATCCAGATATCAAAAGTAATTTAGCTCATAATCATTAAAAAAATCAAAACTAAAGAAAAATTTGAGAAATTAAGCATGACATAATTGAAATCCCTAAAATCTCCAAATACTTCACCTTAGATTGATGAAAATATGCTCCAAATGAGTTTCCTTGGTTGTTTTTCATGCATTGTGTCATTTTTAGGTTTCTCCTTATGTTTTCCTAGCCTCTTTTATCTTGTGTAACTCAATCTTGTCTTGTTATTTTATTTTTTTAAAAAGAATAATTGCATTAAGCCTTAAAAGGCATATCTAATGTAGTTACGAAATACAAAGTCAAGGTCACTGATGTTTAGTGACCATCAAAGGTTACTAAATAAGACTTTTAATGAAAGGAAAGTACATATTCCAAAAGGAAAGGAAGTATTGCTTATCTTGAAGTCTTTGCTTTTATATGAATATTTGCATTCTAGTATGTTGTACCAGCTACTTGTTAAATTGTTCCATAGGGATACTTTTGTCTTGAAATACTTTGTGATTTCTTTCATTCCACATTGATGTGACCAAGGAAGAAAGCACTAACCATAAACATCTATATATTGTTTTGTTCATTCTTCTACATGTTGAATAACAATCTTTGATGTTGTTTAGGCTATTTAACTCCTCAACTATCAAACATCTACCTAGGAGTGCCCTCAAGATATCTTTGATGTAGTTGTAATTAAAAAATAGATGATCTGTATTTTCTCAACTTTTCAATAGAGAAAGCACTGGTTGGTAAGATATAAGTATTTAGCCATTTTGTCCACATTCTTCAACTTGTCCTTCATTGCAATCCACAAATGGTGGCTGCCTTAGGATTGAGAAAACTAGACCATATTGCTTTTGTCCAAGGAATAATAGGAAGGTGTTTAAAAATCAGTTTCCTACAAGCGAGATAAGAGAATTGACCATTTATGGTGTGCTTCCAAATATATTTGTCCTCCTCATTACTCATATGGGTTTGTAATATTTCACTTATGAGAAGATATCCTTATCTGAGAGAGCTATGCCAACGAAGTAAGTTAATTGTATTGAATTTCTAAATGGAGTAGCTTCGTTAATATTGATGAGAGGACCTGCTAAAGGCCAATTATCATAGTAAAAGTTTACAGATTTTCCATCTCGTACAAGAGCAACGAAGTCATTCTTGAATTTATCTCTCAATCTCACTATTGCTTTTAGAGAGGATGAAGAAAGATATTTTATATCTAGAGCCTATATGATTCTCTTCTTAATGAAGCAAATGCGTATCCACTTTCACCAGAGTGATTGCTTGTCAGTTATAATTCTCCAGAGTCTTTTTGTGAGTAAAATGGTATTCATGGTTTTAAGAGAATATATGCCAACCCCACCTTGATTCCCGGGAGTGCAAACTTCATGCCACTTCATCTTATTGATGACCGTGTTCTTAAAAAAGAAATGTGATGCTATTCAGAGTTAACATGTGTAAACACAGGCATATGCCATAACATTGCCTTCTTGCTACTCAACATGGGTGTATTTAACAGAAAATACTCAATATGTCTCCAAACTCTCAAACACGATCATATTGATGTCCTACACTCTATAAAATTAATCAAAACATCTCCAGATTGATTCTTCTTTGCTCGAAGTGAGTGAATTAGACCTAAAAACAAATTATAAACAACTTAAGTACTAAAACCAATAAAAATACTCAAATAAACAAGCGAAATGCATTTGATATGAGACTAGAAATATAAATAAATCTCCACTTATCAATGGTAATTAAGATTATAACAAAAGGAAAAAATAAAAACAAAATAAAACCTAATTTTTTTAGTTTTCATAAGTTATGAAAAAAGTAACTTTATCCAATTTGATAGGATGAACAATTGTTTTTCAATGGTTTAATTCCGTGATATTCAAAGAATAATAAAGAGTAATATAAAAATCACAATTAAAAACTTATATTTAAATTAAAATTTATATTATTTATATAAATGATTGGAAATTCATATGAAAATAGTGGAAGAAACCAATGACCAAATTAATAATAACCAACATTGAAATACACTATATCCTAAGTAGGAAAACCATAAAACCATAGCCACCAAAATGAATCCAATAATTGAAATGTGTAATTTCATTTTAACATATGGAGAAGCAAGATATCCAATCAATCTATTAGAAAATGTTGGTTTTGCAAACTGTCATTGGTAGAAATTAAGAAACATTAGACATGCAATATGCACAAAAGATTTCCTAACAAATGCAAAAAATCAAAGCTGACAATAATTGATCTCTTCAATTTCTTTCTCTTTCTTTCTCTTCTCTTAGGTCACACTCAAGATGTCACCGGAAACTCATTTCTTACATCTTCACTACTATCACCTACTAGTGAATATTTGTAGGATAAGGAATATGGTGATGAAGAAAAAAAAAAGTGATGATTGGGTGGAGGAGTCCATCAATGCCAATTGGGATGATATGCTGATAATAGTGGGCCCTAAGTTTTATTTTTAAAAATAGTTATGTAAGTCTTTTATAACATAATTTATACGATAGTTTATGATTCTATCATTTTAAGGTTCAACTTGAATGGTCTTTAAAATAAACTTTTTAACACTATTAATTGTTAGAGTCCAAATTAAATTCTTATGTAAATTCTAGGATCTAAAATGTACTTTTTACCTCAAATTTATTATTCTTATGTTTTCAAATTTAAATTTAAGTTAAATGTTTTTATTTTTAGTTAAATTATTTTACGTTATACTTACTTTTACTAACTTTATAAAAAATAGAATTGAAAAGTTAAAAAAAGATAAACTTTGAAAGTTGTTATAAAAAAATAGTAATGGAAGTTAAATGAACAAAACAATTGACCTGTTTGGTTTTATTTCTATTTTTGAGTTTTCTGTTTTTGGTTCCAAACTCAGTAAAAAAATTTTGTTTAAATGAGTTTCTAGCTTCTGTTTTTAGTTTTAGTTTGTTTTCATAACTTATGAATACTAATTTTTGATCACATATTAACATCAAAACAAAGATCTCTTCATTTTTGTGTTAGTCGTCGTATTTTCTTTTAGTTCACTGTCGAAGAAGCATCGCCTCCTATGTTATGGTCATCATCATCGAAGAAGTGTCATCTCCTGTGTTAGTACTATTCTTCTTTTTTGTTTTCAAGAACCCTCCTTGTTGTATTCTATTTTTTGGCTACATTTTGGAGTTTATGTGGGTTTTGTGTTCTGCTTCTGTTGTATGGGTTTGTGTTTGTATTTGTGTTTGGAAGATGGTGAATTGTGTTTATGTGTTGGTTATATATTTTTCCACCTTTTATGCTTGTTTTAGGAAAGCCAACTAACTATTTGATGAAAGATCCATCAGAGCATTTCACTTCAGACCATGTTCATAGATACTTTTGAGGCATAGTAGAGCTTGCTTAAGAAACTCCACATATGAACTTCTCTATTATTGGATCATCATCATCATTCATTTTTTTACAATGAGAACCTTAAGCTAAATTTATTACTATTATTCTATAATAGTAATAAATTACACATCTTTGGTGAGGTTATTGAAGTGACCACATAGATAATTTCCATTAAAGAAGCTAACCTTAATTTAAACTTGAATTCCTAAAGAAACAAAGGTATATATATATATATATATATTAGTAACAATTCAGAAATATGATATTCATAAATCTCGAGAAATATGAAATTCAATAGGTTATAAACTCAACGTCAACCAATTATATTGACTTATCAACGGTGAGTGGCAAACATAGAATATGCTTCTGCAAGGGATGTTTATATACTTTATTCTATTTTGCATTCCATCGTAGTAGCTCTCTCCATATTTGAGGAGGGGCTTGGGGGACCCAACTATTTTTATCAGAATAGTGAATTTAAAGGAAAGCACTTACTTATGCATCCCCTAAACATAGTATATACACAGTTAACATTCTCAACCTTATCATATAAAGTAGTCTCAGTTAATTGATCACAAAATTAACATTGATAGAATGTAGGAACATTTAAATAAGAATTCTTCTATTTTTAAAGATGTCAAATATCTTATTAATCTATGCCATCTACTCTGGGTTTTATTTATCTTTAATGATGACTGACAAATATAGAATGTGCTTGTACAGGGGATTTTTGAATGGCTAAAAAATTAAGTTATGATGATCTTTGCTTCTTCTGTGAATATTTTGATAATTGTATATAACTTCTTATAATTTTTCATTTTCTTATTAAATTGTGCACTCTGCTTCTATATTGATTATATTTATGACTTGTTTTGCTTTTTATTGACTTTTTAGAATAAAATTGTTAACATAAATTCATCGCAGAATGTCGATATGGCGACTAGTATTTTATGGCATAAATGAGCTCCAATAGGAGGAATATAGCAAAATTCTCCCTAATGAAGAACAAATCAATGCACAACAAATCTCCTCATTAAAGTCTAATCAACCCTGCCTTTAATGGTCGATCTTCTTCTTCAAAGTTTTTAGTATCATTCGAATTAACTCTCTTTCTTTATTATCTGTATCTCATTTTCTGCTAGGAAGCTATTATATGAATGCCTGATTGTATATAGTATGTGTTCTGTAAAGCTTCCTTGAATCTTCAAGAGAACATAGATGGAAATGGAGGCAGTGATGATGATGGAGTCATTAAATCGGGGTATGTATATGTTCGAATATGAGTTCCTTATACCATTTGATTTAACTTTTTTAGTTTTTAGGAATAAAATTTTCAAAGGATTGTGAATAAATTAATGTGATTGTTCTATATTGTTTGTTTCCTTAGGTGAAATGCATGGTATGTGCAGTTAATCTAATACAGTGATCTATACTGCTTCTGAGAAATCATTCACTGTATCTTTTGCTAGTTTAGTTAAAGCTAAGAAGTTGTTGGAAGACGGTGTCAATAACTAACTCCTGGGGAAAGATCTTTGTCTATTTCAATTGATACTTTCGAATATGCAAGGAGTCTTCTTAGGAATCCAGACATAGGGAGTTTCTTTACCATATCTACTGAGTCTCGTGTCACTTGGTATCCAAAAAAACAATTATATCTTTTCTCTTCAATGAAATAGGCGTGAAACTTTATTTATTGTTTTTCTGTAAAAATTGATAAATTTTTGATTAAAATCTTGTATCATTTACCACATATCATTATTTTGTTTTGTAAGAATCGTATTTCATTATATGATTTATTCTTTATGTTAAAACTATTTGAAAATTTTGTGACACCATATCAAATTGTCAAATCATATAATTTAAAAGAGAAAAAAAATAAAACTATATATCTATGTAATATTAATTAATTTTGAGTTTATAGTTTTTGTAATTATTGAAATGATTTGACTTTTTTAGCTAAAGTTATTTTTACATTTAGAATCATTGTCAACAATATTAAATTCGAATTTTCTTAATACGATATTCAGTCACAAAATGATCAAGTCAAAGTTATTGAATTCATAGTTATAAATAAGAGAGTTATTTTGTTATTTAAGCATTTGGTGATGATGTCAAAATCGTTACGAAAGGTGATGACTTTGGTGACGATTTATTGAAATCGTTGCAAAAAATTATGCCTTTATGACGATTTTAAAAATCGTGGCCAGAGTTCACGCCTTTTGTGACGATTTAAATAAAGCGCCGCCAAAGGCCTACCATTTCGCGACGATGTTAGTGAATCCTGGCCAAAAGTTTGCCATTTAGTGACATTTTTATAAAACGAATGGCCTGACCTTTGGCTACAATTTTATAAAACGTCATCAAAAGCTTACTTTTAGCTACGATTTTGAGATCGTTGCAAAAAAAAAAAACCATAGTCAAATGTACCATAGTCAAATGTCCTTTTTAATGTAGTGGGCATTTGTTATGACCTCTTTATAAGATGCAAGAATCTAAGTCTCTCAAAGGCTAGTATACTAAAGAACTCTATGGTTGATGTTATAATTAAAGGGGACAAATGGAGTTGGCTTATTCATGCTTTTAGGGGATTTTACATTAATCAGAGAAACACTTTAAAACTATAGAGTTATTGGATGGATAAACTATTTTTACTAGAATGATTTTAAGATTGAGCTTTAGCCTTGATTATAATTGAAACTTAAGCTAATATTTCATATTCAGTTCCAACTGTAGGTTTTAGATTAGCTCACTAATTCATTTTCGCTATCAACCATAAATAGATGTAGCTTAACATTAGATGCCTAAGAATTTAGTAGCATTGTGTTTCTCTTTCCTCATTTCTTTGTTCTTATACTAGATTGTATTATTAGTGCGACTTTATGATTTGAGTTGTTTTAGTTTCCCTTTGAAGGGTATTAATATAGTTATTTACCTTTTGAAGAATAAATAAATATAAAATTGATAAAATTAAATATAAACACTAAAATGAAAGATAAACTTCCATCAATAGTGCTTATTTTATTTTTCATTTCATAACTTAACTTTTAATATTATTTGTAACTATCGTGGACGGCACTCATTTGCGTCATCTAATGTTTTCTATTTAATAGCAAATATAGCCACCTTTTGTTATTATCATCATATTGCTATCATAAAAGAATTTCATTAGGGACGTCAATTTTAACCCAGCCTGTTCTGACCTGATTTTAGCTCAGGTTGACTGAGTCACGAGCTGACCATGGGCTAAAATTGTTCGACTTGACCCGTAACCTGACTGGAAATACAAAAATGATGTCATTTTGTATTTTTTAGAAAAAAAGTAAAACTTGACTTATTAATATCCCTAAATTTCATCCTAACCACATAAAATGATGTTAATATAAATTTTTGTTTCGCATTTTTTTTTGCAATATGCTAAAATATTAAGGAAAATAAAATTTATGTTTTACTTTTTTTTCCTAATCCTTTTTAAGGATCAAGATGTATAGGTATCTTTTGCAAAAATACCTATGCATAGAAGCAAGTGGAAAGATATTGACGGAAAACAGAGTTGTAAGCAAGTTGTATGAAAAATAGATGTGAAACTAATTGGGATTAAGTATAATGTGTTTGTCAAAATTATTATATAAAAATAGTTAGAAAAAATAAAAATTCTTAGTTTATGAAATAATATAATGAAGATTAAAGAATCTGGTGGCACGAGTATTTGTAAGAAAGAACTCTTTTTCAAAGTAGCGTTAAAAATGTGGAAATCTGGCAGGAAGAAGGTGGATTAGTTAACGTTACGAGCGAAGGCCAATGCCTAGAGAGCCCAAACTAGATTCTCCCTTTCACGAAAATGCAAAGCATGAGGAAACCCTGCAAAGTTCATTTTTCTCCTTTTATTTTCGTTTTCAATTCCAATTTCCAAGTGCTGCCCTTGCTTTTAAAACAAACGCCGTCGTTGTATTGTTCGGACATTTGTCCGTGACAGCGCTAACTTACTGCTTGACCGCTCTGTATCATCGTCTTCATCTTCATGAATGGAAGATCACTTGCATTATTAAAAATGAGATTGTTGACGGCCATTGTTGCTCGGGGTGAGTCTTTGCACCTCCACTCCCTTCTTCATCACCACCACCGCAACAGACCCATCACCACCATATCCACGGCTGCCCTTCCCTCGACGGACTTCGACCAGACTGATGTTCCCTCTCTCCTCGTTTCAATCCTATCCAACCAAAACTGGCAGAAACATCCTGCCCTCCGCGTAGTTATGCCCATTATATCTTCATCTCACGTGTCCTCTCTGTTCAGCAACAATCCCGATCTTGATCCCCAGATCGCTCTCAACTTCTTCCATTTTGTTGGCCGGAGGCCCGGATTCAAACACAGTGTGCAGTCTCATTTTCTCCTTCTAAAAATTTTAATTCCTCATAACTTTGTTGGGATTGCTGAGAAAATGAGGATTTTTATGATTAAGCGCTGTGCTTCTGTCGATGATGTTTGTTTTGTCTTGGAATGTGTGAGAGAATTGAATAAAGATGATCATCCTTTTAAGTTTAAGCTCACGCTGAGGTCCTACAACGAGTTGCTTATGATGTTGTCAAGGTTTTCAATGATTGCTGAAATTAAGAGCGTTTATGCAGAGATGTTGACTGACATGATCTCACCAAATATATATACATTAAATACGATGGTTAATGCATATTGTAAGACGGGTGATGTGGTTGAGGCTACTGTATATGTGAGAAAGATTTTGCAGGCAGGTTTGAAGCCGGACACATTTACTTATACTTCTTTGATATTGGGTCATTGTCGGAACAAAGATGTAAATAGTGCATATAAGGTTTTCAAAATGATGCCTACAAAGGGTTGTCGAAGAAATGAGGTTTCATACACAAATCTTATACATGGTCTTTGTGAAGCTGGGACGGTAGACGAAGGCATTACTTTGTTTAGGAAGATGGGGGACGATGATTGTTATCCAACAGTACGTACTTATACAGTGATTATTGATGCATTGCTTAAAAGTAGTAGGGAAACAGATGCAATGAATTTGTTTAATGAGATGAGACAGAGAGGGTGTGAGCCAAATTGTCATACTTTCACAGTGATGATTGATGCAATGTGTAAAGAAAATAGGTTGGATTACAGTAGGAAAATGTTAGATGAGATGGTGGAGAAAGGATTAGTTCCTAACGTGGCTACTTATAATGCTTTGATCGATGGGTATTGCAAGGGTGGGAAAATAAAGGCTGCAGAAGAAATCTTTGATTTGATGGAGTTAAACAATTGCAAACCAAATGAGAGGACATACAATATAATGATATGTGGGTTTTGCAGACAGAAAAATGTGCACAAGGCGATGGCATTACTTAGCAGAATGCATGAGCAGAAGTTGACACCTAGCGTGGTAACCTATAATTCCTTAATTCATGGGCAATGTAGAGTAGGCAATATAAATGATGCTTATAGATTGCTTAATTTGGTTGAGGAAGATGGTTTAGTTCCTGACAAGTGGACTTATAGTATTCTTGTAGACACACTTTGTAAACATAAAAGAGTGGAAGAAGCACGTGCTGTATTTGATTCTCTGAAAGAGAAAGGCATAAAGGCAAATGAAATAATGTACACTACTTTGATTGATGGTTACTGCAAATATGGTAAAACAGATGATGCTAATGCTTTGCTAGATTGTATGCTTGCTAGTGATTGTTTTCCAAACTCATGCACTTATAATGTCTTGATAGATGGGTTGTGCAAAGGGGGAAAAGTAAAAGAAGCTTTAACAATGGTGCAGAACATGGATAGGATGGGTGTGAAGCCCACAGTTGCTACTTATACAATTATAATAGCAAAAATGCTTAAAGAAGGTGATTTTGACCATGCCCATAGGATTTTTGATCACATGATAACTACAGGATGTAAGGCTGATGCATACCCTTATACTGCGTTCATTCATATGTATTGCAGCATAGGAAACTTAGAGGAGGCAGAGACTATGATAACTAGGATGATTGAAGCAGGAGTAATGCCTGATTCACTGACTTATTCTTTTTTAATAGATGCTTATGGAAAATTGGGTTTGAAAAATTGTGCATTTGACGTGCTGAAGCGTATGTTTGATGCTGGTTGTGATCCTTCTTACCTTACCTATTCTATTGTAATCAAGCATCTGTCACGGGAAAACCTGATAAAGGAGAACAGCAGCGAAGCAGGACCTTCTTTGGTTCCAAATATCTCATTTTCTGATGTTGGTAATGTGTGGAAGTTGCTGGAATTTGAGACTGCTCGGGAACTTCTTGATAAAATGGTGACACATGGTTGTCCACCTAATGTTAATACTTATTCCAAATTCATCACAGGCTTTTGCAAGGTGGAAAATTTGGGAGTGGCCTGGAGATTGTTTGATCATATGAATGAAAAAGGAATGTCACCTTGTGAGGAAATCTATAACTCTCTTCTTGCCTGTTGCTGTGAATTGGGAATGTATTCAGACGGAATAAGGTTGTTGGATGATATGATGGAACATAAACATTTACCACTTCTAGATTCTTTGAAGATGCTTGTCTGTGGGCTATATGATGAGGGAAAAAAAGATAAGGCAATAGATGTATTTTGTAAGTTGCTTTCTTTTGGTTACAATAATGATGAGGTAGCTTGGAATATTCTCATTGATGGCTTACTGAAGAGTGGCTTTACTGATAGATGCTCTGAACTACTGGACATCATGGAAAAGAGAGGTCGCCAGGTTCATCCACGGACATATAAACTGTTAATCGAAGGAGTTCACTGGACATAATTCTTGGTTATATAGGGAAATTACTTTGATGGGGGAAAAATGGTTTTCCCATTTATTTCTTGTTATCATCTGGAGGCAAATGCAAGATGGAAAACTGTTAATTTTGGCATGCAATCTCAATAACAGCTACTTAAGGGTCAAATTTTGAAGGACAAGATTGGGCCTAAGATATCATCACTAGTTGCTGCAGAAGGTTTGTTACTTTATTGCTGGATAATGTGTGGGGTTGTGGAGTTCTACAATCACTGAAGTTATAAAGCCTGTAAGATCTTTAATGCTAGAACTTTTTCCTCTTTATAACTAAACATGCTGTTTGTCTTTCAATGTAGTTCATCTTATTAAATAAGCTATACAAGTGATTTTTTCTTGTTTCTTTCACAACCTATTGAGAGGTCATAGATGCAGTTATTGCTGCCAAGAAAGCTTTTCCATCATGGAAAAGCACTGCTGTTGCCTCTCATCAACCATCTTGTATAAACTACAATAACTTATTTGTAGGGATATGGTTGGAATACTTAATTGTTTTTTTAGTTATATTTTCTTGTGAATTCTTGGCTGTGAACAAAATTTACTTTCAGGATAAGCTAGCCATGATATTACCGAGCATAGTACATGGCAAGGTGACAGGCTTCATGGTTCAATCTAGAGTGCTTTCTTATTTCTTATTTCTTTTTACTAAAAGAATGCTTTCTGATTTCAACTTCTATTATTTGAGAATATTGGCTGCAACTTCATTCCTATTGATCAAAAGGACCTCGTTTGCTTCCTGTAATCTATGTATAGTTAACGCATGCTTGTGGAATTGCAGTTCAGATTGGTGAGTTTGATCCACGTGCACCCAATGGAGTGGATGCGTTTTGCATCAGATAAACTGTCGGTGGGTGTGCTTGGTTGCTCCCTCTAACTTTGAACCAATAATTCTAACCTGGTTATGTATGCTATACTTCCTGTTTCTTTCCCTTGGTTACTTGCCTCTTTCTTTCGCTTTCTCGCATATTTCCCTATCTGGAGTTTAACAATGATATGGACTTTTCAATTTTGTGATTCATCATGAACTTATAATGCTTAGGATACGAGGACAAAATATTAGATGACTGATGTGATTGTCCTAAGTTCCTGATGGGTGAATTTTGTCAATTTAGTTTACATAGGTATTCTTGATCATGTTATTGAAAGTGTCGGTTGTTTTATAGAGCCCATACCATCATCAAGCCAAAATGGGGTAGCAAAAGTATTTTTCTCCTCTCTAGAAATGGCTTATTTAATTTGTTCACATGTCACCGATTGCAATAACATAAAACAAATCTTTTGTGCTTGTCCCATGTGAGGATCCTAGAGACTTCTCATTTGATGCTTGTTACAGTTCTGTAATACAGCTTTACTGCATAAACAAATTCATAGCTCATAAGCTTGCTTGGAGTGCAGTTTATTTGGTAGTAGGATTACATATTTTGCTATATCTAATGCGAAATCCCCTGCCTGGATTGCTTTGGTAATGTAAAGCAAGACATGCTGATTAACTTCTTGGTTTAAAAACTAGGAGTTGACCGATAACATGCACCATGTGACTGTTCTAGCT
Organism: Erythroxylum alaternifolium; assembly: GCA_027478495.1. Taxonomy (NCBI): domain Eukaryota; kingdom Viridiplantae; phylum Streptophyta; class Magnoliopsida; order Malpighiales; family Erythroxylaceae; genus Erythroxylum; species Erythroxylum alaternifolium. The sequence goes on along the minus strand of JANIIA010000006.1, from coordinate 28,429,271 downwards.
CATGACTGCGCTGTAGTAACATGAATCAAGTTTGAGTTTTGAATAAATTCAATGGAAAGTTTCAATGTAGAGTTTTAATTCATAGACATTGTACTAGTGCAACTGTTTGGAAAAATTCGATAGTTTCTATGATTTGTCATATAACTAATTATGCGTTTGCACAATCATACTTCCATTTATGCTTGGGTGAAGTATGTATGGTCTCTTGATATGTTGAAATTATGACTCTGTTTGGTGTCTTCTGGTTTTACATTGTTCTTAGATGCTTTTATCATTAATGTACCCTGCAATCAATACATTCACATGGAGTCTATCTAGTTAGATATGTCACTGGTTTGTCTGGTATAACTTGCAGAATGACTGAGGAGGAGGCTGGTTTGCCGGACTGACTAATTGGCATAGAGAGTTAATAGGTACTTCGAAGAAAAGGCACTTGTGCAAAAGCACTTGAAAGTTAAAAGCAGGTACTGACCCCCAGAGCAGACCTTGGTTAGTGATTAGGAAAAAGGTATAGACATATGTAAGTGTAAAGGTATCTTGAGCTGTAACTAAGGAACGGAACATGTAAATGTCTATGCCTCTGTTGTACAGTTTCTATAAGGTTTCTTACCTTGTATGTGGCGACTTAATCTCTTAATTGTATATTACGCTAGCTTTCTTTTTCTTTTGTTCTGTATGTTTCTCCATATGATTGTTATACGCCTTAACTCTCTCTTAACCAGTATACTATTTTTAAGTTCATGGTGAGTGAAATAATCCTTGAGTCCTTGTATTAATTATTAACGGGCATGATAAACTAACAGGCGAAGGATAGGACTGAATAAATAGATTAGTAGAGTGTTATCGATAGTGGTGCACGGCTTGGTTTTGGTGGGAACTTTTCGTGTTAACAAATCCAGTGACGTCGCCATTCTCCTGATCCAATGATCCAAAGGCATCTTTTGCAGGTAATCTTAACTTCTGGTATAGCTTCTTTTCACATTACAAAATTAAACACTGTTCTCCAAGGAAAAGAATAAAAATAAAGATGAAAGTATTTTATCAAGGGAGTTGACTATTGGACCATTTTTGTAGAATACCAAGACTCCGTGAGCACTTTCCCTTCCGCTCATATTAGCAATGCTTCGCATTTGGTATGGGAACACCAAGCACAGCAAACCTACCGGTTTCTTCGGCGGAAAGTCACCTAATAGAAGTGTGTCACCAGCGGCCACGCTCCTTCCATCAGAGAGGATTTCCATGGCAAAGAGTTCTTGTCCTCGTGATGATTGTCACAACAACAAAATAAGGAAGTTTTAGACGCTTACACTTAGACGCATCTAATAAGTATCGAAAATGATATAAAAATTGGTAAAATTCTTAGACATTTAGTGAAGATAGTAAAAGTTGTCTACAATATATACTAAAAAAGTGTCCAAAACTTAGATTTGTTATTATCAATAATATAATAAATTAATTTAAATTTAAATTTAAATTTTGATTTATTTTGTCATAATAATAATTACTAATACAAATTCCATTTATTTCAATACAACATTTCATTATGAAAAATTAAATTTAGTTAAATTATTATTGTTTGTTTCCATTTTTTATTTTTTATTTTTAAATTTAATAAAAATTTATTTAAATATTTAATTTTTATTTTTAATTTTGATTTCACAATGTGGCACTCTTTTATATTATATTATTGGAAACGAAATCCTCTATATCTACCAATATGTATTAACTCAATTCTAGGCAACAATAAGTAGGATTAACAATAATGTACGATTAAAAATAATATACGAGTGCGTGTAACAAAAGTAAAGATCTGCTCCTCATACACTTGCCCATCACATGGTCCTCTGACTTTTCAACACAACACCAAACTTCCCCATACATTTGTTCAGTAGTTTTGAACATTACGCAATTATTTAAGGAGTAGATTGCCAGGACACGTCGTCGCTTCTTACCTATCTTCTGAAAACGTCGTCGCTTGAGCTGGAAAAATAACATTGCCGCCCTCCTCTGTTAACATTTCATTACTCACTTTCCATTTTTCGCAGCTTTTCATTACTCCTCTGTTGACAAAGGAAAAGAAGACAAGAAACAAGAAGGAAAAGGTTGA
>JANIIA010000006.1:28346709-28359389 GCA_027478495.1 Erythroxylum alaternifolium | reverse complement strand
AACATATTTACTAAAAATAAACATTACATATATTAAAAAACACAGATTATGTAAAAATAAACCTTGATGAAGAGCAAGAAATGTCGGTGAATTCGCTATTGAAGAAGAGCAAAAAATGCTAGTTGATTCGCTGATGAAGAGTGTAAGTCCTCCTGGTGGCCTAAGCTCCAGTACCACACAAGGTAGAAGTGAAGTTTCTATTGAATTGAGTGAGATCCTTGTTTGGTTTTAAAATGGACGCAAAATAAAGCAGAAGTGAGAAGAGGAAGAAGCACAGATGAAGAAAATGAAATAATCTGTGGGGCTGATGGCTTATAATGCAGGAGACCACCCCGCCATTCAAAATAGCGGGGTCTCTTTGCAGGAGCCAGCATTATTGCTGGCTCCCTGACCACCCTGTCATTGTGAATGGCGGGATCTCTCTGCTCCATACGAGAGCCAGCATTATTGCTGGCTCTCTGAAAAAGCTGCACCGTTGGGGGTGCAGCCTTTCTTCTCACCCCGCCATTCACAGTGGCGGGGTGGCCACGTGGTCTCTCCACGTGCTCCCATCCCGCTATCCTGCATGACGGGGTGGTTACGTAGTATCCATGTGACCATCCCGCCAACCAATATGGCAGGCTATTTTGCACCCCGCCAAATCCGACGGCAGGGTGTCTTATATCCAGCAACCTTCTCCTATTTTCTCCCACATTAGGGACAGAAATTTTATTTTATAATAGAATGAGAATTTACCCGAAGATTGGCATCAGATTCAGCTTTTGCTCTCGTCTGAAGTTCGCAGAATTTACTATCAAAGGCAAAGCCAGCTACTACAAAACATCTGATATTGTCGCCATTAGTAAATGGTCCCCTGTGCTTCCGCAGCTTTTCCCAAATTGATACTAACTGGAGATGATTTCCCATTGCCAGTTTAGCTAGGCCCACAGATTCTCGATATATAATTATCTAGACTGTCAAGGAGCAACCCACAGCCACAGCAAAAGAAAAGAATTTTGTGCTTTTACATAGGAAAAAGCGAGAGATAGGTCTAATTAGACGCGAACATTTGGCTTCGCTCCACAGTAGTTGATATGGAGCAAAATTCAGTAAGCACTTCACATACGCTTGTTAGTGTTAAACGACTTAGGTGCCTTTTTCTTCTACAATCAGAAAAAATGGTCTGTACATAATGACGGACTTGGACAAAAGTTGATCACAGAGCAATTAACAAGAACGAATTGAAAACAATGTCAGGATCTTCAAATTATAAAGCCAAGTCTGTGTAATCTTGCGACTAAACGATTGTTGTTTATACTTCAAAAACATGAGGAAAATACTATATTTGCTCCGAACTCCTACCTCTCTCAAACCTTGCGAAAACTAACCTTCCAGCTGAAATGGATCTCCTCATCGCCAGAGGACTTCTAGCCAAATTCAAGATCCCACCTCTGTACTTCTCTGAATCTCTTACTTGATAGTCATCACTATCATCTTCTTCACTTACACGCAATATATCGGCAATAGAAGTTTGGCTTTGACACGCAGAAAAATTCAATGAGACTGACCTTCTTATCATCTGGTTTGTATGATCTTGTCCAACTTCAATGTCAATAGGTTGTTCCGTACCCTCAACACATTCAACATCTTGAGTTGAATTCTTTGGTACTTCATCATCAACAACAAGAGTAAGAAGAAACTCTTCATGAAAATTTCCCGACTGTGAATCTTGAACAACTGAAATAGCATCATTAGTTCGATGTTGGAATTGAAGTGAGATTGCGTTAGAACTTTGAGTAGGAATTTCTTGGTTTGGTTGTGGCGGCAAAATGTTGGCCGACACAATACTGGCGCGACAAAGTGGGCAACTAGCGTGAGACCTTAGCCATGTATCGATACAAGGAACATGAAATGCATGGCTGCACTTTGGCAACAACCTTAAACTCTCGTTTTCCTGGAACTCATTTAGACAAACAGAACAATCCGTGCCTTCGAAAAAGCCATCTCCTCTCCTGTACTTGAACAAAGTAATGGACTTTATGAGTGCCTCGTCCAATCCACTTCCGGTACCTTGCCAAGCCTCGCTAGTAATTGGATCGCGATTTTCGCTCATTTCCAATCTACCGTCTCCTTGGCCTCGCCTCCAACAGTACTTAGAAATGATGGTATAATAGCTAATCAATATGAAAGCACTTGCTAGGATGCCAATGAGAGCTATAATGAGAGGTGAAAAGTCGGTGCCAGAGCCATCATCTTCAATGCTAAAAGGTGGCGGAGGCGGGAAAATGATATAACACCACTGGGGGCAGTATACGCTGCAAATCCCTTGCGAGCAATCTCTATATGCATCGTATGGTGGCCATGGATTTTGGCTGGTAACAGAAGTCATGATAGCTCTGCTCAATTCTGAATCAGAACTTCTGATACAATGCTAATGTTTCCACCATCAGGAGGGGGAGGAGGGAAGAAGAGGAGAGAAAGTAAAGTGGAAGGGAAAAAAAGGAAAAGGAAGTCGGAAAAGAGGGGAAGAGCTTAGATGGGAAGATAAGCAAAGCAGAGGAGATAGAAGGTTGATGTGTCACATTGTCACTCTCCTTTCTTTCCCTTCTTTATTCTCCTTTAGTCTTTTTTTCTTTTTTTTTTGGTTTAATTGTACCATTGTATCTGTATGTGTGGTCTTTGCTCTTTTTTTTTTTTTCTGGACTTTTTTTCGTTCATGGTTGGTTGACTAAACTTGTTGGATTGCGGATATTGTTTCACATCATAGAGTGATTATTCGTCGAAGTTGGTGATGTAGTACCGTCCAAGCTTGGTTGGTTGGTAAAGTATTGGTCACTGCTCTCTTTGCATTTCCTGTGGAAGTCACCATATTTTCAACCAACCGGAGCGATAGGAATAGGATTGTGCCAAGTTCAAAGAATTGGTCGCTAACTTGAGAGGAAATGGTCACGTGAGTCGATCTGACATCTTATTGGTCCAGAACTTGTCCGTTATCCGTTCGTGTGCTTGTGCACACCATTGTGTAGTTCCCAAGGAATGGATTAGAATAGACTTTGCGTCTATTTTAGACTTTGTCGTTCCCAAGTACTAACCGATGATAAATATAGAAAGCATAAAAAGCATAATATTGTGTTGGGCGCTGCTAATAAAAGAAAATTGGGTCTTTTGCCTCTCTAACATATTAGTAGAAAGACCTTAGTCATGCAAAACACATCAATAGTAGTATTTAGGATGAAGTTTTACAGCCTAATGCATGGCTGTGTCCTATTTCAGCCGCATACAAGCTAACCTTTGCGTTTTCTGCATTTTATTATGTGCATACACAATATGCAAAAATTACAGGTCCAGCTCTACTCATAGGATTCGAGAACCGCCTAATGAATTGATAATTATTCCCTAGATGTGACCCAGATCAACCATCGTCGCAGGCGATTTTCTGAATAGTTTATCTGATCAACGACATCACTCGTCATAAATTATTATTAATAGTGATTTGTTACCAAACATCAGCTAGTTAGTCATTGGGTGCACCATAACTTGTAATAGGTGTACCAAGATAGACAATTACCAATTAGATAAGATTTTTGTGGCACAGGCAAGAATGATCTTACATTCACATGTTCAATTTCTAGTCATTTTAGTACTTATTACGTGTGTCCTTGCGGTTATATAGGGTTCAGTTCACGTAACAAAAAGTTTTCTGAAGACCTACAGTTACTCTTCCCTGTACTCAATGATGATGATGATTATTGACAAAAGAATACCTTCACTAAGTAGCGGATGAATCCAAAGAAATATCCCCAAGCCTGTTCAGAGGAAATTACCCATTCATGGAACATAAACAACATGAGATAAACTCCTTTATTCTTCAGAAATCTGTTAAACAAAATTTCACTGGGACTTACAATGAGACAACGTTGTCAGAAACTACAAATGCTACAGAGATTTATAATATAACATTGTAAAATCCACCATGAAAAGTCTCCAATGGGTACATATGTATGTATGTATGTATGTATATAAATGACACCACAAGATACGCTGAAGAAAACTAAAAATGTCGTTCCTATAGTCGATGAAGTAGGGAGTCGGACGTTTGGACATGTTTATTCTCTTCTCAACTTCTACAAGAAAGAATAGTGGCTAAAGTCACTGTAATAAATTATCTGACAGTTTCTTGGTTCTAGGCTTTATCTCTTCTTCTTTCATCCAAGGCCTGTTTGGTACAACACATAAACAGGGACAATCAAAACAATGTAACTCTTATACAAAAAAAAAGGGGCCACCACCAACCCCAACCTTCAAACAGAAAAATAAGTGACATATTACATAAAAACAAATATTCTTCTTTGCACACTGACTGATACCTGTAAGTGCTCAGCTATACAAACCGGGGAATGAATACACTTGGATATCTTACACAAAGTTTTACCAGTATTATGATTCTGGTTAAATCTACTATAGCATCTACTGTTTGAATTGTCAATTTATGAATGCCGAATAGCATATCTTCCCAGTATACTGAATACAACTGCTTTTTCACCATATAGTGCTTTACAAGGTAGATGATTATTGAAAATTTGTAAACTAGACCATGAAATCAACGATGATTAATATGGAAGATTAACCTAATAATAGAAAACATAAGTTCCAAAGGAAAACTATATAGCTTTTGTTATAGAAATTGCACATTTTATTTTAAAAACACGTGTTTTCATTTCGTTAACAATTTTGATTTGAAGAAATCATCCGTTGCTACTTTACAAAACCATGGATCACAATTGCATTGAGTTCATTTTAATAGTAGTGTTACTGTTTACTTGATGACCTTTAATTTTCCTATAGAAGTGGAAAATCTACGGATATTGTTCAATTACTGCTTAAAAAGTTGATTTAGAAAGGAAGCAGCAGCACCGAATAACTGTCCAATCTAATGACATCGAAAAATGTTTGCGTCTGCCAAACAGAAAAAATATGACAATAAATTTTGCAAATACATCTGTTGAGTTCCAACTTCACAGAAAGAGCGACTATGTAAGTTAAAGAGCAAAAAAGCTTTTTCACATGCACAATTGCAAAGCTGAAAATTTTCTCAAGCAGACTTGAAGGAAAGAAAAATATTACCTTGCTCTGGAACATCCTCATTGTCAACACAACAGTATCCCGCATTCTACAAGAAAATTTTCGTAACTCAAAATAATCTCCAACTTATTTATAGTTCATCAGAACTGAGAGCAACATGCTTCAAGTTTCACAAAATAAGTACAATTTCTTTGTCCAATTTAAGGTGTAAACTTATGCAATAAAAGTAAAATGATATACTAGAAACAAATCATGTGAGCCACAAGAGAGCATTACAGAAGCTCTAGACAAGTTTAACCGTGCTGCTTAATTGTAGAAGAGGTAGATCAGTAACAAGTAAAGGCGAAAAAAAATGAGAACTAGTCCTTTCATCTAATTGTCTGTCATAGAAATTTCATTGATCATGAAAAATGCTAGCGTGAAGTATCATTCATATTGTGCCTGAATTAACTGAAGTTGAAAGCAACAATTATTATACAAAGATCATGGACATTTTTAACCATTTCACCATTCTCTTTACTTGTATTTTCACTCGTCATTGATGACTCATGCAGTGCACCATCCACCGCTAGCAAATACACTTTAAGAATCGAGTAAAGCAAAAACATTGGTCATATTTTCACTCTCTGTCACAACAGCCCCAACATATAAAATCAGTACAATCCAAAACATAGGTGACGGTTTATCCTCATGTCACAAAAGTTTGAGTAACACTGACCTAACCGTATATGCACTGAGAGGATGAGAAGATCCATCAGAACATGACAGAAGAAATTGTGCTGACAGGCCAGAAGGAATTTTGATCTGTAACAAATCAACATATATCAAGAACATGAAAGTGTGAAAAGTTCAAAGACAAGAAGCTGCAGATGCATGCTTGTAAATTAAGAACCCTAAAGTGGGAGTGCTTTTGGAATATATAAGAATTAAAAAGAAAACAATCCTGATTTGTCATGTCAGATGAGGAATTGGTGTAAATAATAAAGATTTGCCCAAAAAACTTCTTTAGATCACGTGAAAATGATAATTATGAGCTAATCAAGATCAAAGAGCTCCCAATATTTAGCTAACTGTTTGATGTATACAGTTAATACAGTTTCACCAGAGGCCCAAAAAGAGTTTCTACTTGTTGGAAGCAAAGAAAACGAGCTGAAGATGAAGAAAAGGCTAGTAGAAAAAGAATAAGGACAAAAGGATGAAAAGTAAAGGACAAACCGACAAGTTCTTTGAGAATATCTCTGATTTTATGAGAATTTCTTCACTACTGTTCTTGATTTGGTAGCATGACCGTTGCAAAATCAAAGTTGTCGGCTTCCAATTGTCAGGATAGTCTGTCTATAAAAGGAAAAAACCTGAGTTACACAAATTCAATAACACCATGATGCAGGAATTTTCAATGAACTCTAAATCCATTTTAGAAAACAAAAAAAGAGCTATACAATAATGAACATATCCTCTGTAAAGCAGATCAGATCTTTTTATATAGCATGGTAGACCTATGAAGCAAGGAAAAAAGGAATCATCTAGTTGAATTGAACGAGATTATGTGAAGATAACCATTACTCTAACTTGAGACATCAACCTCAAAAATTTATCTGCTAGTATCAAGATAACACCAGAAAAATTCACTTCTAACCTTTAAAAATCAAAGCGATACGCAATATGTGCATTGTTAATACACAAAGTTAACATATAAATCCCATAATTTTAGAACACAGAATCTCCAACATATAAATCCTTAATGTCACAATCATAATATGGTTCCAGATGTTGAAACATAAAACAACTGCAGTCTCCACTCCACCCAAATCCCGACTTACCCAACTTTTTGCTCAATCAAAATCAGATCAGAAAAAGGAATGGGCAATATCAGTTGTTCCTTTATACCACAGGTGGTAGGGGAGGGTTAAGATGTTTCCCAAAAAGATCAGCGGATCAATTGTGAGACAATAGGTCTACAAGTTCATGAGTCGTTAAGTACAACATCAAAAAACTGTACAATCTGTGACTAATACTTCGGATATTACATTTTTGCAAATGAAGTTACAATCCACTTCTATGTGCTTTGTCCCCTCATGATAAATTGGGTTGGATGATGTGAGCAGTACTACTTAATTATCACATATCTGGTTCGTGAGCTTCAGTAGAGCAGTCTAGATAGATAAAAAAATTTCATCTTTTGTAGAAAATGATGTGGCTGTATGTAACCATAACATGCAACATGTTTTGCTCTGAACATCATAACACAGATATCAAAGATGTAAGTGGGGCAGTGTGAAAGATATGGGATGCCCAATTCCATATAGCATGACATATGTACATGTTCAAAATAAACAAACCTTGGTGGTGTTGGGTAGAAAGCCAACAATAGAGCATCATGTTAGGAAAGATCTATATTAGACGTTAGGGAAGATCTATATTAGCAAAAGTATGATATCCTCTTTGTTGTGTGATTTTCTCTTTATTCCTAAGATCTTTTCCTTGCATAATTGGTTCTATATAAAGGCAACAAGGGTCTTGAGTTATGATAAAGCCCTCAATTAACTATTCTTTAATTTTCACATGGTATTGGAGTAGAGTTAATTTCCAAACCTCAAAATCTACTTTACCGTAAAACCCAACATCTTCTAACCTATCCAAAACACTTATCTCCATTTACCAAAACCAAAAACCAAATACATAGAAGCAATTAGGAGGTGCCAATGACCACCAATACCAACAATGCCGCCGGAAAATCACCTACTCGCTAGCACGTGGGCATCACGGGTCGTCATCTGGCGACCTCCGGCGACAGTAGCTTGATGGGTCAACTCACCTCTTTGTCCTAAATGGAGTTTTGGTCTTGTTTTATGTCAAAACTAACCAAAAAATGGGTATTTTGATAGTAGTAAAGTCTTTTATATGTTTTGGAACATCGTCAATAGTGTCACCAGTGTTCGCTTAGCCAAGAATTCCGTCAGATATACCTGGGAGATGTCAGATTCTAGTAGTAAAGCATTGACAAGTGTTCCGACAATGGCCTTAACTTTGTGAATCACCAAACAGTGTTTCAATGATAATGACTATTCTTTCTAGTCTAAGGATGTAGAATTGTTCTTTAGAGGTCAAAGAAAGTTGTCACATCTTACATCTGATCCCCCAACTGATCAAAAAATACTAGAAAATTGGCAAGCTAATAAGGCACAATTACTACATATTCTTCTCGATCCTATGGAAACTGTAATCTCGGTCCTATCATCCCATGTTAGCACTTGTAAGCAAGCTTGGAACTATGCTAAGCTTCTTTACTCCACTAATAAGCTTCGCATGTATGATATTTCTGTCGACTTATTTCAGTCCAAACAGGAGGGAAGTTTGATTGAATACCTTGGGAAAGTGAAACGTGAATTTGAGGAGTTGAATTCTCTACTACCAATCACATCTGATATTAAGGAGATGCAAATTCAAATAGAGCACCTGATGACTATGACATTTTTTGGCTAGATTGAAACTCGAATTTGAGCTTGTGCGTGCACAAATCTTGGGAGGAGTAGACTTTCCATCTTTAGTTGAAGTATATTCCAAACTCTCTCGATCTATAACTAAGGCAAATCCACCCGAGAATAACTCTAATAGGTCAGCACTTGCAGCATAATTTGGTTCTGAAAGTTGAAGGAAGTCATGGTGGAAGTTGAGGAGGACATTGGTGGTAGAGGAGGACGTGGTAGAGGCTCACGACTCCATTGCACATATTGTGATAAATGCGGACGTGATGAAAAGTCATGTTGGGATAAATATCCCCATTTGTGAGCTGCTTAAATTGCATCTCTTAAGAACATTCTTCGGCTTCAACTTCACAATCGTCAGTTACTTTATCTCAGGATGAGTATACTAAGTATCTGCAGTATTAGTCAGCTTAGTCGACATCGTCTTCTTTTATGGCATCAGTGGCTCATCAAGGTAACCCAACCACCTATTATTCATCTGTCCCTAAAAAACACTCATGGGTACTAGATTATGGTGCCACTGATCATATTTCAGGTAAAATAACCAACTTTAACCATATCTTTCCGTTGCTTGCCTCTCATAATGATAAACTTACTATTGCTAATGGATCTACTGCCACCATTAAAGATGTCGAATCCTCTCATCCTTGTTTTTCTCTCACATTATTTGTACAAAACTTTCCTTTCAATCTTATGTCTATGAGCAAATTGACTAAACAACTAAATTGTTCTGTATGCTTCTACCATGATAATGTCATTATCTAGTATTTGAAGACCAGGATGACAATTGGAGAAGGGCGTGAATCAAATGAAATGTACTATTTTAGAAGTAGCAATCATCCATCACATGCCCAATGTCAATCCCTCTCATTGATATCCATAGTCAATTGGGTCATCCATCATTAGAAAATCTCAAGAAAGTAATGTCGGGGTTAGATTCTATTTCTAGTTTAAATTGTGAGTAGTGTCAATTTGGCAAACATCATCATACTTTGTTTTTCACTCAAGTAAATAAAAGAATTGAAAAACCTTTTATGTTAATCCATATAGGTATTTGGGGTCTGAGTCATGTCAAGTCTAGGTTAGGATTTCAATTTTTCTGATTTTTATTGATGATTTCTCTCAAATAACTTGGTTATATCTAGTGAGAGGTTGTTCATAACTATTCTCTACATTTTGTTCTTTTTGTACTGAAATTCAAAATCAGTTTAATTCCCAAATCAATATTCTACGTAGTGATAATACTAAAGAATATTTCTCTAGCTCATTCTCCAACTACTTGAAACAACAAGGTATTCAGCATCAATCCTCTTGCCCACACACTCCTCAACAAAATGGGGTAGCTGAGCAAAAAATCCAACATACTGTTTAATCCACATAAATGTACCCAAAAGTTTCTGGTAGATGTTGTACTCATTGCATGTTTTCTTATCAATCGAATGTCATCTTTTGTGTTAATGGGTAAGACTCCATTCTCAATTCTCTTTCCCTATCAAGACCCTTCTTCCATTGATCCTCGAGGATTCGGTTGTGTTTGTTTTGCTCATCAGTTAGATCCAAAAGCTATAAAGTGCAATTTTCTCGCAAACTCTCATTTGCAAAAAGGGTATGAATGTTTCAACCCCTCATTGAATCAGTTTTTTGTATCCTCTGATGTTACATTCTTTGAAAGACACACCATAATTTCTGATGCGTAATCTGTCTCTACTAACACTGATGAGTGTCTACCAATTCCTTTTGTTCCTTCCCAAACAACTCCCAATTACATTGCTCCTGACATTAATCCTACTCCTTTGGAACGTCTGTCTCGCCTTGATTTGTAGGTTTATACTCGACGCACTCATCATGAAGTACGACTATGATTCACGCTCGTCACCATTGTCTTCTCCATCTTCAACTCCATGATGACCTTGATTGGCCCATTACTCTCCATAAAGGAAGAAGGACTTATACATCTCACCCTATTTCAAACTTTGTTTGTTATAACTCATTATCACCGTGATATGCTACTTTTGTATCCACTTTGTCTTCTATACCTGTAACTAAGTCTGTTTCAGAAGCCTTGGATCATCCTGGATGGAAACGTGTCATGGAAAAAGAGATGTTGGCTTTGCAAGCTAGTAATACATGGAGCTTAGTTACTCTTCCACATCGTCAAACAACTGTGGGTTGTCGTTGGGTGCTCAATGTTAAGGTCAATTCTGATGGCACGATTAATCATGTAAAAGCTCGCTTGGTAGCTAAGAGTTATACACAGATGTATGGTATGGATTATACTGAAACCTTTCCTCCTGTAGCCAAATTAACATTTGTTCCTATTTTCATTGCACTGGCAGCCACCCATAATTGGCCTTTTCATCCACTTGATGCAAAAAATGATTTCCTTCATGGTGATCTTCAAGAGACTATTTTTATGGAGCAACCACTAGGGTTTGTTACTTAGGGGGAGACTGCTTTAGTTTTGTAACCTTAACAAATCTTTGTGTGGTCTAAAACAGTCACCGAGAACTTGGTTTGGGCACTTTAGTACAGTCGTTATGAAGTTTTGCCTGCATCGATGTGGGGTGGATCACTCTATGTTTTATCGTCACTCCGAGGTTGGTAAAATTCTTTTGATCATCTATGTTTATGACATTGTTATTACAGGAGATGATAAAATAGGAATCCAAATCTTTAAAGTCATTCCTATAGACCAAATTTCAAACAAAGGATCTTGGTTTACTAAAACATTTTCAGGGTATCGAGATAGCAAGGTTGAAGATGGGAATTTATCTATCTCAAAGCAAGTACATCCTCGATCTTCTAGAGGAAACAAGTTTGTTGGGAACAAAACCAGTTGATAGCCCCATGGAACCAAATGTGAAACTTAATGCTAATAAATGAGAGCAGTTGGAAGATCCAAGTAGGTATCGAAGACTTGTCGGTAAACTAAATTATTTGATTGCTACTCGTCCAAATATCTTGTTTGCTACAAGTGTAGCGAGTCACTTTATGGAATCTCCGCGAACTAGTCATTGGGATGCAGTTATTAAAATTTTGAAATATTTGAAAGACTCTCCAAGGCAAGGTCTTCTTTACCAAAATCATGGACGCATTTGGATTCAACAGTATACAGATGCAGATTGGGCAGACTCTTATAACCGATGGTCTACTTCAGGCTACTATGTATTTTTGGGTGAAAAGATGGTGTCATGGAAAAGTTAAAAGCAGTCAGTTGTTGCACGTTCTACTGCTGAGTCTAAGTATAGGGCCATGGCGTATACTACATGTGAGTTGATTTGGTTGAAGCATCTTCTTGGGGAACTTGGTTTTGGGCACTTCGCTCCAATGAAGTTGATGTGTGATGATAAAGCAGCCATTCATATTGCCTCAAATCCAATCCTTCATGAGAGAATCAAACACATTGAGGTGGATTGTCACTTTGGCTTCAAGAAGGATTGATTGAGACACTACATGTCAAGTCAGAAGATCAACTTGCTAACTTATTCACCAAGGCATTGGGGGGGTCACAGTTGAAATCCATATGTAACAAGCTTGGAGCTTATGATACATATGCTTCAGCTTGAGGGGGAGTGTTAGGAAAGATCTATATTGGACGTTAGGAAATATCTATATTAGGAAAAGTATAATCTCCTCTTTATTGTGTGATTTTCTCTTTATTCCTAAGATCTTTTCCTTATGTAATTGGTTCTATATGAAGGCTACAAGGGCCTTGAGTTATTATCAAGCCCTCAGTTAACTAGTCTCCGATTTTCACACATCAATGCAAGTTCAATGGGATTACTTAGCAAGTGAGACATTTGAGAGGACAGTGAGGTGATTCTCAATCACTAATTATGAAAACCATATAAGTCCTGTAGTAATAAGTTTGCGGTAGTCATCAAGGTGGCAAAGAACTTTGGAAGAAAAATACTGAGAGAGATGCAGAAGACAACACTTGTGCAGAGAAGGGTGCAAAGGAGGGCAAGGTCATTCTAGAACTATGAAATAGTTGCAGTCTTTTCCTTTTGGCTCTTACTAAATCCTAATTAAGAAGATAAAGCGATAGAATCTGTCACTAACTGTCTGTTTGGTTGCTGTCTTCAAGATGCAGAGACGGGACGAGACAGAAATCTGAAGACGGAACAGAACAAA
>JANIIA010000006.1:28330733-28346609 GCA_027478495.1 Erythroxylum alaternifolium | reverse complement strand
CAAGAATTTCCGTACCTCAGTTTTGAAAGGAACAAAAATTTCTGTCCTTGTCCTCTGAAGACGGAACAAAAATGAGTAAGGACAGCAAGCAAACAGGACGAAGGACAGAACTTTTGCGTCTTTGTCCACCGTCCTCACCCCTGAAGACATTAACCAAACACAGGGTAAAGGTGGCAGCACCAGGCAGCCTAAAGATGGCAAAAGATGTAGGGTCAAAGGAACATTAGAATATGCTGAAGAGGAGGACGCTGACAGCTGTTGCTAGCATAGAAGAAATGATGCCAACAGAATGTGCTAATGACTAAAATACTATTATCATTATCTAGTATAACACTCAAAACTATCAAATAGAAGTAAACTTGCATGCAAAATAATATTAAATGTAGCTTCCAATATCAGTAATGACAGATTGTCCACGTACATATTAAGTAGAAATAAAGTTACCAGCAAAAGAATATTAAATGTTGCTTCTTCTTTAGCGATGTATGTCTCAATCTCTCGTTGCATATTTGGATCTGCATGACAAGAAAATTAAAGTTGAAAATTATGCCATCATGAGGTAAAAGGTCAACAAGAAATTCACATAATAAGTCTTTGTGGTGTTTGTCAAATGAAAAATAAAAAAAAATAACCAAAAGAATAAAGAAACGAAGGCTTAAAATCAACTTAGAACCTTTTTGAATTTGCTCTATGTTACTTGTCAAAGGTAGGTAATAAAATAAAATAAATAAAAGACTAAAGAAGCAAAAGGATAAATCAACTTAGAATCTTCTTTGATCCAAGTTCAAAAGAAACAGTGTCCAATAGATTAATTCAAACAGATGTTGAGTGCCCTTACTATTCTGCAACATAGATTAAAATGTTTCCAAAATGCAGAGGAATGCCTTAAGCAAAAATCTCAATGTTTCAGTCATTCAAGAAGAGGGGGCAGAAAGCAAACTGTTACATTAACTCTACTTGCTGGCTTGTACATAAAGCCAAGTAGCATAAAAATAATTTTATGATAAAAAAAATAAAGAAATAGAAATGAAAACAGGAGCTTGTTATACTTTTTAGTTTAAGGCAGAAAAAAACCGTGATGTTTAACAATATAAAAGTATAACCAATCCCAAAAATGAGTATTTTAAGTTTTAAAGTAGCGCATGTCAAGCAAGAGCACGCCAACCGCCAATCATAAAAGTTTCTTAAAGCCACAAATTGAATTTACTTTAGAAAAACTGCGTGATAAAAATTAAAAATAATTGTCATCAAGACCGGTGTAATGTTATAACCAAGATTGCCAAGAATCTTAATACCCACAGACATTGATCTGTTTCTAACACTTACCACATCTTATTTTATTCTGATCATTTGCAAAAAGCCTCACCAGATCTCCCTAATAAGAATGCACAGAGAGACAAATGTAAGACAATCACCTAATGAGAAACTTATCTCCGGTTTCCTTAGCAGAGATTCCTTAATGCAACAGAAGTTATAGATACGAAAAACAAAGAACCTAAATTCCCAATTAAATTGGTTAAATTGGGGCCTTGGTGTGACACATCTTAATGTTCAATATTAAAGCTTATCTACTACAAAGACCACTAAAATGTAGTATGCACACCCAGGTACATATATATGAACAGTTTTATGTAAAACATGTTACACAACTCCACTAAGAATGTCAAAATATTGGTTTTGCTTTTGTTTATAAAATACTGTATGCTTTAGTTCATTTTCATTGCTGAATTAGCTTTTATCACATAATAACACTAGAAAATGCTTACTGGGTTGTAAAAGAATCATTATTCAAATAATAACCTGTCGGCCTTGCTCATCCATTGGTATACACTCAACAGCAATCAGCTTATCAACATCATCAGCAGTGACAGTATATTCCGGGTTTGTAGCCCCTAAGTCAAGCATTTTCAATTACATTATGAATACGTATACATTATTAAACTAGAGATTACAAGTAGTAAAAATTTCCGTAAGTACTTACCTTCAATATACTGTGTAGTTCCATCTTCAAGATGGCGAACCCACTGAAAGATGCAGAGAGAAGTTCCACGTACAGGATATCCACATCCAAGCAGTTTCTCTCCAGGAGTAGCATCGCCAATAATCTGAAAGCCCTCTATACCAGGACCCTCTGGAATTGAGAAAGATGAATTAAGTTTGCTAACATCACTGGGCTCATAACCCAATTGATCATGATCATGTTCAGTTTTAAGATACTTACCTTCAGAAACAGAAGCAATCTCATCATTCACATTGGATTGATGAAGCACGTCCTTGTTTACTTCTCCTGCTTTTGCATTTGACATACCTTTATCTATAAATCTATTGGAGGTCAGATCAGGAACCTTCCTGCAATGCAACAATTTTAAGAATAAGACAGTATATATCATGGCATAATAACAAAAAGGCATCACAGGAATTAGACAAGACCAAAATCAGTGACCAGCCGTGAATTAAGGCACGAAAAGAACACATTGGATTAATCATATCAGCCATAATACACAATTATGTAAGTTGGTATGAATTTTGAGACTCAAGCTTACAGAGAACATTAAGAAAAATTTTAAGCAAACCCAAGAACTCCAACAATTTTAATCAAATTCCAGGTGAAATGATTTGAAATCACAGCTTGCAAGAGAAATTCTGACATTTAGATCACGAACATCTAATCTATACTCACATGATCAAGAAGATCTAATCTATACTCACATTTTCATAAGTAAGGATAAAATTTAAGCAAGGAGCTGAAGCAATTCAAGGTGGTAGCCAATAATCATACAAATCCATAAGCATTCAGTTCTTTGGGATAAACAAGTTAATGAAAACAGGGATGGAGAAAGATAGACAGATTCCAAGAAGTGATTCATGAAGATGGAGGAGAACAAAAATTGTTCAAATTAGCTCCTTATAAAAATAATGAAAAAAATAATTAAATTACAAAATGATAGAGAATGTATCTCCTACAGTTACTATTTCATACCCTGGAATCCAGTAAAAAAAACAGTCTCAAACTTGAATAGGCCCCACATAAATCACAAGAATGGGAAAATATGCAAGCTTCACGTTATATTGCAATTGCACCAGTAAACTGAGTAACTTACACGGACCTAGCTAAAAAATATCTATAAGAAGTAACTATTCATAATAATCCAATAATTACATTAGTACCCAACAAAAGAAAACTATTTAAATCATTCAGCAGAAATAAAGATGTAGGACCAACCACCCATCAGGATTGAAAGAGAACTCTTGCATGCTGCTGTTGTATAATTGCTGTGGCATCTCAGTGTGAGGTATTAAACTTGATTTCTGTCCACGATGACTATCGGGCATATATCTTGGTAAATTGTGTTTTGAATCAAGATGACGTTCGTCCCTAATAGGATTAGTAGGAAAATTCATGTGCTGACTCTGTAGTAAGAGAAACAGTACATCATAAACTGAAACAGCGGTGATGATTATAAATCCAAGTTGATGTGTGATTTAGAGTTCAAGAAAAAAGTTCAACAACAATGATATAGGAATTGCTTCGACTACGTGCAAGTACTACAATGATTTGATGTGAAACTTGACCCATTATTGTACCAGAATGGTTATGGCCCTTATCTTGAGACCACTCTCAAAGGGGGCTCCTATCATAAACGTTAACTCTCTGATTTTATACTGTGATGAGAATAAGTCCATGTGCATCATCATTTCAATTTTACTCGAATAAAGTTTACAATTAACCTTCACACTTGTAAAATTCACAATGTATAAGGACCTTACACAGTTAAGATCACACGAAAATAATGTTTGAAGATCATTTATGTACAATATACAGGTGAAGGTGGGAAGCAACACCGTTGCAAGAAATACTGATGTGGGCATGGAAAAATAGCATGAGCAAGTATGTTGGCGACTTGTATTAATAAAAATTCCTTAGATTCAAACAAGTGAAGGAGTGAAGGAGCAGCATTGAAAACTACACCAAGAGGAACAATGCAATATTATATATAACGGTTTGATAAATGCACTAACAGAAATGAAGTTGCCTGTGACACTTTTGAGTTTGCCAAGCGGGCCAGTTATGCGAGTAAGAAAGAAAAGACTTCAATGCACATAACGACATTGTGAAAGAAGTGACTACACTTTGGGATCAAGCCAAATTGAAGGACAAGCATTGGTTAGCTTAATTTAAGGTTAGAGAACACTTAGATGTGAACACGACCCCCAACACGACCATGTACAAGCCTGTATAACTTTATGAAAAATTTAGTTGTGAAACGCAATCTCCAATATAGGCATGAGCCATACCATGTCTATTTTCACAAAGTTATAGAAAGATTCATGATCTCCAACACGGGCATGCCTTAGACCATATCCAACTTCACAAAGTTACAGAAGGATCTACAATATCAGCCACAAGCATGTTCAAGATCGTGCCCACTAGCATTAAAATGTTTGTAACCAACATGACCTAGCACATGGTTATGTCCCAAGTCGTGCCCACTCAAACCCCAATCTTTTTTTTATATTTAAGTTATGTCTCTTTTCAGTTGAAACAACTTTAAACATCTTTGTTATTTGAGAGTTATGAGTGCTTCTTTTTCTTGTTCTTCATTAAATTTCGAACTAATGAAAGAAATCTTTCTTTGTACCATTTAATTACTTTATGAATATGGTTCTTGATTTCTTATAATCCGTAAGTCATTTTTCTTATATATATGTTTTAGCTTTCTTGGATTTGATTCAAACTTATTCGTTGGTTCTGTATGGTTTATTCCTAGGTGGGTTTGCACTAGTTGATGATAATGAACTAGTCAAGGAAGAAAACAAGCGGTAAAATGAAAAAATTGGGTGAGCAACAATAGTGGATAAAAGCTAGATATTTAGAGTGAAATACGACTGAATTGAATGACATTAATCGAGAAAAACATATGAGAGTGTTACAAGTTACTACTAACGTTCTCTTGCAAATGGAATCATGTCTGATCAGGAAAGAGTTGAAAAGAGAAAGAAGAATGATATTTTCATGCTTCAAGCTATGTAACAATAGTTTTGACATGAATATGATGTTTGGAAAGATTAGAGATCAATTAGATCTGTAAGATACTGCCATAGTCAATTTGCACAACCACCATAAGCTCCTAATATATACATCGACAATGATGGCAAGTTCTCTAAGATGATTTTGATAACAATGAAAAAGGGCATGTCTTGCACAATGCTTACCAATTACAAAGAAATAATATGGCAAATCTGCACATTGAGGTTATTGGGAAAATAAAAGCCATGAAAGGGAGCCTAGGAGAGATAACCTTACGAACTTCATTCCAATGGGGAAATGACCATAAGGCCTACTTAGAGTGGGAAAAGGACCTGATTTTCTCCTGCCACGATTACACTGAATAGAAATGTTTATTGTCTATGTCATTACTTAACAGAATTAGCTTGTGTAGGCAAAGAAACTATGAGAGGCTTATTGAAAACTAGGAAGATATGAAAGTGACCATGAGGAGACGCTTTATCCCTAATCACTATTACAGAGAGTTGTTCCAAAAATTGTAACGCTTCACTCAAGGGTGAAAGAGTGTGCGCGAATACCACAGGGAGATTAATATTGTCATGATCTTAACTAATATAAAGGAGGATTAAGAAGCCACCATGGTTAAATTTTTTACTGGATTTAATGGTGATGTTGCTAATGCGATAGAACTACAACATTATGTGGAGTTGGAAGATATGGTTCATATGGTTAAAAAGTAGAAAGGCAACTAAAAAGGAAGGGAGACGATTCCAAAGAAATTATGGTTCATCCTTATAGAAATCAAGTTGTAAACATGATGACCAGGCTACTCCTAAAGCCAAAGTCAAACCACCTAAGGAAGAAAAGACAATGTCAAGTAACGTAGAGGGTAAATATGAAACTCAAATTCATACTCGTGATATTAAATGCTTCCTTTGTTTGGAAATAAGGCACATAGTTTCACAATGTCCTAATAAATGGACAATGATCATGAGAGGTGATAGGGAGATTAAGATCAAAGGTGAAAGTAATAAGGATTCCATGCTACGATTAGAACTGTGATGATAATAGTGTTGAATATTTGATGGAAAGGGAGACATTTATGATTAGCTGTACTATGAATATCCAAGTCAAAGACAATTATGTTAGCGAGTAACGAGAGAACAGCTTTTATACGAGATGTCACACCAATAATAAAGTATATAGCATGATTATGGATGGGATAGTTACATGAATATAGCTAGCACTACCTTAGTTGAAAAGTTAGGCCTACCTACCATGAAACATCTTAGGCCATATACAATGGCTAAATGAATGTGGTGAGATGAGAATCAATAAACAAGTGATGATTTGTTCTCGATTGGTAGATACTGTAACGAGGTGTTGTGTGATAAAGTACTTATGCATGTTGGTCATATTCTGATGGAGGACCAAGGCAATAACAAGTATAAGTCCTAAACATATCATGATTTGTTTTTAGTTTTCTTCCTATTTTTAAATTTTATCTTTCCTATTCTTAGTAGGATTAATTTTTCAAATAGATTTAGGTTTCCTATTCCAAGTAGAATTAGTTTTCCTATTCAAAGTTAGTTTCCTATTCAGAGTATAATTAGTATTTCAACAATCTATAAAAAGCGTTGTATTCAGAAATTTTGGAAGATAAGTTTTGATATAATTGATTCTTGTGTAAGTTGTTAACCCAGACTTGAATATTCTGAATTTTTTTGTTTTCGTGAACCATATCACGGCCCATTGAACACTTGTCCTGCGTCAGGTGGTATCAAAGCAGTTGTGAGATGGCTGGGCAAGGAGGAAATCAAGATGACTGGCGTGTTCGCATGGAACAGCGCATAGAAACTTTAACAAGGAGCCTAGAGAATTTGACTGAGATGGTACAAAGGTGGCAAGCTAATGCTCCCGCACCCCAAGCACCAAGGGCAGCCCCTCTTCCTCCTGGGCGTGTGCAGATTAGAAGAGAGGAACATCGAATACAACCGCTAGATGGCCTTGAGGAAAGATTTGAAGGAAAATTTGTGCAAGATTTTTAGCCAATGGTAAGGAGAGTAGTCCCATACCGTGACTCTTATAAAATCAAAGTCGATCTCCCTACTTGTAATGGAGTTGTTGACATTGAATAGTTCCATGATTGGATGTATGAAGTAGAGAGATTCTTTGATATCATGCAAGTAGAACATGAATGAAAAGTAGACTTCGTGACCTACAAATTGAAGGGTGGGGTTGGTGCATAGTTGCAACGCCATCAAGAACAGCTTCAATTGAGGGGGCAGCCTGTTGTAAGGGATTGGGCACAAATGAAGGCACTTTTGATAGGGCGTTTCTTACCTCATGATTATGAGCAAACTCTTTTTTAGCAATTTCAGAATTGCTATAAAGGCTTGCGTAGTGTTGCTGCCTACACTGAAGAGTTCCTACGATTACAATCTAGATGCCATCTCAATGAAACGGATGATCAACAAGTCATTCAATATGTGAATGTACTGAATTATGCTGTTCAAGATCAATTGGGCATGCAAAGCATTTGGTCCGTGGATCAAGCACAGAATTCAGCCTTAAAGGCCGAAAGAGTGGTGAAGAATAGAAGGTATCCGAGAAGTCCTATGAATAGAAAAATTGAAACGGAGATGCTGCCTACATTGAAGAGTTCTTACGATTACAATCTAGTTGCCATCTCAATGAAACGGATGATCAACAAGTCGTTAAATATGTGAATGGACTGAATTACGCAGTTCAAAATCAATTGGGCATGCAAAGCATTTGGTCTGTGGATCAAGCACAAAATTCAGCCTTAAAGGCCGAAAGAGTGGTGAAGAATAGAAGGTATCCGAGAAGTCCTATGAATAGAAAACTTGAAACGGAGAGCAAAGCTGCCCCAAATAGTTCTAACCGTCCCACCTTAGAGCCAAAGAATAAAGAACCCAAGCCAAAGAAAGTTGAGCGAAAAAGAAAAGAGAAGGTTGAACCAAGCAAGGGCATTCGATGTTTCAAATGCAATGAACTAGGACACAAATCTAGTGATTGCCCAAGACGTAAATTTGCTAATATCACTCAACGAGAAGAAAATGACGAGTACCTTGAAAAAGAGGCCGAAGAAGAGGGTGATTATGAGGTAGCTGAAGAAGATGGAGATGAGGTGGTGTGTGTAATCAAGAGGCTGTTTTACACACCCACTCAATTGGATGAATCACAACGCAAACGCATCTTTGAAGGTAGATGTTCCGTTAATGCTAAAGTTTGTAAACTTGTGATTAATAGCTGTAGTTGTGAGAATTTGGTCTCTAAGAGATTGGTGAAGCATCTTAAACTCAAAACCGAACCACGTCTAGCCCTATACAACATTGGTTGGATCAAGAAAGGCCCAAGCATGAAGATAACGGACCAATGCAGATCGCCTTTATCATTAGGAAAAACTTACAAGGAAGAAGTTCTTTGTGATGTGGTAGAGATGGATGCTTGCCATGTTCTTCTAGGACGTCCATGGCAATTTGATGTAGATGCAACACATGGGGGTCGGGATAATACTTATATGTTTACATGGAATAAGAAGCAGATTGTTACAGTTACAAATAAGAGTGAAGACAGACCTAAGAGAGAAGAGAAGCCCTTGCTAACGGTGTCACTTGAGGACGGAGAATTCGTGGGAGCTATGAAAGAAGCTAGAACAGCTGTAGCCTTAGTGGTGAAAGGCGTGGAGCAACAAGAACAAGCTGTCCCAATAAAGATTCAAGGGTTATTAGCTGAATTTGAAGATGTGACAACTAAACCTACTGAATTTGAAGATAAGTTTTGTTACTGGTACTAGCCTACAAATCTACCCCACTATCGCATGAATCCTAAGGAGAATGAAGTGTTAAGGGAGCAAGTGCAAGAATTATTGCGAAAGGGACATATCCAAGAAAGTATTAGCCCTTGTGTTGTACCTGCCTTACTAACACCAAAGAAAGATGGAAGTTGGAGGATGTGTGTGGATAGTCGTGAAATCAACAAGATAACTGTGAAGAATCGATTTCCCATTCCTCGTCTTGATGATATGCTAGATCAATTACATGGCGCTAAAATCTTCAGAAAGCTTGACTTGAAGAGTGGTTATCACCAAATTCGTATTCGATCTGGGGATGAATGGAAGACAACTTTCAAAACAAAAGACGGATTGTATGAATGGCTAGTCATGCCATTTGGATTATCCAACGCAGCGAGCACATTCATGGGGCTTATGAACCAGGCTTTGTTGTGAGTAGTGCTGATGTAAATGTGGATGAAGAAAAAATTAAAGCTATTCAAGATTGGCCTACACCTAAAACACTCAATGAAGTACGGAGTTTCCATGGGTTGGCTACTTTTTATCGAAGGTTTATATGAAATTTTAGCAGTATCATAGCACCCATAACTGATTGCATGAAGAAGGGCAGATTTCAATGGGATGAGGAAGTAGATTGAAGCTTTGAATTGATTAAAGAGAAGCTATCTACTGCCCCCGTCCTTTCCTTGCCAGATTTCAATAAAACTTTTGAACTTGAATGTGATGCTTGTGGAGTCGGCATTGGAGGAGTTCTTTCACAAGAGAGACGACCTGCTGCTTTCTTTAGTGAGAAGTTAAGTGAAGCTAGAAAGAAATGGTCTACTTATCGACAAGAACTCTACGCGGTATTTAGAGCCCTTAAAATATGGGAGACATATCTACTTCCTAAAGAGTTCATTGTATATTCTGACCATCAAGCATTACAACACTTTAGAGGGCAAAACCATGTTGATTCTATGTTAGCAAGGTAGGCAGCTTATCTTGAACATTTCAATTATGTCATTGTGCATAAATCTGGTGTGACTAATAGAGTAGCGGATGCGTTAAGTAGAAGGGCTACATTGCTAGTAACAATTGCTCCTGAAATCCCAGGTTTTGAACAGCTCAAGGAATTATATAAGGGTGATGAAGACTTTGGGCAACTTTGGACAAAGTATTTACTCAATCAACCATTGGGTGAATTCCTAGTCCAAGATGATTATCTATTCAAAGGGAGTAGATTATGTATTCCAAGAAGTTCTATACGTGACAAGTTGATTGGAGAGCTCCATTCAAGCGATTTAAGTGGCCACCTAGGTAGAGATAAGACTATAGCTAATTTGGAAGAACGTTACCACTAACCCAGCTAAAGAGAGATGCTGGAAAGTTTGTGCAAAGATGCCGCATGTGCCAAATAAACAAGGGAAGGTAGCAAAACACAGGCTTATATATGCCCCTTCCTATTCCTCAAGCACCATGGGATGATATTTCTATGGATTTTGTACTCGGATTACCAAGAACGCAACGAGGAAATGATTTCGTGTTTGTTGTGGTAGATCAGTTCTCCAAGATGTCACACTTTCTTCCTTGTAGGAAGACAACCGACGCTCATCATATAGCCAAGTTGTTCTTTAAAGAGGTGGTTCGATTGCATCAAGTACCTTTGTCCATTACTTCGGATAGAGACAGCAAGTTCTTGGCAACATTTTGGTTGACTTTATGGAAGAGATTTGGCACTAAATTAAAGTTTAGTAGCACTACACATCCATAAACCGATGGACAAACTGAAGTTGTTAACCGTTCGTTGGGTAATCTAATTCGTTGCATTTGTGGAGACAAGAAGGGACAATGGGACTTTGCATTAGCCCAAGCTGAGTTTGCATACAATAGCTTTGTTAGTAGATCAACTGGAAAAAGTCCTTCGGCAATTGTCTATACCAAAGTTCCTAGGCATGTTGTAGATCTTATTAAGCTACCATCAAGTGGGAAGACCAATAATGTTGTTTTTGCATTCACTAAGAACTACACCAGTTTGTTTCAAGAGGTACAGCAAGCTTTAGAGAAGAGCAATCTGATTTACAAAACAACTTATGATAAGCATAGAAGACATCAAGTATTTGAGGTTGGAGATCAAGTAATGGTGTACTTAAGAAAGGAGAGGTTACCAATGGGTGTTCATGGTAAATTGAAGCCAAAGAAATATGGTCTATATAAGGTGTTAAAGAAGATTAATGACAACGTGTGGTAGACTTACCAGCTAATATGGAAATTTCCAAAACATTCAACATGGCGAATCTTTCCATTTTTTATCCTCCTGAAGATTTGTATCAACCTAACTCGAGGACGAGTTCCTTTTCTAGTAGGGGCGAATGATGGAGGACCAAGGCAATATCAAGTAGAAGTCTGAAACATATCATGATTTATTTTTAGTTTTCTTCTTCCTATTTTTAAATTTTATCTTTCCTATTCTTAGTAGGATTAATTTTTCAAATAGATTTAGGTTTCCTATTCTAAGTGGAATTAGTTTTCCTATTCAGAGTTAGTTTCCTATTCAGAGTATAATTAGTATTTCAACAGTCTATAAAAAGCATTGTATTCAGAATTTTGGAAGATAAGTTTTGATATAATTGATTCTTGTGTAAGTGGTTAACCCAGACTTGAATATTCTGATAAAGTTTTCATGAACGATATCACGGCCCATTTGACGCTTTTCCTGTGGCATATTCTCTTAGGGAGATGTTGAGAATTTGATATAAGGACCATAAAACATGGGTTTACACAAATATTCTTTTGCCAGCAACAAAAAATTCATTTCTCTTGACCATTAATACCTCAATAAATATATGAAGATTAGCTTAAGTTAAGAACAGAGACTAATAAAAAGAAGAGTGGGCTAAAGAATGAGGGTGAGAGATTAAAAAGAAGAGAAAAATAAAATTAAAATAAAGAGATGATTGTAAAAAAAGAAAAGAAGAAAAAAATGAAGGAAAAGAAAAAAGATTGTTGAGAGAAAAGCAAAAAGCAAGTGAACTTTTAGGTCAAGGATACCTTTTTATTCTAACCAAGCTATTATAGTACTTTTGTGTATGCCTGTTTTTATAATACTAACAATCTTGAAGTTTCCTTGTCTAGTGTTTTTGTTACTTTGTTGCGGGATTTCTAAGATGTATTTTCCAACGATGTTTCTAGAAATTTACTAACAATAAGGTAATAAAATATCAAATTAATTTCATACTCTGTGCTACCATTCTTAATTGACTAGTCTATAAAAGTAGCCTAGAGGATCTAAAGAGCTTCGAAGGCAATTTGATGAGTTTTTAGTAAAAGACTATGTTGGAGAAAGCAAGAGTCCATGTGTTGTTTCAGTCTTGCTTGTTCCTAAGAAGGATGGATCATACAGGATGTATGTTAATTTTCAAGCTATCTACAAAATAACGATACCATATTGATATCTCATTCCTAAATTAGACATAATGACTTACACAGCTCTTGTGTGTTTTAATGATAGAGATGTTAAGTTCCCTAACTGCTTTTGAAAAGTTTTGTGTAAAAAGTTGGAAACTAGTTTGTTGTTTTCAACTACTTGTCTTCCTCAAACGGATGGACAAACCAAGGTAGTAAATGGGACTTGGACTACTTTATTATATGCTATCATTCAAAAGAATTTAAAAATTAAAAAAAAATCTGTCATTCATTAAATTTGCATATAATAGAATTGTTCATAGATCATTAGTTATTCACCTTTTGAGATTGATTGTGGCTTTAACACACTCAGTCTATTGGATTTGGTTCCTTTACCTATTTATGAGAGGGGTAGCTTGAATGGAAAAAACAAAGCTGAAATGTTCAACAACACGAAAATGTTCAACAACACATTAAGAGAAAAAATGAAGAATATGCATCCAAAGCTAATAAAAGGAGCAAGAAAATTACCTTTTAACGAAGTAATTGAGTGTGGGTGCATATGCAAAAGGGGGTTTCCTAGATCGAAGGAGATCTAAGTTGTAAGCAAGAGGAGATGGGTCATTTCAAGTTGTTGAACGAATCAATGATAATGCTTATAAATTAGGTCTTTCAGATAAGAATAATCTGAGCACTACTTTTTCAGATTTTTTATTTAGCTCCTTTTGATGTAGGTAATAATTCATGGACAAATCTTTTCAAATGAAGGAATAACAAAAATCATGTTGTCTTTCACCATTTGATTTTGCCAAACGGACCAATTATGTAAGCAAGGAAGAAAAGATTTACAAGATGCGCTTAACAATGTTGTGAGATAAGTGGTTACACGTGTTGAATCAAGCCAAATTGAAAGATTATCACTCGTTAGATTAATTCAACTTAAGATTAGAGAAGACTCGGACAAGAATAAAACCTCCAACACTGTTGTGTACAAGCCCGTTTAATGTTCTGGAAAAAAACCAATATTGATACACAGTCTCCAATACATGCATGGCAGGATGTTATATACGTTCACAAAGTTACAAAAAAGATCTATGCTCTCCAACATAGGCATATCTTAGATGTTGAGATATAGATCAGTTGTAAATAGATTAGAAGAATACGTTTGAAATCCCTTGATTTAAGGGATTTAGTTAGATAGTCTATCTGATCTAGTTTCCTATTTACTCTTGTAATTTCCTATATAATACTATATACTATTTATTCAGAAAAAGAATATACAAGTATTCTTTTCCAGTAGGGTTTCTCTTTCTAGGATTTGTTTTTTCAAGCAGCCTTCATTACTGCATAATCGAAACCCTTTCTTGGTTTTGTTCTTGCGTGTTCCAGCCTTCATCGTTGCATTCCTCCTTATCTTTCCTTCTTTGAATCTTGTTCAGACAGCCTTAATTGCTACATTTTTCCTTCATCATGTCAACCACCCAAACTTATGTTTCTAGCCCTTCAGAGGAATTCAATTCTAATCAGAAAATTGGAGATTTGCAAAACATTCAAGCTTCCTATAGGCTTAATGGGAAGAACTACCTCAAATGGTCTCCATTTGTCCGCACATACCTCAAGGGCAAAGGGAAGCTTAGTCACCTTCTTGGAATAGGACCGACAAAGGATAACCCAATGTTTGAAGCATAAGATAAGGAAGATTCCATGATAATGTCCTGGCTATAGAATCTTTCACACCTATACCCCATGCCCAAGTAACAAAAAGATTGTAGTGGCCAATGGCTCTTTAGCTACAATTGCAGGGCTCTGAAATGTACACATCACACGTACCTTTATTCTTAAAAAAGTCCTCCATATACCAAAATTGTCGGCTAGCCTTGTTTCCATTCAAAAACTTACCCGTGATCTTAAATGTTATGCTACTTTCTTTCCTCCTTATTGTGTTTTTCAGGGTCAAGTCTCAGGGAGGCGGATTGGACTTGCTAAGGAAAGAAGTGGTCTTTACCACCTTGAATTTCCTCAAAAAGTTAGGAGCAATTTGTCTCTGTCATTTCTCAACTCCTTAAATAAAGATGCCATTTGGTTGTATCACCTACACTTAGGTCATCCATCTATTAAGATTTTAAAGGTCATGTTCTCTCATTTGTTCCAAGAATTAGATATTTCTTAATTTCATTGTGATGTTTGTGAATTGGCAAAACATACCTAGGTATCTTTTCCTATCAGCAATAAAAGAAGTTCTCATCCTCTTCATTTGATTCATAGTGACATATGGGGTCCCTCTACTACACCTAATGTTTCTGGGGCTCGCTAGTTTGTATCCTTAATTGATGATTGCACTCAAGTTACATGGCTCTTTCTTCTTAAACAAAAATTTGATGTTAGCCTTGTTATACCTAATTTCCACTCAATGATTCAAAACCAATTTAGGGTTAAAATAAAAAGTTTTTGGACAAACAATACTAGAGACTACTTCAACCAAACTGTCATCCTTCTTTCAATCATAGGGCATTGTACATGAATCATCATGTGTTAACACACCTCAACAAAACGGAGTAGCTGAAAGGAAAAATGGGCACTTACTTAACACTATCCAAGCCCTACTCTTTCAAGGGAATGTCCCTAAATCCTATTGGGGAGAGGCAGTTCTTACTGCCACATATGTGATAAATAGACTTCCATCACGTGTGTTAGACAACAAAAGTTCCATAGACATTCTTAATAGTTTCTATCCACACTTCAGAACATCACATGGCCTAACACTTAGGGTATTTGGGTGCACTGCTTTTGTTCGTGTTCATAGCCATCACAGAGACAAACTAGACCCTCGAGCCATCAAATGTGTTTTCCTCGATTACTCACCTACTCAAAAGGGATACAAGTGCTACAATCTGTCATTTAGAAAATTTTATATCTCTAAAGATGTCACTTTCACAAAAAATACATCTTTTGTCTCCAAGTCCTCTCTTCAGGGGGAGATTTTATTGATAAAAGTTAGCACTTGTGAGTCCTTCGAACTACTTAAAAACACTTGACCTTCCTTCTCCTCCAGCTCGTATTGTTGAAACAACCGAGCCTTCTGAACCAATTACATTTGAGTTTCCCAATAATACTGAACCTTCATCATCTTGCATCCCAACCAATGTTACTTAGGTGTATTCAAGGAGAAAGGTCGTTCTATAACTAACACAAGTCCAAGAATCCAACTTAGACTCTGGAGATGAAATCATGGTAAGATCTTACTCACCTTTACATAAAATTTTGAACCCATTGTTGTTAGGAAAGGTGTAAGAGAATGCACTAAGCAACCACTCTATCCTCTATCTCACTATGTCTCTCTTAAGTGCCTCTTACCAGCCTACCAAAAATTCATTGTGAGTTTAAACACCATTACTACCCCTAACACAGTTTATGAGGCATTGTCAAAAAGGGAATGGAGGGATGCTATGAGCGAGGAGATGAGTGCAATAGAAAAGAATAGAACATGGGAGATTGTTGATAAACTAAAAGGGAAAAATATTGTTGACTGTAAGTGGATTTTCACACCGAAATACAAGGCTGATGGATCTCTTGAGAGATATAAAGCTAGATTAGTGGCCAAAGGGTACACTCAGACTGATGGGATTGTCTATCAGGAGACTTTTGCTCTAGCTGCAAAAATAAATACCGT
>JANIIA010000006.1:28303412-28325210 GCA_027478495.1 Erythroxylum alaternifolium | reverse complement strand
GTTATCAGCCAAGGTAATATAACTATTGTAGGAAGGTTGATAGGAAGAAAATTTAGGAGAATAAGAGGACATATGATCAGTAGCACCAGAATCCAACATAGAGGTATCCCAAGGAGCCATATTCGAAACAGTAGGAGACTAAGAATTAAGAACCTTACCTGCCATGGTGAGAGAGCATTGACCTAAATCTTTACCTGCATAGTGACAAAGCATTGACCTGAATCTTTACCTAAAGAATCAAGGAGTGTTTTGAGCCTCTCCAGGTCATCCTTGCTGAACTGGGTTGGTTTGGGCACATTATCTGTGTCACACTTGGTTAGGTTGGCCAAGCTTTGGTTCAGCCCCTTAAATCCTCCTTTTCGAGCAAGGACTTGTTCCTTCCCGTGGAGCTTAAAGCAATTCTCCTTGGTGTGGCCAGACTTCTTGCAATAAGAGCACCATCTAGTTGATTTTGTATCGGAGCTTGAGTTTGGTGAAGAACCCTCAACAAGCTATTTAAGGTTCTTATTGGGTTTCTTGCTTACTACAAGGGCAGATCCTTCAGAGGATTCTAGAGGTTTTTCATCCAGCATAACTCCTCTCTATGTTTCCTCCCCTCGAATCATGTAGAAGACCTCAGATAATGCAGGTAGAGTTTCCTTACCAAGAACTTGGACTGTTATAGAGTCAAATTTAGCATAGAGTGGCTGCATCTTAACTGCATGCCATCTTCAGATTCTGTATTGATCCAGCTCATTCCACAGGCCATTCAAGGTTTCATAGTAATCAGTAACGAAAAGGGAACCTTGTTTGGTGATGAAAATAGGGTCTTGAGTTCATAGCATGTAGACATGTCATCCTTCTTGGAAAAAGTCCGCCTAAGGTTGTCCCAAATCTCCCTAGCTGATGATAGAAACATGCAGTTTCTGTTGATTTTCGAAGTCATGGAATTCCACAGCCAAGTCATGATAAGAGAGTCATCATCATCCCAGAAATCTGTCTGTAGTTCTGTTTTAGCCACAGGAACCCCTTCAATGTGGCTGAACCTCTGTCGGCCTTTGAGAGTGGTACAGATCACCTGAGCCCATTGGAGGTAATTTTTTCCATTAAGATAAAAAGTGAAGTGCAGTACCGACAGATCATTGGGGTTGAGAGGGATGAGTCCGACAACAGATTTCTGTGATGAATCAGTAGCCATAACTAGGCAGGGCCAAAGGATTAGAAGAAGAGAGTAGAAAAATAGCAATGAAGGCTGGAGGGTTTTTGGCAAGGATGTAGAGGCAGAAGGTGCTCAGCAGTCAAGGCTGAGAATAGGCAGCAGAGGCAGAGGCTCCCAGAATTGGCAAAGTTTTGATGCCAAGTTGAATTTAGGGTAAAGAATATATTTCTGTATTTACTGGAATTGTATGATAATACAAGTATGTACAATGCTACCTCTTATATAGATTAGAGGCCTGAAATCCTAAACCTGGATTTCCTAAAAATTAGGGATACCGGATACCTCTTACTATATTTAGGAAATAAATATCTCCTACATTTATTGGGAGATAAATCAATCATAATCTTTAAGATATAACAGAATCCCTAAGATAAGGATGATAAGGACAAAGATTATCCTTACGTAACGGCATTAACCAACAATTTATATTCATGATAGTATGCAGCAAAGAAACCAGTTTCGTTATGGAACTGTCGAGGCAAACTCATACCTTAAATGGCCAATATATTGAGTTAGAAGATGGTACACTACATGTTTGGAATATTAACACAAGGAATGCAGTGACGTACTGGAACAACTACATAAGAATTATACCCTTTTAAAAGCCAAAAAAGTGGCAAAAAGAAAAAGAAAGATCAATTTCAGCCCTTGAATTTTAGAATCTGAATTTCAGAAGTTGAATCCAAGCTTGTATGATCATTTTTGTTGCACTCTACATCAATGACAACTTCAGAGAAGTTAGGATGAATTAATACAAAAAAAACTTGGTTCATAAACGAAATACAGGAGCGCAAATCACTCAACCACAAACTTTAATTTTATGGAATGAATAGTGAGAGTTATGTGACAACATAGGCAACAAGGGTTGAAGTTTACTTTATGCCAAGTTTTCCTTCCTAGATAGGAATTAATAATAAGTTAGATATATTGCCTTAGTTTGTTTACGATTTAAATTTATTTAAGATAAAGAATCTTAAATAAGAGTGCGATTCAATTCTATTTTGGATATCTTAATTGGGAATCCCTTGACTACTAGGAGAAAGGTTCCAAGAACTTTGAAATAGTAAGTAATTTACACCATCGCTATCTACATGCTACTTGAACAACAAATACAAAAGGTTCCAAGATATTCTAATAAAATCATAATCTTGACAATTTGCAGTGGAAGAAGAAAAACTTGTCACATTCCATTATTAACAATGTCAACTAAAAGGAAGATGATAGAAAGATAGAGCCAAATGATGAGAAGGCAAATCTAAGTGGGGTAAAGAAATTAGAAAAATGTAAAGATAATAAGAGAGAATCAGCCGAGAATATAATTGTTGTCAGTGCAATCTTGAGAAGATTCTAATTTTACATTATGATTTAACAAGAAATCAATAATTTGAAAAGGTATATCCGCAAGATAATATAAAACTCCCTCAAAGCCACATAGAGAGTAGCAAATATACACCAACTAGAATGCTTTTTCCATCAAAGCAGCTCTCTTTGCTTATTTTCCACCCCTACCCTAAATTATCCTTAAAATGCAACCGACCACACTTCTCCAAAAGTAAGAGATTGTTCCCCTTTTGTTCTAATTCTTTTATACTCTAAATAAGATAAGGTAGCTTCAATTCTATGCTTTAAGTCTGACCCAAGTGTTCCAAATATGTTTAAGCTTTTTTGGTACATGTAAGCTTTGTGGAATCTAGTTACCAGATTCAGGTTTTCACACCTTGGCAGAGCCATGTGTGGGCTAGCAGGGGCAGCTGCCATCTAAGGTCCCAAGAAAAAAAATCGAAGTTAAATTTTAGTGAAAATTTTCGCCATTAATGAAACTTTTGCCTCATTGAACTCAGTCTACAAATTTTTCTAGACATTGTATCTAACTCCACCTTTTAGCAGCAACAGGGGTGTAGTCATAACCTCAACATGGTGTACTGGAGAAGAAAATAGGGACAATAAATAAAGTTTGCTTACAGATTTTGAGTGGTGGAAGCAGACATAAAAGAATGAAAACCTTTTATCTAACAACAGTATCTTGTAACTTAGTAGATCATCATCCTGTTCAAGTTTACTTCTACATATTTTTATTTGCCTTTACAATCCAAACCCAGGTTTAAAAAATAAGCAGTAGTTACTTTAAAATTCTAACGCTATGTGAAATTTCAAGAAGGTAACACTGTATAGATTGAATTAACATCTCATACCACATCAAATGTCAATGACAATTATTTGCAAAAAGGGCATGGGAAAATCTCCAGATACCAATTGTGAATGGTTATTTGCTTAGCATTATTTCGTGATTCAAATAACTAACCAATGTTCAAATAGCAGAGGGAAGAAAAGTGTTAACATTTGAAGTATAGTACCACTGTAATACCTTCAAATCATTTGCCAATTTTAAGTTTTCTTCAAGATCACGTTTTCTACGAGCCAATTCTTCTAAGGAAGAAGTAATTGCTTCGTGGTGCTTCTCATCCTTTGCCTGTTCGAACAACAGTTTTCCTATTGTAACAAAGGAAAAAAGGTGCACAAATCTAGGATGGCATATGCAATTTTTGTGTAATGCATGGAGCTCATTCAAAAAGCAAAATTAATTACAAAAGCAACTCACAAACCATTCTTAATTCAGAAAATTTCCTCTCTAAAACGAATTTCTCATTCAGTGATTGCACTTCCTGATTCAACAGCAGTCAATGTCATTTCAAACAGTGACAAAATTAGCCAAGTTAATCAACAAGGCGAAACAAGTAAAGACTCAGATATCAATGCATTACCCTCACACAGGCAGTAGCAATTTGTTTTCGAAGAAATTGGATTTCCTCCTTTTGTGCTTTCACTTGTGAATCAAACTCCTATTACATGAACTTGAATCACATTAGATGAGATATCAAGCTAAAAGAAACTACAAAGCAAAATGTTTATGCAGAAATCAAAAGTTCAATACCATTGCTGCTCTGTCCTGAAAATATTTGATATTCTCATTACCGTTCAACTTCCCCAAAGTATCATGAGCTGCAGTGTTATGCCTAGTAAAATCATAAACAAAATGAACAAATGAGCAGCATACTACACAAAAGATTAACTGCCAATTTATCATAATAAAATGAAATGATTTTCAATGTTTGCAGTACATAATTAAAGAATCAGAGATCTGAGCCTGAACCCCAACACCACCATGCTTTTGCATGGAGTTTTCTCGAGAAGACATTTGTTTTGCTGTTTTAAGTGCTCTTCTAGGCTACCACTAACTGCGTTAAAGCTAAATCTTTCCATGATCACCAACTAATTCATGCATTTTCTGACATAGTTTTGCTTTCCCATTTTCCAGATGGTACTCAAGATTGTAGAGACTACCGCTTGCACAGGAGGTGAGCTGGCACAACTATCAAGTAATTACATACATAATCAGAGTTGGAGAGTTATAAAAAGAATCAACTATAATCACAGCTTGAGCAAACAAGGGAAGTATTGGCATAATTTCTCAAGTTATAGGATAGAATAATCCAGAAGCCTGTATTTGAATATTTTCATGAATCATCTTGCCAAATGAAGTAACTGAATAAAGGACATGAAACTCTAGATGGATACAATTGTTCCCATCAACAACTTATTCTGACAAAATTAAAATGAATTTTGTAATAAGTTAATCTTCTTATACAATTAACTAGTCAATATACGACAAAGCAGAATCAGTTTTCTTCGTCCAGCCAAAAGTTCACAAAAATCCATTTAGTGGAGTAAATTTCTTAGAGTGATCATAGATTCATAAGTTTTGTATATCAGAAATTGAAAATTTCAAGACAAAATGAAAATTAGAATGGCCAATAGATGAGGCATTCAGTTTAAAACCAATGTCGTAATATACGCACTCCAATCCTTACATCAGGAGAGCCCAAATTCCTAACTACTTTGACTTCCTAACCGCTATCTTCTAATCTTTTAGCACAGTGGATTCTATACACACCAAGCACAGTCTGAGTATTAACAAATAAAGCAATAACTTGTGCGAAGGAATTCCTTCGTCCAGCTAAATTAAAGCATTACTAGGTGAATAAAAGTTTGATAACCTACTATACAAAAAGTTATGGCACAGTATTAAACAAAAGCAAAGAACAAGAGAACTATTAAGAAAACAAGAAATACTGACTGTAAATACAAAGGAAGTTAGTAAAAGAATCAAATATAACTTCTTGGAAAGAGAAAATTTCAGGTCTGACCGGCCGCCAAAGGAAATTCAGCTAGCACGTACAGGAATTTCTCCAGATTGGATGGAATCCACAGCAGAGAAGAAAATTACGTGAGAATTGCAGAGATTGAGATCTCTCTCGGAGTCGATTCGTGCAGAGATAATAGCGAGAGAGACAGCGGTGTTGCGGAAGCAAGACGGTGCGTTCGTAATGCGCATACGAGAGAGCAAAAAAAAGAAACTATCTTCAATCTCTCGCTGTCAAGTTATGCAGCAATTGTATGATATAACAGTGACTATCGCTTTCCGAGTTTATGGTAAGTTGGGGTGTGAAAATGCGACTCCCGGTCACTTTGACTTTTCTTTTCTTTGAATTATTATTTCTTGTTTCTTCGTTCACGGTAAACAACATGGTTTCGGTTTGCTTTTCGTCATGCTTTTATGCATTCTTAATTACGGTTTTTAGTTTTAAATTTTTTATTTAGTTACTAATAATAAATATAATTATACTAAAAATTAGAAATAAATTAATTAAGGAGTCGTTTGGTTCCACCTTTATTTTTCTATTGTTAGTTTTGATTTCTGTTTTTTGTTTTTAGTTTATGTTTTTTCCTAAAAAAACGAAAACTTGTTTAGTTGAGATTTATAATATAAAAATTAAAAAACAAAAACGTGTTTAATTGAGATTTGTAATAAAAAACTAAAAACAAAATTGTGTTTGGTTTTATCACTTTGTTTCCATTTTTTTGTAATCATACTCTTATGTGTGATAATTATAATATAATACATTATATTTTTAAATTAATTAATTTTTTAAAATATATGCAAATTAAATATTATTAAAAATTACACATTAATTTATATAATAAAAGTACATAAATTAGAAATTATATTAAGTCATTCTAATCAATAAAATATGTTTATCATACTATAATTCTTGAAAACATAATATTACTATTATTTATAAAAAGAACATAAATCAATTATAAATAATATAATCACTCCATATTTGTCTAGCAATTTCATCTCGCTTCTAAGACATACCTCGAAGTTGTGCTGGAGTGATATTATACTCTACTTGAGAACTTGCATCTTCATTCTCACTTTTCCTAATTTGTTCTTTACTTTCACCACAACTGTCAAATAATTTATCGTTTTGTCTATACATTCTAATATAGTTGTGTGTAACATAACAAACAATAACGATGTATTTTTATTTCTTCATATCATAACTTGGCATGTTTTTAAGTATAGGGAATCTTGCTTTTAGAACGCCAAAATATCTTTCAATAACATTTATTAATGAAGAATGCCAGTAGTTAAATAATTCTTGTTGATCTTGAGGTTTCCTCTGCTTCTATAATTTCGCAAATGATTTCTTTCACCTTGGTATAGTAAAAGAAATTCAGGCATATTAGTGTAGTCCGAATCAACCAAATAGTACTTGCCTAACGTATAAAGAACATTATATTAACAAAAAAATATTTAAAATGAATCATAGTTACTATTTTTATTTAAAATAATATATTACCTTGTGGAGACATAGGAAAGTGATTTGCTGGATTTATCATTATTTCTAACGCTACAGATGGTTACTGTGATCCATATATTGAGACAGAACGAAACAAAAATATGCAGACAGAACAAAACAAAAATTGGAGATAGTGAGGTATTTGATTGTAATGGACAAAACAGATAAAACTGTGTGTCTCGAGGATAGAAATGTGTTTAGTTGCAGTTGACAGAAGATAAAAACAGTGTCAATGACCAAAGTAATCCTGCAGTATAATATGATTAGAAATATGTAATTCACTGATTATTTTAAAATGAATAATTTGTATTAGTAATTTTTTAATTTCATCTATAAATAAGGAATTAAAAAAATGAGGAATCTAAAATTTTAATTTAATAAGCTATTGAATAGCAAAAAATTCGTATAAGTTAACAATAAAATGAATTACGTAAATATTTTTATAATTATATCAATATTTTATAATTGTATTTGTATATTTTTAATTACAATGAAATAAAATAAAGAACTTAAATATTTAATGAAATGAAAAACCTAAAAATTTAATGAAATGAGTTATTGAATAAAACAATCCTACAAGTTTGAAATTATAGTACGTAATAATTTAATAAAACATCTAAGCATTCATGGAATTAATTATATAATAGGTTAAAGATACATTCAAACCTTATATTTTATTAATAATATTTTTTTTGCTATTTATAGTAATAATATAGGATATTTTTGTTCAACAGCCTGCGTGTTTTGTTTATGTGACAGACACAAAAAAGTTGCGTCACAGTTTTGGAAGGAACAAAAAATTTGTATATTTGTGAACTAGAAACGGAACAAAAATAGACAGTGCCAGCAACCAAACACTGTTGAATATATTATTTTTGTGTTTTATTATCTGTCTCCACTTATAGCAACATTAACTATACGCAGCGTTAGGGTTTATACCTTTTGCCTAATAACTAAAACATTTGTAATGACAAAAAAATCTCACATAATAAAGTTCCGGCAACAATTAAAATAGTTGTAATAATTAGTTGTTTCATATTATAATTTTATAAGACAAAGCATTGCTAGTATTTAGGACTGACAACATATTGACTTGAACTTGAACTCAACTAAAAATTTCGTAATACTCAACTAAAGCCTTAAACTCGATCTAACCTAACCTGTTTAGATCAAGTTTTAAGTGTTAGGACAAGCTTGAACGGTCCAAGTCCAACTGAGACCGGGCAATCCAGAGCTCGATTAAGTTGGACTAGGCCTAAAAGCCAGTCATCTTCTTGCTCATGTTGTGGTCTTCAAGTTGCAACAGAGTACAGGGTGAAAACCATAAAAACGCGATTTCAATTTTTTTAAATGAACTATGTTGCTACAATTGGAACTTGCATAAATGCTAGTTATAACTTGCAACAAAAATGTAATGACCACCGAAATTGTGCATGGAACAGAAACTTCCATGCAATAAGGAAAATAAAATAAAGAATGTGAAACTAACCACCCGATTTCTACATAAACGTATCCATGCAATAAAGAAACCAAACGGTAGAGGTTGAGAAAACTCAAAACAAAGGGGCGAGTTTCATAGAGAAGTTAAGGTAGCGGCTCGAGCTAGTGTGGGAGGGTGGGGGTTTACACGACAACACACAATATACGTGCTGTAACTTTGCAAAATACAAAAATATTGCGCCGCTTTTTAAGTGTATGAAAATTCGAGTTTCGGCTATGCTCGGATCGTTGAGCCTAAGTTAAACTGTAATCCAAAATTTGATTTTAAAAAAAATTAAAATTAATTCAAAATATGAACAACTGGAATTAAATTATTCTATTTTTAGTCGAATTAAATTTGGACTAAATTGCATGCCTATTAATATTT
Organism: Erythroxylum alaternifolium; assembly: GCA_027478495.1. NCBI lineage: Eukaryota > Viridiplantae > Streptophyta > Magnoliopsida > Malpighiales > Erythroxylaceae > Erythroxylum > Erythroxylum alaternifolium. The sequence continues at coordinate 28,316,440 of JANIIA010000006.1, read as the reverse complement.
ATTTTATAAAATTGGTCCAAAAATAAAAAGTCAAATATTTGATTAAATTAAATATCTATAACATTCAATTTCTTTTAGAGTTTATTTTTATTTTAGGCTGGAGTGAACACTATAAAATATAAATTACGTGTGTCCCCATTGTCGGTATTCGAGTTCAGAACACAAAAATTGGCGCTTTAGTTTTCCCTCCATTTTCAAAAACTTCGTTTTTACGGTATTCTTTCAAACCCCCAAAAGGCTAAAACCCCCTTCTCTTCTGTAGCTTCCCCTTCTCTTCTCTGACTCAATCGTCTTTCCCTCAAATTGGAAACGAAAATCCTCTTCTGCTTCCGAATTAAAATCCCTTACAAGTTTGTCCCTTCTTAGTTCTTGCCATTTTATAGCTTCTCTATTCTTATAAAAATAATTCCAGAAATTTCCATGTATAAGGCTCAAACTTGATGTGGGACGTCTCCAATTTGCCTTTAGCATTGGAATTTTAAAGTGAAACTATTGCTGCCTCTTCAGAATCTTCGAACCCTGAGACCTTGCAAAGCCAATCTGTGAGTGGTTCACAATTCAATTTTGGTATTTCTTCGCTAGTTTCAGAGGTTTAAAGGAATGGATACCAAAAAAACAGGCCTCGATTCGATTCCTATGCAACGTGCAACAATTTCAGGTATTACTTCTGATTCTGCCGAAACCCTAGATGGGTTTGTCACGTGCGAGTCTTTAGAAACCCTAGGTGGGTGTTCGTCTCGTAGCCAATCACCTGTCTCTGCTAATGTTAAGTCGGTTGGATCTCTAGTGTATTCAGTAAAGAATGATGGAGGTGAAGATGATTTGGTCTCTAGGCAAGTTGAAATCCTAGATTATGAATCTATTGTTTCTGGGTCGTCTAATGGAGCTGGCTCTTCACCATCTTCATCAACTGAATTGGATGATTGTGCCATTCTTCGTGTACCTAATAAGAAGCTACATAAGGAGCTTAATTCAACGATGCAAGTAGAAGCTGAGGGAAGTCCTTCAAATCAATTGGATATGAGATGCAATGAAGATTCCGATGGGAGAAGCTTTCATGATGCTGAAGATCGTCCTTTTGATACCCGAAAAAATGATGAAAGGGGCTCTGATGATAGTCAATGGTGCCAGTCGGGAGTGCAATGGCCTTTGTCGAATCAAGAGAACAAAGAAGATGGGCCTCCAGGTTTCTCATTTTCAACGAGGGAAATTGGACATGCTGCAGTGGTATGTTCTGTTGGATGTGTAATTTATCTTGTTCTTGTTTGTGTTAGGTTATTGACCTCTTGTCTCTGGTCTTTGTTTTGGTTTTCCAGGGAGCGGGGCTTTTCAATCTTGGTAACACATGCTTTGTCAATGCAATCTTGCAATGCTTTACACATACCATGCCATTGGTTAAGGCTCTTCGTTCCTGCAGTCATGTGATGCCCTGTAAGCACACTGTCTATATAACTTGGTTTATTCTGTATTCACTTGCATCTATGTTATTGCTTATCTGTCTGGAATTTGATTTTGGACTCACTGTCTGGGAGTTGGGTACTTTCAGGTGATCGTGAAGAGTTCTGTATTATCTGTTTCCTTCGTAGTCATATTGAAAATTCAATAGCTTCTTCTGGGAAGACTGTTTCACCTTCAAAACTTGTAGACAATCTGAACTGTATCCTTCTCTTTATGGCCATATGCAAAAATGTGTTGCATGATAATGTACCTTCTTGATGTATGGCTTTTAAAGTTTATTTCTTGTTTGTCATTGTTTCTATATAATCATTTGCTGGAGCCCTATTTGATACGGAACTTCAAATAAATTTTGTTTATTCTTGACCTGTGAATAATTAGATATTTCGCCTAGTTTCCACCGATACCAACAGGAAGATGCACATGAATTTCTTCAATGCCTATTAGACAGACTTGAGAGATGCTATTTTAATATGAATGGAACTTGTGATGGTTCATCATCCCAACATGTTAACATCGTTCAGCGAGTATTTGGTGGTCGTCTTGTAAGCAAGGTATGCTGGGTACAAACCATTCAATTTTTTTTTTATATTTCTACTCAGTGTACCATCTTACAAACTGTTCTAGAAGGTTTTACATTTCCCCTTCAAAGATGGATTTTCTAAGGCCTTGTCATGCTTTTACTAATAGTTTTTATTCACTTTTTTATTATTTGAAATTTAGCTGCATTGCTGCAATTGCGGGTACTGTTCAGATAAATATGAGCCGCTTATTGACTTGAGTTTGGAGATTGAACTTGTGGACTCTCTTCAAAGTGCTTTGGAATCTTTTACGAAGGTGGAAAAAATTGAAGATCCAGAATCGAAGTTTATGTGTGAGAACTGCAAGGAAGCAACTTCAAAGGAGAAACAACTTAAGCTGGACCAGGTTCCTTCAGTTGCTGTTATGCATTTGAAGAGATTTAAGACTGATGGGTTATCTATTCAGAAGATTGGCAAGCGAGTGGAGTTCCCATTGGAGTTAAACATGAAGCCATACACTAATTACGGTGAAGATGATGATGTGAGTTAATTGGTTAATCAAAAGAAGTGTTAACCACTATTTAAGTATTGTGGTAATGGCAATCAAGGAATAGGCATGGTTGCTATAATTACAAATGTCAAACTGGATGCTATTTTCATTTTAATAGACATTACTGTCATGGCAGACACATTTTATTTGTCTAAGAAAACATAGTGTGAAGTTAATACCACGATGTTCCTTGCAAAATACATACTTCTTTTAGTGCCTTGCTAATCTATATATGATGGTTATTGACTTGGAATATTTGTTCACTTTGTTCTAACAGGTGGACTTGAAGTATCATCTATATGGCATTGTGGTTCACCAGGGGATGTCTCCTACTTCTGGACATTACTTTTGCTTTATACGGTCAGGTCCAGAAACATGGCATGAGTTGGACGACTCAATGGTAAGTTTAGGGAGGTTTAGCTTTTGCTTGGCTGCTGATCATTAATCTTGTTAAAGAATTGAAATGCTGATACCTATATGATTGCCGTAGAGCTAGAAATAAGTTAAACATGAATTCATACTTGCGTTATGTATAATTGCTTCAATTTGTTGGAGTGTTGTGACATTTTCCCCGAACAAGTTGTGTCTAATCAATTCAAAGAGTCATCAATGCATCCATATTTGTTGGTATTTGATAGGCCCTTAATTAAGAAATGTTATAAGAGAAAGAAGGGGCACGTGGGGTTGAAGGTATATGTTAGGAGGCAGAAGGGTGGGCTACATGGGGGGCAGAGAGAATATCCTAACTAACTTAGCAGGAGTGGGACCCATTATGAAGAGTGAGATATTTTGGTGACAGGAGGGGGTACGTGGAAGGCAGAAAAGGATTTCTGGAAGGTTTTGGGAGATTGGTTAGCCTCTCGAAAGCTAACAAGGTGGAGGGGAACTATTTTTTGCTAGTTTTCTAGAAATTCATTTAAGAGTGGGAGAGGGAGAGCCTGAGTTTCTTTTTTCCTTGTTCTGTTGCTAGTTTCATAGCTAAGGATTTGCTGTCGTTACTGTTAATCTACTAAGAAGGGGAGGTTGTATTGGGAGTATTGATATTATACTAAAATAAATATACAGAAGTTATTACTAGAGCTTGTCAATTGATATCAGAGCAACGACACTGGGGCATGGTAAACACCAGGATGGAGGCTAGAATGGATCAGGTGGAGAAGGAGCTAGGTACCATGAAGGGGGACATGATTGCAATTAAAGGGTGGTTGATGGAGCTAAGAGACTCAATGGCTAGACTGGAAGAAGTACGAAGGAGGTCGGGAAAGGAACCCATGGTGGAGCTGTCAGAGTTGGGAGCTGAAGGGGGATGCCGAGAGGTGACTGAGGAGACCTGTAACCACGAGAAGTTCCGGAAACTAGAACTACCTATATTTGAAGGGGATGACCCGATTGGATGGTTGTTCAGGGTAGAGGGATACTTTGCCATAAATGGCATGACTGAAGCAAAGAAGATGGAGGCGGCAATAGTGTGTTTAGAAGGTAAAACCCTGAATTGGTTCCAATAGATGGAGGTGAGGAGTCCAGTACAAACTTGGAGAGAATTCAAGAAGGAACTAATTGAGAGGTTTCAGCACTCTCAACAAGGGGATGCTTATGAGATGCTCATGGCGTTGAGGTAGGAGGGAACCGTGGTTGAATATTGGGAGATGTTTGCAGCTCTTTCAGCAATAGTGAGGGAAGCTTCGAATGAGTGCTTGATGGGGGCATTCAAAATTGGGTTGAAGGCGAGTATTAGGGCAGAGCTCCATTTGATGAGGGTTGAGACTTTAAAAGAGCTTATAGATTTGGCACAAAGAATAGAGGAAAGGAACCAAATCATGGAACAAGCCCATGAAGAACACATGAACAAGCAGTTGAAAGGCTGGGCAACTCAGAGGTGGACAGGACATAAGGGAAACTGGAGCCGGGTCACGGGTCATCCAGACTCGAGTAGAACCACCAGCTGCGTATCTAACCGGGTAGCAAAAGCAAAGAAGGAAGGTGCACCTGCCACTTTAGGGACGGGATCGACCTCACCAGTGACGCGTGCTAGCACCGCCGCACTAAACCCCCCTGCTTTTCGGCGACTCACGAAGGCTGAGATTGCCAGGAAGAGAGCCTTAGGGCTCTGTTTTAAATGTGACAAGAAATACAGCCCCACCCATGTTTGCAAAAACAAGCAACTCAGTGTAATCTTGCTGTAAACTGTAGATGAAAAGGGAGAGAAGATCATTGAGGAGGAGGTTCGGGAAATAGAAGAAATGAATGCAGAAGAGAAAATAGAGTTGGCTACCTTGGAGCTATTGATAAACTCCGTAGTAGGTATTACCACCAATAACACCATGAAACTAATAAGGAGATGTATGGGAGAGAAGGTCCTCATATTGATAGACAGTGGGGCATCCTATAATTTTATTACTTCGGAAGCAGTAGAAAAGCTAGGTCTGGAGACAAAAGAAGTGAAAATATTTGAAGTGTCGTTGGGGGATGGTTATAAGGTGATGGGTAGCAAGCAATGCCCCACCGTGGAGGTGAATTTGCAGGGAATGAAAATTCAACAACCTTTTTATGTATTTGAAATGGGGGGAGCAGATATGATTCTTGGAATTGAGTGGCTGAAGTCATTGGGAGAAGTGAGGGTTGATTGGCACCAACTGACAATGAAGGTAAGGATGGGAAGGGAGGAATATTGCTTGAAGTGGGATCCAAGCCTCACCAAAACCATGGTGTTGCTTAAATCCACTATAAAAGCTCTTAGGAGTGGGCATCAAGGGTATCTAATTGAATTCGGAGAATTACAGATGACGGAAGCGAAGGAAGAGACATTACCTGTGGCTGTCCAGCAGCTTTGATAGAATTTCCAGCAATGCAAACACCCATTACTGAGTTACCACCTCACAGGAAGCATGACCACTCCATTGTCTTGAAACTGGGGGTTGCACTGCCAAACATACGGCCATATAGGTACCCACACTCTCAAAAGGCAGAAATTGAAAGATTGGTTAGGGAAATGTTGCTGGTTGGTATCATTCGACCAAGTAAGAGACCTTGTTCAAGTCCAGTGTTATTGGTTAAGAAGGATGGAAGTTGGTGATTTTGTATTGATTACAGGGCTTTGAATAAGCTAACACTACCCAACAAAATTCCCATTCCAGCTATTGATGAGCTAATCGACGAATTAGGAGGTTCCAAACTGTTTTCCAAGTTAGATTTGAAGTCGGGATACCATTAAATCCGAATCAAGGTCGAGGATGAAGAGAAGACACCTTTTCGAACTTACCAAGGGCACTATGAGTTTTTAGTGATGCCTTTCGGCCTCATTAATGCACCCTCTACATTCCAATCGCTTACGAATGACATTTTTCAAGAGCATTTGAGGAAGTTCGTGTTAGTGTTCTTCGATGATATATTTGTGTACAGCCTCGATGAAGATTCACGTTGGAAGCATTTGAGAGAGACCTTAAGGATACTCCAAGAAAGCCATTCGGTGCTAAACCTCAAGAAATGTGTCTTTGCTAAATCACGAATAGGGTATCTTGGTCATATCATATCTACTGAAGGTGTGTTGGCTGATCTTGAGAAGTTGGCAGCCATGGAAAGATGACCAATACTTAAGAATTTGCGAGCATTGAGGGGATTTCTTGGATTAACTGGGTATTATAGGTGATTTGTAAAAAACTATGGGAAGATGGCTGCACCACCCACTGCACTCCTCAAGAAAGATGCCTTCCTTTGGAGTCTAAAAATTCAGCAAGCTTTTGAAGAACTCAAGAGGCAATGATTATAGTGCCGGTCTTGGCACTACTAAAATTTTCCCGACCTTTTGAGTTAGAGACTGATGCTTTGGGGTGGGAAGTGGGAGCGATATTGATGCAAAATGGACGCCCCATTGCATATTGTAGCCATGCCTTTTCTTCAGCTAGAAAGAATATTTTTGTTTACAAGAGGGAATTAATGACCATAGTTCTTGCAGTAAAGTAGTGGCATCATTATCTGTTGGGACACCCTTTTATCCTCAAAACCGACCAAAAGGCTTTATTCTTGCTAGAGCAGCTCAGCCTTGGTGAAGAACAATAAAAATGGGTAACCAAGTTAATGGGGTACAAGTTCGAAATCCATTACAAACCCGGAAAAGAAAATCGGGTGGTGGATGCCTTATTTAGAAGATAGGGTAGCCTTGAGTTAAAGGCTATGACTGTATGGCAGTATGAGGATTTGGAGGGTGGGAAGAAGAAATCAAGAAGGATGAAAAGTTGTATTGGATATGGCAAAAAGAGATAAAAGGAGAACATCTTCTAGAAGGATTTTCTATCAAGGGAGGTAGCCTCTTATACAAAGGCAAAATGGTGCTTCCGAGGGGATCCTCGCGAATTCCCTTGCTCTTGTACGAATTTCACTGCACACCCACAGGGGGACATTCTGGGTATTTATGGACTTACAAGAGGTTATCCACTTTTGTCCACCGGGAAGGAATGAAGAAGGATGTTCAGCAGTCTGTTGCAAGTTGTAAAATCTGTAAGCAATGCAAGTATGAAGCCTTGATATGGGAGAGTTGTGACACTTTCCCCGAACAAGTTGTGTCTAATCAATTCAAAGAGTCATCAATGCATCCATATTTGTTGGTATTTGATAGGCCCTTAATTAAGAAATGTTATAAGAGAAAGAAGGGTCACGTGGGGTTGAAGGTATATGTTAGGAGGCAGAAAGGTAGGCTGCATGGGGGGTAGAGAGAGAATATCCTAACTAACTTGGCAAGAGTGGGACCCATTATAAAGAGTGAGGTAGTTTTGGTGACAGGTGGGGGTACGAGGAAGGCAGAAAAGGATTTCTGGAAGGTTTTGGGAGAGTGGTTAGCCTCTTAAAAGCTAACAAGGTGGAGGGGAACTATTTTCTGCTAGTTTTCCAGAAATTCATTTGAGAGTGGGAGAGGGAGAGCCTGAGTTTCTTTTCTTCTTGTTCTGTTGCTAGTTTCATAGCTAAGGATTTGCTGTCATTACTGTTAATCTACTAAGAAGGGGAGGTTGTATTGGGAGTATTGATATTATACTAAATTAAATATACAAAAGTTGTTACTAGAACCTATCAGTATTCAACAGTGATATTTCTGTTTTCTTTTTCATTTTTTCTTCCTCTTCAATTTGATTGTTGGAAAATTGCCAAATAAATGAAAAATATGTATATTTTTCTAACAGAATGTTTCGTAATTAGCAGGTTACTAAGGTTCAAGAAGAGCATGTGCTATCTCAAGCTGCATATATCTTATTTTATGCCAAAGAGGGTATACCCTGGTTTTCGAATTTGATGGACTCACAAAAGCTTTGCCTGGATCCTTGCACCTCAAATACTTCACCCAAGTCAGTTCTAGATAGTTTGGACCGTGAATGCACTTGTTTTAGTGAAGCAAATATTGATAGTGGCATGGGCGGTTCAACTGCTGTTGCTACAGACAAGATATATGCAGAAACAATTCTTGCTGAGCCTCAAAACAACGGAACCATGGATGAAATGGCGGTGGCAATTTCTCAAAATACCTGTGATGAAACAAGAGAGAGCGGGTCTCAAGTTGATCATCCCATGCTTAATATGTCTATTCCACATGGAAAAGGTGATTGCCATCATGGGATTTCTGAAGAGGACGAATTTGTTGCTCAATCTCCTGGTAAAGAAAACTGTGATGAGGGTAGTCATACATCTGAAAGAAATGATGGTCTTGACCTAACTACACTAATCAACCTGAAGCGTCAAAACGCAAAAGTGGGGTCACCAGGTGAAGTTGTTTTGTTCTATCAAAATCCTTTTTACATACATGCAATATGAGAATAGAGTCTGAAATCGACTTGATGCATATTTTCAGGGCCCAGATATCGCATCCCACTAGATCATCTAAAACAGGAGAATAAAGTAAATTTGAAGAGACCTCCAGTCCAGGCATGCGGGGGTACAGAGATAAGAGAAGCTACTAGATACCTTAGGCAGATGCCTAATTCAAGGTCCATGAAGCTTTTGGCTGCCATGCTTCCAAAAAATGACAAGAAGAGAAAGCTAGGATCATCTCCTTGTAAAAGAGTTAGTCCTTCTAGTCGCAGTAGATCCACGCACAGTGTGACTGTTCTGCGGTGAATTGTTTTGGTATATGGTTGATCTAATCAGTTTTTGGGAGACGCATGATTTATAGAGCTAAATTGAACAGTTAACGCAGTTCACATTGGTGAACAAATTTCACTGTTGCCTCCTTTTGCTTTCCAACGAGTTAATCAATAGCCTTTCACAGGTATGTGAAAAAGGGTGAATTTAGTGTTCTCACTTTTCAATACAGGAGCAGCAATGTTTGGAGTTTTCTACCGTCTAATGGGTGATACTGTCTTGGAATAATATTTTTGATAATATCGGCTGTTTTGATTAATACTGACTGGTATTGTAAATATTAAATACTGGATAATGGTATAATATCATGTTGATATTAAAACTTAAAAGGACCAAAAAATTTTGAATATATTGTCTTGGTCACTCTCAAGAATAAGTTTTTTAATCCGTTGTTATTTTATTTTATTAAATTTAATCTATATATTTATGTAAAATTTATGCTAATATATCAACAAAATTAAGTAGTATAAAATTGAAACACCTTAATAAAATAGAGGATCTCGTTTTGTCACTCGCTCACCTCATAACTCAAAACTTAATTTCCACTCAAAAATTAAATTTTTGTTGCTGTCTTGTCACTTGGAGAGTATTAATTCTTTGTCCGCTGTTTTTTTTAATGAAAAATTTTGAATTTAGAAACCCATAAAAGTGATTACATGTCTGGTGTTAAAGTCCCTTATAAGCCCAAATCCAAATTCATGTTTTTCGACCAAGAAATAAAACGTTACGTGCCATTTTTAGCTTAACATTAGTTCTCCCCAAGGACAAATGACCCCACACGTGTTCATTTACAAAGTTCCGTCTATACTTCGTATGCTCTGATTCAGCTTTCCTTTGTACGCCTCTCATTAGGCCCTAATTTGGCAAACATGGTCGTCGAAGATGATCTAGTGCTTCAGGTTTGTTATAGTCGGGCCTGAGAACATCCACATGTTGTGAGAGAATTGACATTTGCGCTAAAGTTAGGGATGACAATTTCGGGCTGACTTGGCTCAGCCCATTTTTGACTCGAATTTGTCAGGCCATAAGCAGGCCATGGGTCGGCCTAGTCATTTTAAACAAAACAACGTTGTTTTGTCCAAAACGACACTGTTTTGTTTTTTTAATTAAAAAATATAGACTTATTGGGTCCGGCCTGCCAGCCCGTGACCCACCGAGTCACAGGTTGACCACGGGCCGGACGGCCCAGGTTCGACCCAGCCTATTGACATCCTTAGCTAAAGCAAGTTCATTATTATTATCATCAATACTCTCTTACACTAACATCCTCCTGTTAAAGAAGTGCTTTAAAGATAATCACTTTTAGTATTTATTGTACAAATTATTTTATAATTAATAAAGGTATTTTTTGTTATTTTAATATTTATACGTTTATAGCTTTGATGTTGATCTTAAATTGATTTAATGAAATCCTTAACACAAAACACAACATAGAGGAAATCATTATGAAATCATGGTAATAAGATTCTTATCATGTATAATTATGTTAATATCTAAACTTTCCCTAATCATATGATTAATGAGATGTGATACCATTAATCCGATCATTAATTCGGATAGACTAGCGCATGATATATTCCTTGATTAGATCAAGTAGTAGATCTCATAAGCTGTAGATATAAGTTGGTTAGAGTTAACATGTGAATACTTACTAAGGATAGTAAATACATTGGATTGACTTACTATGAGACAAACTTATAGATATTCTATTCCAGTGTTAACGATAGTCTCATCATAACAATGGTGCAAGTATCCTTTAACTTTAGGTGCTCAAAGATATCTCGGATACTGATCCTGTGCTTTGACTCCATTCATCGATGCCTTTCAGGGGTTACTTATAGCGTGATGATTGGGTACAGTTTGACGTATTCGAAGTTAATTGAGTAGCCAATAAAAGATTCACCGCTCCTAATAAAAGGAGATGATATCCACAACCTTTTGTTAGGGTCATTGCTCGGGAGTTTCTGGCCAGAGTAGATATGTATCATGAAGAGAGTTTTGAATGATACATAGAGTAATGAGATCCTCAGGACAAGATCTAATAACACTTGGACTAGATGTGACGTAATAAGTCTAGTGAGAATTAACACTTTGACCATACTTTGAACCAAGTGGGGTATAGATGCTAAAAGGACAAATTGCATGGGAACATTGCATATGGAAGGATTCGTAATCAAATCACTGACTTTTCGATCAATTGGGGGTCATGACATGTTGCTAGATACCGCTATTGACTTACTTGAATTAAGTGTTAACTAAAGTCACCAATATAACCGAGAACCTAATGGGTCACACACATAAGAGATCTTAAGCACGAGTAAAATGGTCTTGAATGGTGATTCAAGATATGAGGTGGTAGAAAACATTACATGAAATGGATTAGAAACAAGTGTTGTTGGCTTTCATTAATGCATGCTATTTATGGTCATTAACTTCCCATAACTTCCATTAATGCATACTATTCGTGGTCATTAACTTCTCATAATTTCCATTAATGCATGCTATTCATGAATATTAAATTCCCATAACTTTCCATTAGTGATGAGGTTATGGAAGGCCAAATGGTGTAGAAATTGAGATGATTTTCATGCATCTTGTGGAAGACACAAAAATGAAAAGAAAAGATTCTTTTTCTTACACACACACTTTTTCTCTCGAACTCTATCAAGAGTTCTTTTCTTTGTTAACACAAAGAAAGAATTCTAGCCATCTTCTAGTGAGGTTTCATCCTTTTATCTTTGTGTAGACTTTCATTAGAGACAATTTATGTTAATCGTTGTGGTTTACGACAACACAACATGGAGAAGATTAAAGAACGAAGGAGATCGTCAGAAAGGTATATAAACACCTTACATTTCATGTTTTTGTTTTTCTATATCTATATGCATGAGTAGATCTGTTTGTTGAGGTTCCGTTTTATTTCCACTGCATATGTTTGATATATATTATGTAAGAGATGCATGATCGGAACCTAACAGTAGCATCAGAGTCATCTTTTGCCTTGCTAGATGTATAATACATGACATGTTAAAACTGTTTTCATGGTTGTGACAACTTAGGGTCCTGTAATGTTTTGTTCGAAATTAATTATAGAAAAATGGTTTTAATAGAGCAATAGATTTTCTAGTAAGACTAGAAAAATTGGCATGTATGACAAAATTGAAATTGTTTAATTTTGGACATCAAATAATTATTTTAAGGTAAATTAATTATGAATAAATTTCTAGAATTAGGAATTCATGTTAATCAGATTAATATTAATTCCAATCGAAATAACATATAATAATAATTTTAGCCAAGTCAGTAAAAGGAAGATAGTGTTAGGATCCATAAGATGTCATAACCAAAATGGTGTATTTACATATATGCATTAGAGAATGCATAGTTAGGAGAATGTGTGGGCTTGCATGATGGTTGGTTATGAGCTTAGGCCCAATTTATTTGGGTAGTCCATATCATGCCATGTAGTTATAGTAACTATATATATATATATATAAGACCATTTAAATTAGACGAGACCTTAGTCAAACCATATATATATATATAAAAGACCATCTAAATTAGACGAGACCTTAGTTAAACCCCTCACTTAGAATATTAAAACTAACGTCTTTCTTTAATGTGGCGAGAACTAGAGTCCTTTTAAAGTTAGGGTTGTTGGGCAAACCCAAGCCTGCTTTACACGGATATGTTTGAACCATAGAAATAAGATTTCCAGATTAATGGGTCAGTTTTAACTAAAAGCGTTGGTTTGTTGGGAAAACCCAAGATTAATGTGGACAGAGGCGAAGTTGGGTAGTGTATATTAGATGTACACGTGTCAAGAGTTGATAGCTTAATGAGTATGCAAACATCAACAGTTGATATCACTAGATTCGATAGTTACATTGGAGACGTAATTGGTATGATCAATACCTACCGGTTGAACTAAGGTGGCTTGTTGGGCAAATCCAAGGTCATTCTTAGGGATATTAGATATCGATCCACTAGGATAATTTCTCTACGAGTTCTCTCAGATTTATATTGAGGATTATGATTTTTGTGAAAATAGTGGGAGCTATAATGCGTGTTATTAAAGTCCTTATAGACATGCATTTAAATACATTCTAATTTTTTCTCTATTTGATGATAGGTTGCTATTGCTTAACACTATGAGTACTAGTGTGAATCTAAGATCATTAATGGAAGCTAGCAAGTTTACTAGACCAAATTTCCTTGATTGGCTCGGGAACTTAGGAATAGTTCTCAAGTCCGAGAAGCTTGGTTATGTCTTGGAAGAACCACTTCCCAATCCCCTTGTTGCTTGTAACACCCCACTCCCGCAAAACCCGAACCCGATATCGACAGTGATACCCGGATCCGTGCCCCGCGAGGGTGGC
>JANIIA010000006.1:28272193-28296708 GCA_027478495.1 Erythroxylum alaternifolium | reverse complement strand
CTAATGACCCTCTCCAACACAATTTTTACACACACAAAGCCTATTTTTCAAAATTCCCATTTATTCACAATTATACCGGGAAAATGTCATGAATGCATGTACAGTTATTTTTCATGTGCAAAAAATCACTGTTCACAAATGCATGAGCATAAGATGTTTTACCTAATTTCTCCGATTGATCTCCCGTGTACCCATTTTTATAATTCATCCTTTTGTATGGAAACGGGATGTTACAAATCCAATTTTAAATATCAATGACAATAAAAGACAAAACGGGATAATTTAGAATCATCTTACTTATGGCACTGTCGACTTGGCCATATAAGTGAGAGAAACATAGCTAAGCTACACATGAGTGGTAGCTTAAGGTCATTTGATTATGAATCATATGACACGTGAATCTTGCTTGTTAGGCAAGATGACTAAATTATCTTTTAAAGGAAAGGGTGAATGTGTTAAATGTGTTATTAGACCTAATACATTTTGATGTATGTGGTCTGATGTCCATTCATGTTAGAGATGGTTTTATGTACTTCATTACCTTTATCGATGATTATTCTCGATATGGTTATGTGTATCTAATGAGATACAAGTCTAAAGCATTTGAAATGTTCAAACAATCTAGACATGAAGTAGAGAAATAACTTAATAAAAGTGTTAAGGCACTTCGATCAAATTAAGGTGGTGAATACTTGAACGAGGATTTTCTAAGTTATCTCAGGGATAATAGGATTGTATCCCAGTGGACTCCACCTTACACACCACAACATAATGGTATGGCTGAAAGGACAAATTGAACCATGTTGGACAAGTAAGGTCAATGATGAGCTTAGCAGATCTATCAAAATCCTTTTGGAGTTATACAATCGAGACTACTATTTATATGATAAATAGAATCCTTTCAAAAGCAGTTGATGTTACGCCATATGAGATATAGACTAATAAAAAAATCTATCTTTCTCACTGAAAGTTTGTGGTTGTCCAGCTTACATGAAGCAAATTCAATCAGACAAGCTTGAAGCGAAATATAATAAATGTATATTTGTAGGATATCCTAAGGAAACAATTAGATGTTAGTTCTACAATGTTTTAGAGCAAAAGATATTTGTCTCAAAGCATGTTATCTTTTTAAAGAAAGAGTTTCTTCTAAAAGAAGGCAGTGGGAGCAAAGTTGAACTTGTTAAAGTTTATAATGCTTAAACAAATAAGCAGATCAACTGTTAAACCCGAGATTGTTGTTCAGGGAGATGAGACAATAATTAAACATTCTAAAACACAAAATGTTCATAGGTCAAGTAGGATACATAATGTTCCAGAAAGATATTGTTTTCTCGTAAGTGAACATAATGACGTATTGCTCGTAGAGGACAATGAGCCTACAACCTATGAAGAGGCTCTGAAGAGTTCAGAATATGAAAATTGGCTTCAAGCCATAAAGTCCAAAAAGGATTCCATGTTTGAAAACCAAGTATGGACTTTGGTTGATCCACCGAAAGGGCTAAACCTATAGGGTGCAATTAGATTTTTAAGAAGAAAATTGAAATAGATGGTAATGTGATTACCCATAAAGCGAGGCTAGTCATTAAAGGTTATCGTTAAAGACAAGGAGTTGACTATGATGAAACATTTAGCCCCGTAGCCATGCTTAAATCCATTAGAATACTCTTAGCCATTGTTGCTCATTATGATTATGAGATATGGCAAATAGATGTGAAGACAAATTTCCTAAATGGAAACCTAGCTGAGGATGTGTATATGATACAACTTGAAGGCTTCATATCCAAAGATGGCAAAAAGGTATGCAAGCTTCAGAAATCCATTTATGGATTGAAGCAAGCATGCATCAAATTAGATGTTCCAACTCTTAAATGCTTGCTTCAATCCTTCTCACAAAATCTGGATGATCCTTGTGTGTACAAGAAGGTTAATGGGAGTGCTATTATATTCCTTGTGTTATATGTAGATGACATATTACTAATAGGATATGATACCTCAAGTTTGTAATCTGTCAAAATTTGGTTATCCCAGAATTTCTCCATGAAAGACCTTAGAGAAGTAACTTATATATTGGGAATAAAGATCTAAAGAGACAGAATAAGGAAGTTGCTAGGTCTTTCACAGTCTACATATATAGATAAAGTGCTAAAGAGGTTTAGCATGGAGCAGTCTAAGAGAGGGTTTCTTCTCATGACTCATAGGATAAAACTCTCAAAATCTATGTGTCTAAAGATGTAAGATGAGAGGACTCACATGAGTTTGATCCTATATACTTCAGCAATAGGATCGATCATGTATGCTATGTTATTACAAGACCTAATATATCATATACTTTAAGTGTTACGAGCCGAAATTAATCAGATCTTGGTGAGTATCACTGGGTGACTATTAATAATATCCTAAAGTACTTGAAAAGGACAAAGGATGTATTATTGGTATATGGAGATGGAGATCTCGTAGTGAGTGGGCATACGAATGTCAATTTTCAATCTAACTAGGATGACTTCAAATCCCAGTCAGGTTACGTTTTCACATTGAATGGTGAAGTAGTCAGTTGGAAGAGTTCTAAACAAGAGACGACTACAGATTCAATGACCGAGTCAGGGTACATTGCAGATGCAGAAGCAATAAAAGAAACTGTTTAGATCAAAAAGTTCGTTATGGAACTTGGAGTGGTTCCGAGCATTGTAGACTCGATACTGTTGTATTGTAACAACAATGGAGCTATTACTCAAGCCAAAGAACCAAGGTCTCATCAAAGGTTCAAGCATGTACTCAGGAGATATCACCTAATTAAGGAGATTATTGATAGAAGTGATGTGAAGATAAAGAGAGTGCCTATAGGTCAGAACATTGCTGATCCTTTGTCTAAGCCACTTCCTCAAATGAGATTTGATTATAGAGAACTCGCCTATGGTATTAGATATAAAGACGATTAACTTTAGCACAAGTGAGAGATTATTAGAGTAGTACTCTAAAGGCAATCACCTTTAGAACTTTTGTGCAAACTTTATTTTGATTAATAAAACAAAAGGCAATTTTCATTAATTTGATGTTCATTTAATTGATGTCTATATTAAATCGAATTAATGAAGTCCTTGATACAAAACAAAGCATGAAGGAAATCATGATGAGATCATAATAATAAGATTCCTATCATGTGCAATTATGTTAGTATCTAAATTATCCCAAGTTATAGGATTAATGAGATAGGACATTGTTAAACCAGATAGACTATCACATGTTATAGTCCTTGATTTGATCAAGAAGTGGATCTCATAAACTGTAAGTATGAGATGTTTAGAGTCAATATGTGGATGCTTACTAAGAGTAGTAAGTGCATTGGATGACCCGTTATGAAATTATCATATGGATGACCTATTAAATGTCAGTGATTAATCTCATCATAGCAATGGTGCAAATATCCTTAGACTTGAGGTACTTAAGGATATCTTGGATAATGATCCTGATAAAAGGAGATGATACCCACGACCTTTTGTCATAGTAATTACTCAAGAGTCTCTACCCAGAGCAATTATTTTTCATGAAGAGAGTCTTCATTGACACATAGAGAAATAAGATCCCTAGGATACGAACTAACATCACTTGGACTAGATCTGACATAATCAGTCTAGTGGGAGTTGACACATAGTCCATACTCGAAACCAAGTAGGATATCGAATGGTGAAGGGATGAATTGCCTGGTAATTGACTATAGAAAGCTTCATAACTCAGATAATTAAGTATCGAAGAGTTCGAATGCTAATCCACTTACATTTTGGTAAATTGGCATCATGAAACCCTTTATGATTTGCTCGGATTAAAAGTTAATTCAAGTGACCAAAATAACTGGGAACTTAAGGGTCACATGCGTAAAAGATCGGATGAAAGACAAAGTGTGTACGGCTGTCATTTAAGCAAGCCACGATCGACTTAATGACAGGTGTTATATAAGTGAGTTCTTCACCTATGTACACATCAAATTAAGCTAAAACACACTCAATAAAGAGGCTAAGGGTCCAGAAGAGTTTTGGAAGTTGAGAGGAGTGATCTTGAGAATTGTTCATGCAATTTTACGCAATTGGTGTGTAAGATTAATTGCATGTAACTTGGTCTTGATCTAACTCTCACTTATGCATCTACTTGAACTCATCTTGTTTGGTGCTCTAACCACCCTTAGGGCCTATTTGGTTGGATGTTAATTAATTGAATATAATGAAATGAAATGGAACGGAAAGAAACAATTTATAATGGAATGGAATGTAATATAGTGAAAATTTGTTTAGGAGGGATAAAAGGGTTCATAATGTAATATAGTGAAACATTGTTTGGAAGATGGATGAATTAGAATATAATGTATAATAAATGACTATTATATCCCTGATATTAGAATGGTTGTTGCGAGAGGTTTAATGCTATAATTTTAAAACAGAAATTATGTCCAATTAAAAAGTCATGGTTGTGACTTGTTCAAGTCACAGCTGTGAAAAATAATTTCTTTATATATTCTCTATTTTAAAATAATAAAATTTTTATTATTAATTATATACAATTTATTATTAATTATATAAAATTATTATTATTAATTATTTAATAACTTTTATTCTATTATATGTGATTTATTCTCACTCTATACTCATAAAGAATGGACGTAATAGACAAGAAGATGATTATGGATGAAAGTGAAGGATCTAAAGAAGAAAATGGAGATTGGGAAGACTGGAGAGATAACGATGGGGGAGATGAGGATGAGTTAAAGTTAGGTTTTCTGTGTTTGTTTTGTGATTCCAACTATAATTCTTGTGATGGGTTATTCGAGCACTGTCGTCTATCTCACAGATGTGATTTTCATGGAATAAGAAAAGCCTCAAGTTTGGATTTTTACGGTTTTCTGTGGGGGGCCTTTGGGATCAACAAATCATAAAAACAATGTGAGACGGTATTAAGAAAAAATATTAAGGGTATATTTGGTAGTATTTATTTATTAGTTTACGTTCCGCCCTAAACCCCTCGAATCAAAGGTTTCTTATTTTCATCGTTTAGGATGGAATGGAAAGTAACATGAAACCCTCCACTTCCATCCTATTGCATTCCATTCCATTATGAAACCCTTAACCAAAATGGAAGTGTGTTATGTTCCATCCCGTTTTATTAGTAACCCCTCAACCAACTAGGGCCTTACACACTGATTTTTCTTTATCTTTGCGTGCTCTTTAGAGGGTAAAGAAGGTGTTTGGTGTTTGTTACAACACAAATAAGGAAAAGACTCAAGAAAGGAGGAGTATTTGCAAGGTACATATGCTATAATTTCTTGTTCTTATAATCTGTTTATACATATTCATAGATTCTAGATTTTCTGGGGATGTCGTGGGGTTGGAATTTTGATTTCGACACGTCCGCTGCCTTTCTATGTTTGTGATACATAGACCCATAGCTCCTCAACAAGAAATGCATTGCATAATTATACACAAGCTCTTAATTTTTACCACTCATTTATAAAGAAAAGAGTCAGAGTAGATTGGTTAGGAAAGGGGCATAGAAACACATCAATATTTCGTAAAGCCATTGTTTATAACAAAGTTGGAAACAAAATTGTCTCCCTCAAACATAACAACATCTAGCTTGAAACACAAAATCAACTATTATACGGGGCATTTAATTATTTCAGTTAATTGATGAGTTAATTATTTCAGTCAATTGATGAGTAAACCTTCAAAAAACCAATCCTCTAAATCTTTCCTCAAATAAATTCTAAACGAACAATATTCACCCAAGAAAAAGAATCCTTATGAAGACCTGTTACTGCATATGAAATCAAGAAAACACTAGCTTCACTTTATCCATACAAGGAACTTAGACTAGGTGGGTTCAATGCCAATTTCTTCAACAAAACTTGGTCCCTCACTAGAGATTTGATGTTTGAGGTTGTTTCGGAGTTTTTCAATAAGGGTTCTCTATTGAAGGAGATCAAAAAAATATTTATAACCTTTGTTTCAAAGAATGGTGAGTTGAATCAGTTTTTATACTTTAGACCTATTGCTTGCTATAATACTATCTACAAGATAATCTTCAAAATCATTGCTCAAAGGCTTAAAAGGATTCTTCATAAGCACATCAATCCAAACTAGGGTATTTATATACCTAGGATGGTGATTAAGGACAATATAATGATTCTTTAAAAGTTCATTAGTACCTAGTCCAGGAAAAGGAGTAAGCCTACTTGGTGTATCAAAATTGATCTTAGAAAGGCTTATGATAATGTTGATTAGGAACTCATCATCAATATCATATAAGCTATGGATTTTCTAGACATTTTCGTTTATTGGATTCAGTAATGGTTAATAACTACTTCATATAGCATTCTTATGAATGGAAAGCTTACCTATGTCTTTAAAAGATATAAGGGGACTCAAAGGCTTCAAATATTACTCAAAATATAAAAAACTTAAGTTAACAAATCTTTTTCTTGCAGATGATCTTATTCTTTTATCTAAAGCAGAGGAAATCTCCATTTCAATGTTAATGAAAGCTCAAAAGTTTATTTAGAGAATTTTAGGTTTAGAAGTAAATTGCTCCAAAAGTAGCATTTACCTCTCAAGAAGTGTTGCTAGTAGACATCAAATGACAGTCACCATTACTAAATTCAAGCAAGAAGAACACCCAATGCAATATCTAGGCATTCCTATTTTTTCTCATAGATTTAGAACTAGAGATTTCAATGATCTCTTTGATAGAATCAAGAGCAGAATCTCCTCTTAGAGTTTTGAACATCTCTCTATAGTAGGGAGAGTACAACTTATTGAACCAGTTTTAGATGATATAAATACATATTGGGCTTTACACATAGCATTTCAATGCTGTGTTGTTAAAGGTATAGACAAAATGTTTAATAATTTCCTTTAGTTAAGATGCAATGAAGGAACCTATAGAAACAAGATGAAGGATTATGAAGTTTGCACTCCCAATAATTAAGGAGCATTTGGCATATATTCTCTCGAAACCATGAATACCATCTTACTCACAAAAAGAGTTTAGATAATTGTAATTGAAAAACAAACAATCACTCTGGTATAACTGGATACTCACTTACTTCATTAACAAGAGAATCATGTAGGCTCTAGATATTAAAAAATCTTCCTTCATCCTCTCTAAAAGTAATACTAAGATTGAGAGATAAATTCAAAATGACATTATTAATCTTGTAGGAGATGGTGAATCTATAAATTTTAGTATGATAATTGATCTTCAACGGTCCTCTCATCAATGTTAATAAAGCTACTCCACTCAAAACTTCGATACAATCAACTAACTTAGTTGCTATAGCCCTCTCAAATAAGGAAATCTTCAAGCAGTTATCCCCGCCAGCTCTCTCATAAGTGAAATCTTATAGATCCATATCAGTAGAGAGGAGTAAAAATACATTTGCAAGCATTCTAGAAATGTTCAGTTCTCTAATCTCTCTTTTAGGTAGATGATTTTCAAAGATCTTCCTATTATACCTTGGAATAAAGCAATATGGTTTATTCATCTCAATCTTTCAGTAACCACCACTTTATTTAAAATGAAGGTTAAACTGAAGATTGTTAACAAAATGGTTAAATAGTTATATCTTACCAACTAGTGCTCTCTCTGTGTCGAAAAGCTGATGAAAATACATACATTTATTTTTTAATTTCAGCCACATCAAAGATATGTAGAGGACACTCCTTAACAGATGTTTAATAAATGAGGAGTTAACTAGCCTAAACAACATTAAGGAATGGTATTCAACAAGAAAAAGAACCAACAAAGCTACATGTAAATGTTTCTAGATGGTGCTTTCTTTTTTGGTCAATGCATTACGAAATGAAAGAAATTACATAATATTTCAAGACAAGAATATCCCTATGGAAAAATATAACAAGCAATTGATTTAACAAATCAGGATGTAAACATTCATATAAAAGCAAAGCTTCAGGATGAGCAATGCCTTCTTTTCTTTTGGAATATCTAATTTCTTTTCATTGAAAGTCTTATTTTGTAATCTTTGATGGTCACTAAACATCAGTGACTTTGGCTCTGTATTTCGTAACTACATTTGATATGCCTTTTAAGGCTTAATACAATTATTCTTTTTCAAAAAGAAAAAAAATTTATTTTTTGGATTAATTTACCTTTAATATTTTAGTTTTATTTATTTTCTTAATTAATTCAGCCAACCCCCCAAATTGATCCTAAAAACTAATTTATTCATTACAAAAGTTTGACGCACACTTTTCGTAAATACAATCCTTTCTCACAACTACTACAGATGTTTTAATCTTAAGTTGGGGTTTTTTATGTTCGGTGTGTATCAATCTTAGGGGTTTTAAGTAGAAAGAGGTTTCAATTAATTAACCAAGGGTTAGTTGTTACTAGTCTTAAGAAAGATATTAACATAATATAGGAATTTTCACGATCTAATGATCAATAATTGAATTACATTATAACAAATTAATACTTAAGAAATCTTAAGGGATTGATTATCTAGGAACTAGCTATTTAATATTTATTAATCATTATAATATTAACATTTTGGTTTATTATTGTGTTGAATTTTAGTTTTTTAAATTAATCATCATCCTATTCGTCAATTAGAAAATAGAACAGAGGTTATTAGTAGTACTTATAGTCCTCGTAGGTTCAACTTGTACTTGTCAGTGTTAGCTATAGCTACATCGTCCACTTATAATTTTAAAAAAAATTATATAAAAAGTTTTTCATACTGCTATTAGAGAATAGAATATTAGGAACACCTAATTTTTATTAATTTAACATTTTTTCTTTTTTCTTTTAGTTATTAATTTGTTTAATCATTTTGTTGAATATTTGATTTTCTCACTTCTATAGGTCATAAGGTTAGTACATGACCCAAATAAATCCATTTCACTTATCTAATGAAGATTTAGAAATTGAGATGATAGCTCATAGAAATATTTAAAGGAATGTTCTTAGAGAGTTTCAGTTATATCAACAAAAAGAGGACTTGGAAGATTAGATTAATACTAAAGGATCAGGAACCTTAGCAGACCAATCATGGGCCATTTTCAACTATGTTAGACTGGACTTCATAAGAACATAATCAAGCAGTGTATGACCTAATGATAACACTAATAATTTTAAGATTAAAATGAGTATCATTCGGATTATCTAATAGTCTATACAATATGATGGGCTATGAGATGAAGACCCCAAAGCCATTAATAGATTGATGAAAACATAGTTCAACGTATCAGATTAAGGTGGCTTAAATGGAGAAGTGCATCATGATTTTTATATGATAAGAAGATACTAATCAAGCTTAAAGGAAAATTCGATCTTTTAGCGATTAGGCCGGCCATGTTTTATGGGGCAGAGTGTTGGCCCATCAAACAGTTGCATAGTTTTAAGTTAATGATGGCAGAGATGAGGATACACCATTGGATGTGTAGCCTTGATAGAAGAGATAAGTTTGGAATGTAATGATAAGAGAAAAATTAACGGTGACTAATATTAATAAAAAAATTAAGGGAGGTAAGGCTTAGGTGATTTGGACATGTTAAGAGGATATACCCTTATGCTTTAATGAGAAGATGCAAGAAGATTGTGCTTAGCGATTATAAGAGAAAAAAGGAAGGTATAAGAATTAAAAAATGATGTAGCTCTACTAACACTTACTAAGGACATGACCCTCAATAGAAAACTTTGACATAGTAAGATATGGATAAAGGATCTCATATAAAAAGATCCTTCTCTTTCTTATAGGTCTTTTGAACATTTTCCTTTGAGTTTTATGTCTTTTATTTAGCCTAAATATTTAATATGTAATACTTCTCTCTTAGTTGTTTAGCCTAAATATTTGCTTACTTGGCCTAAATATTTTTCTTAATGAATTGTTTGATTCATTTATTTACTTGTCTTCTTTCTTGTTTGCATATTTATTTACTTATTTTATCTTTTTTACTTTATTATATATTTATTTTATTACTTATTTTTATATTTTTATTTATACATTATTTTTTTTATTACTATTATTTTCTTTTAAGTATATTTTATTTTTAATTGTTTTTAATTTATTATTTTAATATGTATTTTTTATGTGGGTTTATTAGAAACAACCTCTCTACTTATTAAGGGTAAGGCTATATACTACTAGACCTCTATAGACCCTACGTATCAGTGAGACTTTTACTGGGTTATTGTTGTTATTATTTGTGTACCTTCAAGGTTAGTGATGCTAATGACGATATGATAAGATTGAGATTATTTCCATTCTTATTAAGGGGCATGGTCAAACAATGGTTAAATTCTCTACCCAAGTCATCCCTTATTACTTAGGACAAAGTGGAAGAAAAGTTTCTTCTAACGTACTTCCCACTAGTTAAGACAGTCAAATTGAGGAATGACATCTCCTCCTATTCACAGGTTGACTCAGAGACTTTATATGACAAATGTTAGAGATTTAAGAAGATTTTAAGAAAGTTCTTACATTATGGTCTACCATTATGGATGCAAATTTCGACCTTTTACAATAGGTTAAATCAAATGGTAAGGCAAATGATAGATGTAGCAGCCGGGGGTACTCTAAATAACAAAACATTAGATGTAGCTTCGAACCTCACTAAAGAAATGGTGATAAATAATTATAATTAGTGCTTTTCTTGAGCAAAACTTAACGTACATGTAGTTACAAAGTTGGTAGCCCAAGTTGAAGCACTAATCAAGAAGATAGATGTATTGATGATGAATCCTCAACTATTCCAAATGATGTAATGTGAGGTTACAAGTTAGGCCATCCAAGTCAAGAATGTCAAGCATTATAGCCCAAGCATGTGGATCATATAGGGAATGCTCCCAGACCCCAAAATAACCATTACAATAATACATACAATCTAGGATAGAGGAATCTCCTAACTTTCTTTTAATGGAATTAAAGGTAGTTAAGGAACAACCTTTCATCAAGTTTCAACAACACTTATATCTAGAAAAAAACCAAGCTCAGAAGACATCACGACCAGATTTCTTCAAACTTTAAACACAAGATTTCAAGTCATAAAAACTTTTTTGAGAAATCAAGAGGATTCTATACATAACTTGGAAACTTAGATCGATTAGCTTCCAAAATTAGTTTTTAAAAGACAATAAGGGAGTTTGTCTAGTACCACCAAGAAAAATCCTAAAGAACGTGTGATAGGAGTGGAAAAGAGTTACAAGAGGAGAATAAGACCTAAGATGAGAAAGAGAGTGACACTAAGACTCAACGAAAAGCAAAAAGTGAAAAAGGCCTTTCAAAAGTCAAGGAATTTTAACCTGCCATCTCTTATCTTGCCAAAGTGAAGAAAGGTCACATGGATAAGTAGTTTGTAAGTTCCTTAAACTATTTTAAAAAATTCATATTAACTTACCTCTTGTTGAGGTTCTTGTGCATATGTTGAAGTATTCGTAATTCTTGAAGAAGATATTTGCAAACAAAAGGAATTTGGAGAAGTTGGCGATTGTGATGCTAAGTGGAAGATGCTTGACAGTTCTTTAGGACAAATTACTAGAGAAGTTTAAAGATCCAGGGAGTTTTACAATCATTTTTCAAATTGGTAGATTAAAAGTAGAAAAGGCTTTAGCAGACCTAGAGGCTAGTATTAATATGATGCCTTATTCTTTCTTTAAGAAGCTAGGATTAGGTAAAGACCTAAACAAGCGATACTTAGGAGGTAACCCAATATTATAATACCTTTATTTAATTTAGTTATGCTATTTTGATTATTTTTAATTTAGTGTTATGATTTCATTGATTTTTAGTATGTTTTATGTTAGCATATAAAGCATCCTTATTTAATTTTCCCTAATTTTTTTGTTTTTGGAATGTATTATTAGGCTCTCTTAACTTTGAATTCAAAGTTTTTAAGTTTCCATAAACATTTAGGTATACATCATGATAGATGAATATTTGACTATATTTTGACACTGATATTCGATGTATTTTTCTTGATATTTGATACTTTTATTGTATATTTGGTACTTAATATGCTTCAAGTGTGTTTACAGGTGATAATTGCCTTTACGAATATAAAGGAGAGGAATTTGGGTGTAAACACAACTAAAATAGGAAAATAACAATCTGGAAAGAGTGTATGGCCGTCCACTTCTGTATGCTTTTGCACTTTCACGATATCCAACATTTTCTAATTATGCACATTTATGTGCACCAATGTGCACATGACCATACATAACCCAAAAAAACCTAGAATTTAATATAAAATGTTATAATCGACAGCTAAAGATGAGAGGAGAATTTAGGAGGTGATTTCCAGAGGTGGAGAACATTTAGAAGGGACGATTTTGGTCCAGAGAAGCAAAAAACATGAAGATTTCATCGAAAGATTCATCGAAATTCAAGATCAAGCCTCTACATCATAAGAACATTTAATAGAAGACAATTAGAGAGATTTAGAATTATGAACCCATTATTTTTGTTCATTCTTCTTTCATTATATGTTTGATTTCGTATTTGATCATGCGTAACGAAACATCCAGTCAGTATTTAGGTTAGATGAACCTTATGTTAATACTTTGATATGATTTGATTCTTTTATTAATCTAATTAGTTTGATTGATTATTATGATATGATTACGTGTTTTACTAGTAATCTTATTTCATGTGTAGATATTAAGAAATCCTAGTATCAATAGATCTACTGTAATTAGAAGGAGTTGATTGCAACCCTAGAGATAGGATGACATAAATCATTCGGATTATAGTTAAACCTAATAGAGAGACTCATAAATCGATAATGCAATCCTATAAGATTTACCCTGAATAATTCAGTTAGAGACCTTAGGATTAGTTGTTAATAAACTCAAGATCAACTACTAGTATACCATAAGAGCCTCCACGGTCCAATACATCAACCAAACAATTGCATGACAACAGATCCTTCTGTTAAGGGTTTAAGGGGATTCGAGCCTAGATGCTAATTTATAAGTGTGAATTGCATCATGTTTTAGGGCTTAGTTTGATATGTATTTAAGTGTTAACTTAATCGTTTAGTATGTGTTCAAATTAGAATTGTGTTAGTTTGTTAATTAATTGTTTTTAAGTGTTTTTATGAGTTATTCAAGTCTTTAAGCTTAATTATTATGTCTTTGAGGTACTTTAATATATTTTGTTAGTGTTTTAGGGTCAATATCAAAGAACGGAGAAGTTTTGGAGACACTCGGGCCGAAACAACATCCCATGATCGTGGCATAACAAGTCACATTCGTGATAGAAGCACTGGAGTCAGCCCACGATCGTGGCCCATATGACACGATCGTGATAAAAGCCCAGGACACGGCCCACAATTGTGGGCTGATATGCCACGATCATGACAGAAGGCTTAGATGTGGCCCATGATTGTGGCTTGTAGAGCCACCATCATGGCCTGCGTCGGGAAAATGCCTAGATACTCAGAAAAGTTAAGTTTCAAGGGAGTTTTTGGACCTTTCGAACCTCGAAAAAACCTTAAAGCTGCCTAAAACACAAAAAGTTATATAAAGAACAAGACAAAGCAGATGAGGAGCTTTTGCATCAGCCACCATTGAGAAACCTTAGAGAGAATTCATCGAGAGATTGAGAAAGAGAGGAAGGAAGAGAGACGTGGAGAAGAAACCAACACAAAGTACTTCCCAAAATAGGAGGTTTCCTAATATTGTTGCCTCCATCATCCATTCGTATCTTGTTTTTGATGTATTTTCAATTTTATTAATGTATAGGATTGGAATAACTATTGGTGATAGGATTGTATGAATATTGAGGGCATCTAAACTCACCTTCAGGTGGTTTTTATCTTTGATTTAATAAAAATCTGATTGTTTATGTTATTTGTTTCATTATGTTTGATTTCTGAGATTGTATAATTCAGTAATAGACTAAGAGGGTGAATCGAATAAAAAATAATTAAATTGGGCTAATGAGAGTTAGGTGATTTAATAAGAACGAGAAATCAATCAAACCATAATTGTGTGAAGAGAAATCTCACATAGGTTCCTGGTAGTTTATTAGAAAACTTCAAATCTAATTAGGTTTGGATAGATTATTGATTGAGAGATTCCAATTTTCCATAAGTTGATTAGGGTTTATATTTAAGGTTAATGGTTATAACTCGAGAGAGAGTAATTAACCCTAGAATCGTCTAGGACTAATGATTCAATAATTCATAATCGATTAGGTTAGTGTTAAAGATAGGTAAAAATTCCCCTTTCTCTCAATTAGTAGTGCTTTAGGTCGATTCCTGAATGTGTGCATTGCAATTGCTAATTTTTACTATTTCTTGATTGATTCTTGAATTGAATTATTCGATTGAACTGTATTCCTGTTTTAGTTTCGTGACATTTGTAATATTACTCATTATTTTGGCCTTAGATTTTAGGATTAGAATAACTCTCCTCATAGAATCGACACCTTAGGTACTACGTGAATGACTCATATGATTGTAGATTATTGAGGTTAAATATTAAAACTTACACATATCAGAAAATCACAATCACTAATTTCTAATAATGATATTTTTCACAGTGAATTCCATTATCTTTGTGTTCATTATTGTTTCCTATTTCTTTAATTGTTTTATTTTTTATTTTCTTTTCACTAAAAATCTAAAATCAATCCTTAGGCTAGATAATAGGGGAAAGGTAGGTACTAGTATTCATAGTCTTCATGGGATTGACTTGTACTTACCGATACTAGCTACAATTACGTCGTGCACTTGTAATATATTACAAGATTGACTATCACAAAACAAGTTAATCACATAGTCATGTACATGCATGTGTATATAAAAATCCCATTTTTATATGTTTTACATAATTTCAATAACACTAGACATAGTCGTGTACATTGTATGAACTTTTAAAAATTTTCACACATGGTCATATAGAGTTACCATGCTTGTGTAGCTCAATCCTCTAAAATGTGTCAACTTACACACCCATGTATTAAGTCACATATTACAGTGACTTACACGGTCAGCTACAAGATTGTGTAGCTCATTGTGTAAACCCATGACCCTCATTAAAAACCCTAAACCTGCCTTTTTCCTCCCATTTTCCCCTCTTCTGCCACCTCTCTACTATGCCCCTCCTTTTACAACCTAGCTAGCCTTTTCAAGTGATTTTATAACATCTAAGTGAATTTTTGTTACATTCTACCTGGATTACACTTAGATTTTTAGATATTTTTACAAATCTTAGGTTTTCTCTTCCCCATATTGTTAGATTTTAACAATTACTTCATTCTTAGGTATGATTTTCTTCTTGTATTTCAATTCCAAGTTGGACTTCATTCTTTTCCCTATGAATTATTGGATTAATTTTTATGTTGTGGATTAGATGGAATTTGAATTAGGAATATTAATTTTTCCTTAGTAGGTTATGCATTGCAATAGGTTATGCATTGCAATAGGTTTTGTTAGATTACACATAACTTGTGTTAGATTACACATAACACAAATGACATACATAATGAAATTAATTAGTTTAATTTCATACCAATCTCATATTTTGCATAACTTAGGTTTCATTATGTATGTCATTTGGGTTTAGTTATTAATTGCTTAAATTAATTTTGAATATTAGGAATTGTATTGACTAATTGCATAAATAATTTAACTTTGTTTGTTAATTGTATTTTTAATTGTGTTATTAATTTTTTAATCAGTTAATTTTCTACTTAATTTGTTAATTGCATTATTCTTAATTTAATTTAATTTAATTTTTTAATAATTGTATAACATGATGAGTGTACGAATTAAGTGCAAGGAAAATTGTCTTTTCGTATTGATATTTAATTACTTCCTCAAATTTTATTTTCCTTATGGTATAATGATAAGAAAAACAGAAGTAGTGCAACAATGAAGGACAAAGGAGGCAAAGGAAAAAGACAAAAAGGTGAAGGGTCATCTAAAGACCTGAGTAGAGCTTGCCCACCACTAGTACAAAAGGCTGTTTCATATCCACCTTTGTGATATGAGATGTTGCATTTTAATTTTAGGGACCACAAGGAGCAATTATAGAAGCTTAAGGATATGAGGATTGGGACCAGTAGATGTCTAGATTAGGAGGTGTTGGAGTAGATTGACTTAGCCTAGTAAGTTCAATAGCTTATTTGTGTTGGAGCATGATTCCAGTTCTTTAAGATCGTGAAGCCCATATATTGGCAGCTTACACTCAACGTGTGCTCCTGATATGTCCGTAATTGATTATAAGATTATTCCATAACACTTAGTGGTTAATGTTATGAAACATTTAAGAAACTTATTGTGGTTTATATTTAGTTTTACGTATAATCTAGAAGCATAAGAGCTAAATTGAGTTGAAAGCACATTCTTTGAGCCATCATCTTAAGATTCACACTTAATTATCTTCATAAAACAAGAAGGAGAAGGATTAGAGCAAAGAGGAGACAAGAAAATGCCAAAAAAATGAAGAGTATATGTTGCGTTGCAATTCGTGACTATGACCATCATGCTCATGGCCATGAGCATCAAGTCACGACTGTGTATTAAGGCTCACGGCTATGAGCTTTAATATTACAATTCACGGCTGTGACTCAAAAGTCACATTCTTGAATTTTGTGACCTGGGTGCCCGAAGACTAATTTTTAGTGTAAATAGAATTTTTGATAGAAAAAAGAACGTGAAGCTTTTAAAAATCATTTCGAGAGCCAAATGAGGTAGAGCACGCAGATTTTGGAGTCCTATAGAGGGCTAAGCTTCCCCAACCCGATTCAAAGGTGAAATAGACAACAAAGACATGTTTTGGGCATCCTTCTATTGTGTTTGTTGTTTTTTCTCTTTTAGGGATTGATTATGTTATCCTATGTTTATTGTTTGTATGTTGTGTAAGAATGATTCAATGCTCTATTTGATTGTTTTTATGTAAACACATTGCTAGAATCTTAAATACAATATGTAATCATTATGTTTGGATTCATTTGTGGCAATTAATGGAGTTAAATCATTAGAGATAACATAATATAGGTTAAATGACCCGAGCTTGCTTGGTTATTGCCTAGATTGATCTTGATTCCTTATTCTTAATGCAACTGTCTAACTAAATCTAGAGAGCTTGTTCTAAGTTATCATATAGCTAGGTTTAACTAAAGAGCTTGTTTTAATTAAACACGACCTAAGAAAAAATCAGGATTAATAGGGCATGTTGTTAATCTATGATCAATAGTTGCTAGGAGAGGTATGAGAATAACAAAACAAAGATATATGCTTATTTGTGTGTAGGCTGAGATTGAACTAGAGATCGGATCCCTAACGTATTCATCACTTTTATCACTTTTTGATTGTTTTCTTTAATTTGCTTTTGTTAGTTTAATTTCATTTTATTTTTATTCAAAACCAAACCCCCTCCCATAACCTAAAGCCTGATTATTTTCATTACGAAAACTTTACACACACTCTCTATAGGATCAACCTAGACTCATCATGAGCTATAATTTTAAGTCTAGTTATTTTGTGTAGTGTTATGATGCGTTATATAACATCCCGTTCCCATACGAAAGGTTGTAATCCTAAAATTTGGTATATGTGAGATCAAAGAGAGATTAAGGAAATTGAATTTCATGCTCATGCATAATATTAGCATATACATACACATGAATATTGATTTTTGCACATTAAAATAACTGTACATGCATTCATTGACATTTCGAGTATAATTGATTTGTAAATGTGATTATATTGTGAATTGTGGTTTTTATGTATTGAAAATTGAATTGGTGTGTGTGGGAATTTATTTAGAAATTTTGTCAAAATTTATAAAATTCCTGAATTTTTGGGTAAATTTTGGATTAAAAAAAATTGTCAAGTGGTAGGACAATTGATGAATAAAAGTAGAATTAAGAGTCAAATGGTAGTGAAAATATTTATAAATGACTTTGGGATTTATTGACAAGCGTCAATGAAAATTTGAAAGTCAATTAGAGTAGAAATTAGAATCAAATGGATTAGTTATTAAAGATGTGAGCAAGTAAAGCCATAGGAATAAGACATGTGTCAAGCCACTTGCCACACATACATTCCACGAAAATATCTAAATGGTCTTTCACTCATCATTTTCGTTGCTTATTTTTGTTTCCTCCTTTTCTTCATTTTCTTCATTCTTCTTCTCTTCTCTCAAAGCCACGACACTCTCCTTCTCACAACTAAAACCCTTCATATTGATTTTTGTCAAAATCCTACATTACCATTGCAAGATCCTTGTTATCTCTTCATTTTGTCATAAGAAAAACCTAACCTCTTCCTCACAGATGGTGATGAATGAATGGTGCTTGAGAAACTAGGGTTCATGTGACTTTGAAGAGCTTGAAGTTAAACAAGTAAGTAATCTATTACTCTTCATGGCTTTGATGAATGAAGCATGTTTGATGATAGTTAGAAGTGAAATGAAAGTGGAAATGAAGTTGAATATGTGTATGAAGTTGATGATGAATGTGTATATGATATGTTTGGTTTTTGATTTATATGATCAAACATGGATTTTGAATTGTGTATAGATGATATTGATTTGTAATTGGGGTATTATTGAAGAAGAAATGAGGTAGATATAAGTTAAAAGTGGCAGATTAAGCAAAAGAGATCATTTAGGAAGAGATTGATGAGGAAAAAGAGTCTGTTTATTGCTTTCTGTGGAAGTTTGCCGCGGCTAACTCCTTGGTTCGCCGCAGCCAACTTACGGGGAAAAGTTCACCGCGGCCAACTCCTGTCTTTGCCGCGACCAACTTTCCTACACAGCTTAAACATGATTCAGTATTTTAATCATAACTTGTTCTGTAGTTATCCGACTGGAGTGATTCTTAATTTGGAGTAAACTAGAGACATAGATCTACAATTTGTATGCAGAAATATAATTTTAATTCTATCTCTAGGAATTTCAAATTCTGGACGGAAGTTGAGTGCAGGGCACTGTTATAGATTAAGAACAGTTTAAATTTATTTGGAGTATAACTTTTGGGATATTGAACCAAATTCAATGATATTGGTGTCATTAGAAACTTAAGAGATAGAAGAGCAATTTTATAGAAAAAAATTGTTCCTAAATTACTTCATTTTCATTCTCTAAATGATCAGAAATAGTAGACCCGAAAGTCAGTGTTTGGAGAAACATTTGAAATGATTCATTGGGTTATAAAATTAGATTCAAAGTGTTTATTTGAGGTACAAACCCTAAGTACAAATTTACTTAGGTGAGTTTGATATAAGTCTAATAAGGTGACGAGAATAATAGAAAAATACTCGGGACTGTCATGAACATGCATTGTACATATTCCATATACACACATGTGCATAAATGAATGCTTGTAATTGTGCAAAGTTATTGATGTGTGTGTGCAATATGTTTATTGCCTAATTTTGATGTGTAGGATAAATGTACACATTCAGAAGTTTCCAGATTTTGGAAGCAATTGCTAATCTGGAGCGTACTCTGAGTAGTCCTAGATGGTCTCAGTTCAATGTTTGTTTAGTGTGAATTTTGGTATTGATTAACTACTGAATGTCTATATGAATTTGATTGATTGTGTTGGTTTCCTGATAGGAGGTCCAATGATTGTGATGCTTGGTTGAGATGTTGAAGTATTGCTTGTATGTGAATGAGAAGAACTAAGTGTACATAAATTGATGATAAATGTGTTTTGAATGAGCATTTGCATGTAAGTGAAAATGTGATTCTCAACTTAATGTTGAATGCTGGACTAAGGTCCGATGATATAGGAATGTGATTGAATGGGGTCATGCAAATGTGATTGATGCACAATGAAAAAGAGCCTCGAGCTCAAAAGTGATTCAGAGCCTCAGGCTGAACATTTAATGAGCCCTATATGGGACAATTTAGGCACTCGGTCACAACAAAGTAACAAATGGAAAGTGGGTCTCATACATACTGCATATGCATAATACGACTGATTAAATTATATTGATTGTGAAATGTGAAATGTTGTGAATATGATTTATGTGTTATGTGACTGGGTGAGCCATCGATGATGGTCACTCAATGAGTTTGCAAAACTCACCCAAAATTTGCAAATAATTTTCAGAGCTTTTAAGAATACCCCGTTAGGCAAACAGGAGTATACCTATTGTATGCAAGTGAGAGATAGAGATTGAGATCAGTTCGCTTCTGCATTGTATTTCTTTATTTCATACTGAATTGTATATTTTGTAAATTTTGTATCATTTGTAATTGAATATTGCGGTTTGTAATAACTTTTGGAATTGGAAATGTTTTGTTTTTGTAATGGGACCAAATGGCTACTGTAATAATTTTGATGTTTGTATTGCTATGATTGAAAATGTTATTAAATTAAAATTAGGCCCGATTTGGTTATTGATTTCTGTATACTATGTTGTGGTTTAAAAAAAAGAAATTTTGTACTAAAATTTGAATGATTGAGTGTTATAGCATGCCACCCTCACGAGGCATGAACTCGAATATCCCTCAGGATGTCGGGTACGTGTCTCTCGGGAGTGGGGTGTTACAGAACCAATCCCTGTGAGGAGTGATATGCATTGTACAGCCTGAGTCAAAGATCCATTCTCTACTGAGGTCTTCACTCTCCTCTGTAACTACCAACAGCTCATCCCCACTAGATTCTTCAGGCTTCTCCACATTTCCAACATCTTCACCTTATGCAGCCTTGTCTCTTTTCTTCTTTCCGCAATCTCTAGCAAAATGTCCCTCTTTATCACAGTAGTAGCATTTCTTGCCTTTCGTCTTTTTCTTCTTTTCTACATTTTCTTTGGACTGCTTGTCCTTGCCATTCCCTTTCTACCAATTCCTTTTCTTACTGTTCTTCTGATGATTCTTCTTTTCTTGTTTATTATCTATAAACATAACTTCTGGATCCTTTTTGAAAGGATTGTTGTCTATGATTTCTTCCATTAGTGAATCTAGTACCCTCTTGACCATGAGAGATTCCCCACTGGCATACTTAATCGTCTTCTTGAAGGCATTGAAGTCTGAGGGTAGGGATTTTAAAATTACTGCCGCTTGGTGATCTTCTGAAATATTTTCACCTGTAGCTTCTAAATCTTGCACTAATTTAAAGAAATAATCCAGATTGTCATCAAGAGAAATAGTAGTATTCATCTTATAATTGGCCAGATTATACAACAGAGTCATCTTATTAGGCAAACATCTTTTAGCATAAATTTCATAAAGTTTCATCCATAATTTCTTTGTGGTATTACAGTTCTGCACTTTTCTAATCACAGTGGGTGATAAATATAGCATTAACATACAGTGTGCAAGTCTTTGCAGCTTCAGATTTTTAACAGGGTCAGTTTCAGTATCATACTAGTCTTCAATTGCACCATAACAATCATAAGATTCAAGAAAGGCTTCTATTTGAATTTTCTATATTGTAAAATATTCCTTACTAGTGAACACATCCATTTCTTTACTCACTGTTTTGTCACAAAAAATTAAAAGAAGACAAGAAAGCAGTATTCTTGGAAGAGTCTTAACATAAACAAGTAGACCAGAAAATTGGTGTAAGGATTTAAGCTTACCAGTATGATGTTACCTTTACCTTCTTGATGAGTCTTTAATGCGGAAATGCTCAGAATGATGAATTGGATCTAATACCACTAATGTTAGGATCTTTGAATCTTTCAGTTTTCTTTTTCTTAAAGACTTGAGTTGCTTGGTTTTGTTTTTGTAGAAATACAAAAAGCAAAAAATAAAGAAGATAATGTTTTTATTTGGTTCGATAGCTTTGAGCTATTCCAAGGATCAATCTCACACTTTGGTGGTTCCACTAGCTTTAAGAAAAGAATGGTTACAAGAGATGAGTGTTTCTAAAATACCTACAAGAGTTTCCCTTAAAACTCTTTAGTACAATTAGTAAGTACTCTAGCACTCTCAAACTTTTTCCTCTGTTGAATCAGATAGATGTTTGCATATGTGTCTAATAATAATGTGTATTTGAGTCTGGATGTGTATCTATTTATAGAATCAGATGAGGCTTATATTGATTTGATTAATTTGACCATGCCTTTTAATTTCTTTGCTTCTCACTTGTCTTTAACATGCTTCCTCATGTGTTGTCCACGTGCTTCACTTAATACTCAATATTTTTGCTTCTGTTTTGCATTTTGACACTTTAGGCTGATTTCCTCTCTTCTTCTTCGACTCTCTAGAGACTTTATGCATTTTCATCACACACCTAACCCTAAATCCCCAAATCTTGTCTTAGGTTGATGATCTCATTGAGGGTTTATGGAGAATATGTGATTCTCTTCACAATATAAGACTTCATTGAAAACAAATGTAAGAAGTCATCTTTAAATGCACGAATGGACATTATTTCTATAGAATAAGGAGACTGGAAAAGTAACAAACATTGACAATTAAGTAGTATATATTGGAGCCTGCTAGGGACAGGTGACAAGGATGAAGACAACTGAAGGAGAAAGACCGAAAGGATCCATATTTATCTTATCTTTATCCCTTTTTTAGACTTTCTAAGTTGAGTAAAGAACAGATGGTCTCTAGCTTCCCCTATTTATTAACATTGACAAGTTCCATATAAACTAGCTTAAGAAGTAACCCAACTTTTATTTGTTCATTTATTGGTTTTAAGATGATTCAAATCCTTATTTATAGGATAAGGTTAAGGGCGTTAACTAATGCATCCTTAACAAGAAGTAACATATGATATGTAATTCTTTATTTTTGTTATGTTGCCTTCTCAATCTAGATGGTAAAGCATCATCTGTCAAGTTGATTTTACTTATTAAAGTGGCTTTTTTATTAAATAAGACTTCACAAATGATTATATGATATACGTTAATCTTCTTTTTTAATAAATCAAAAACAGAAAAGGAATGGAAGAAACTTGGCGAGAAAGGTACTTGTTTTGTTGGATTGAACTGGCTTTGCACCCAATCCTGTTTCACATGAGACACTTTCTGTAGAATAATTAGTTTTAGATTTGACAAGAATACTAAACTGAGGGAGAGAATTTTCAGGACTTTTGAAGGCCTCATAGCATATTAGAAAATGTCTCCTCACTCCTTTTTGTTTAGAAACTACATATAAGCTCTACTTTAATAGTCTCTTTTGGAGTACAAATTCAGGAACAAATTTCTTCTAGCAATGATCGAACGGTGGAATTTTAGTATTTCTCAGAATAGGTTGAAGTTGGCACCAAATCCAAAAAGGATTATGTGTTGTTCAATCTTCAACATTAGAAAGAATTTAAAAGGTGTGATAAATATTAGAAAGCAAACGCTAAATTCGACAATTTACAGGTACCAATAAAATCATTAGTTTTCCAAGTTACGAGATAGTATAGAATGACTTCTGTAAAATACTTGTCTAAACAATTGTTAATCTATACAATGGGAGAATTATAGAACTAAAAGCTTATATCACCATTTTTAGTTAATTTCAGCTTTGAGATACAAAGAAAAAAGCTTATATCACATAATAAATGGAAAATTTTAACAATATTTAAATTTTGATCTCTTTATTTTGTAATTGCACTAAATAAAAGCAGGCATGCTCTTCCTAAATGATTGAGAATTGTCACTAATGCCCCTACCAATCTTTGAGAACAATTGGACTCTTCACCCTGTGCCTACCATCTGACCATATTAACTGGCCAAATACGTACTCCTAGACTACCCAACACCTTTGGTTTAAAGGTAACCTTAAAAGCCTTTTCTTCACCAGCTTTCTTGAATGTCAAGCTTATAAGGTCAACCACAATAGAAACTTCGGCTAGCGCCTTGACAGAAACTCTATACATGTCAGGAGGTCCAACATTCTTCACTCTACGAGTAGCTATTACAGGGCTACTGAGATTAGGAATTATGATAGAGGGGTAGTTGAAATAAGCCAAGGTATAGTTCTTAGGACATTTTCTAGATCTATCTAAAAATGCCTTCATCTGAGATTGACTGTGAGCACATAAAATTTTTTCATAGTCATCAACTGTCAAGTTATAAACCAGGCCGAGATTTGCTGCATATTTTAGTTACACTTATCCTGCACCATATGTAAATGGAGTTGCAAGAGATCCATTGAAGTCAAGAATTGGATTCTTGTTGTTAGTTGTATTAGGAAACCAGGTAAGTGTCCGCAGCGGAATAATTACAAAACTTTTTTGCGATCTTTGATTTCTCGAAAACTAAGATCTTTTTAATTTTATAAAATGATTAACACAATTCATAATAAAGTGGAAACTTAATTCGTATCTTATTATAAAGCTTGATAATAATCTTGTCATATCCCTCAAACCGTTCCCCAAACCGATTCGTTTCAACCACTATAGCCACACAAATGTCCAGCCTCTAACGGTATCCATAGAGTGAGTTGAGAATGTAACTTTTACAGAGAGGGTTAAACAAGAAGTGCTAGCTCCATAGAGCTTAAGCCTATTTATAATAAGCTTTAAACGTTTTAGTAATTTAATTAAAATTAAATTCTAATTTCAATTAAACTTTAATTAGAATTACAAATAATTCTAATTAAAT
>JANIIA010000006.1:28214732-28226724 GCA_027478495.1 Erythroxylum alaternifolium | reverse complement strand
TCATAAAAACCAAACTCTTTTGTTTTATTAATAATAAATATTTTCATTACAAAAGTAATTGGAAGAAAATTAAGTTAAAAGTAAATACACTTGCGTTTTAAGGCAATATATTTACATAACTCCAACATCAAGTTCTCTACGAGAAGATCTAGTAACTACCATACACTAACACCCATAAATGTTTAAAAATTATCAAATAACTAAAAGAAATGATTACAAACAAATATAAACATAAAACATGAATTAAAATAAAAAAGTAAAATTAAATCACCAAACTCCCCAGAAATGATGTTAAAATTTAACATTGCTTGTTGAGTATACTACAAAATTTACTTGACTGTACACAATAAAAATTTGCAACTATGGTGAGTCAGGATCGTATCCACTAGGAATGTTTAGTTAATTTTCATAATAAAAAATAATTGATGTAAAGGAAATGAAAATGAGGATTTTGGGTTTTATGTAATTTAGAAATATAGTAAACTTAAACTAGCTAGAAAAAACTATAGAAAACAATTAAAAATGATAAAAGTATCGAATATATGTAAAGCTTGATTTTAGGATCAATCTTGGCCTAGTGACAATTAAACATATCCCATCACTCTAATATTTTCACACCTCTCCTCAAACTAATTGATAAGTGTAAGTTGCATCATGCTTTAAAGCTTATTTTATTATGTATTTAATTGTTAATTCAATCATTTAGTATGTGTTTAGGTTAGAATTCTGTGAGTTTTTTAATTATTAATGTTTAAGTATTTTTTATGGGTTAGTATAAGTCTTTGAGCTTAAATATTATATT
Organism: Erythroxylum alaternifolium; assembly: GCA_027478495.1. NCBI lineage: Eukaryota > Viridiplantae > Streptophyta > Magnoliopsida > Malpighiales > Erythroxylaceae > Erythroxylum > Erythroxylum alaternifolium. The sequence goes on along the minus strand of JANIIA010000006.1, from coordinate 28,225,922 downwards.
TTAAAGGTACCTTGACATTTTTGTTAGTATTTCAGGGTTAACATCGAAGAATGGAGAAGTTTCATAGATATTCAGACTAAAACAACGACCACGATTGTGGCACAATAGGCCATGATTGTGATAGAAGTACTAGAGTTGGCCCACGATTATAGACCATATGCCACGATCATAACAGAAGTTCAAGACATGGCTCACGATCATGGCCTACAAGCCACGATGGTCACAAAAGGCTCAGATGTGGCCTAAAATCATAGTCTACATCAGGCAGATGTGTGGACACTAAAAAAAGTCAAGTTTCAAAGGATTTTTTAGACCTTTCGTACCCAAAAATTGCCTTAAGACTACTCAGTACATAGAAGATATTTAAAGAATAAGATGAAGAGGTAGAGGGAGCTTTTGACATCAGCCACATTGAGGAAACCCTAGAGAGAATTCATCGAGAGATTGAGAAAGAGAAAAAGGAAGAGAGAAGTGGAGAAGAAGCTGACTTGACCCAGATAAGGAGGTTTCCTGACATTACTGCCTCTCATCCCCCATTTTGATTATATTTCCTATTTATTTCAGTTTTATCATTGTATATAATTGGATTGAATAGTTGATGATAGGATTTAAATGTTGAGAATGCTCTAAACTAACCGTTGGAGTTTTATTCTTGATTTAATGAAATCTGATTGTTTTTATGTTTATTGGATTTATTCTGATTAAATTTTATGATTGCATAATTCGGTAATAAATTGAGATGGTAATTCAAATGAAAAATAATTAAATTGGGCTAACGAGAGTTAAATGATTTAATAGAACAAGAATTAAATCAAATCGATAATTCTACGAAGAGAGATCTTATATAGCTTCCTAATAGTTGATTGGACAACTTCAGATCTAATTAGGTTTTAGATAGGTTGTTAATTGAGAAATTGCAACTTCCATAATCTGATTAGGGTTTATGATTTAAGGTTAATGGTTATAACTCAAGAGAGAGTAATCAAACCTAGGATCATCTAGAACTAATAATTCAGTAATTCATTATCAGCTAGGTTAGAGTTAAGGATAGGTAAATCCCCTTTCTATCAATTAGTAGTTCCTTATATTAATTATTGGGTGTGTGTTACAATTGCTAGATTATTAATATTTTTTGATTGATTATTTATTTGATTTGATTAATTGAATTGAAATCTTATTTTAGTTTCATTATATTTTGAATTTCTTCTATTTATTTTGGCCTTAGATTTTAGGAATAGATTATCCCTCCTTATGGGATTAACACTTTAGGTATTACGTGAACGAACCATACGCTTGTGGATTATCAAGGGTATTTATTAAAATTTATACATATCAAACACCCGATCACTAATGATCATGGATTAACAATACGCTCTAATAATATTAATTTTTCCCTTAGGTTGTGTTTAATTTAGAGATGCTTGTTAATTAAACCTAGCCACCAAATAACTAACAGTGGTAGATTGCATAATGTTTTAACAGGTAGTTTAGTATATGTTTAGTTATTAAATTGAATGTTTAGTGCATGTTTAGGTTAGGATTTTATTATTTAGTTAAATATTTGTGTTTTGTGTGTTTTGTGGGTTAGAGCATGCGATTTAGCTTCAATTTTATGTGTTTGAGGTGCCTTGATGTGTTTGCTAATGTTTCAGGGCAAATATCGAATAACGAAGGAGAATCAGAGGAAGCTCGAGGTAAAACCCTTGGCCACAATTGTGATAGAAGCAAGATGGAACTACCATGATTGTGACCATCTTGTGCGAGAATAGATGTGGACAATTTTTTGGATTCAAGTTTTCAAGGGAGTTTTTGGACTTTTTGGACTAAAAAAAACCCTAGGGTTGCTTAGAATAGAAAAATGTATATTAAGAAAAGAAAAGAACCGTGACTAAAGCTCTCCATTATGCCACTTCGGGAAGAGCTTTAAGCGGAGAGAAGAAGAGGAGAATTTGACTGCGGATTTTTACAGATGCTTTAGGCCTAATCATTTCGAACAATGCTTCCATCCTCTGTATTACCGCGACTACTAGCACAGAGTTAGCTAATGCTTATTCTCCAGATACTGTCATTGCTTCTTCTCCGAGAAAAGAATTTCATGACCTGTAAGCCTTCTACCTCCACACGGTCTAAGAGCCTCATCCTTCTTTTGTTAAAGTAAGTACAAATGGTCTGATTCATGATTTCTTAAGAATCCACTTAATGGGAAGAGAAAAAAGAAGAGAAGGCTTTGGATGTTGCTACCTTCCTGAATCATTCGGGTCCTTTTCTAAGCTACGATTACATTTATCTTGTTATTTATTTACTGAATGTGTAAGATGGATTTAAATATGTTAATGGATTTGAATTCAATTTTACTGTTCTCTCTTTCTGTAAGGATTTTAACTTGATTTAATATTAATCTAATGGTTTTTGTGTTATTGCAATTGGGTGTTGTGATTGATTGTTATAGCTTCGCATTCGGTAATAAATCGAGGAAATGAACCAAATAAGAAATGATTAGGTTGTTTAATGATAGTTAAATAATTTAAGAGATCATGAAATTAATCAAATAGGTAATTGTATGGAGAGAGATCCAATTTGAGACTTGATTGTTTATTAGAAAGCTTAAGAACTAATTAGGGTTAGGGCTGATTGTAAGATTACATGTTTGGTACTAAACTTAATTAAGGTTTATTAGTTAAGGTTTGAGATTATAAATTAAGAGAGAGTAATCCTCCCTTTGATAGTTTAAAACCGACACCACAATAACACATAAATCGTTAGACTAGCACTAGTGATAGGAAAAATCCCATCACTCATAATTTGGCAAATTCCCTTTTTTGTTTTCCTATTGTCAATTTAGTGTTGCTCAAGTTGATTTCTTTTCGTGTTAATTTTATGACTTAATTCTATCAATCATATTCTTGTTTTTATTTTTTGATCTATTTTTATTTTATTTTATTAATTACTTAAGTCCCGTGCACGTGCAGTATTTTTAAGGTTTTAATTATGTAAAACTTAGTACTCAATAATAACCTAGGATACGACCTTTAGATTCAATTTAGCAGCCACATTATGAAGTGGAAAATGAATAAATATAGGCAGTAACGTCACACGTTCGAGTTATCTAACTTAAATTATGTTGTTCCTAATGATTCAAGATCATTAGTGGCTACAAATGAACATCAAATATAACAATTATAGATTATATTCAACATTTTAGCAATAGGTTCATAATAAAACAATAAACTGAAAGTGTTAAGATCATCTTTACAAAACCTGATTCAATCAAATTCAAACAATGATAACAATCTGAAAAGAGAGATTCAACATTAAACAAGATGAGATAAGCTTAACTGTAACTTAAGCATCGATTTCACCTTTGAACTAGTACCGAGATGTTAGCCTTCCATCTTCTCTATTAATCTCCAATAATCAGTTTTTGTAGCCTCCATTCTTGTTGAAAAATGAAAAGAAAATGGAAAAAAATCATGTTTTTCTTCTTTTCTACATGATACTATGTAGTTATCACAAGATATTCCTTTTTATAGTAAACTTAGGTTAAAACGGACAGATGACCTAAATTTGGTGGGCATTTATGGCCTTTCATGGCCATGAGAGGCCTTACGGGTGTGAGTGGTGTCTCACACCCATGAGAAACCTTTACATTTATGTGAGAGTGGTCTTATACCCATGTAATTAGTCTCTTACTCCTATGCAGTTGGTCTCATAGCCATGAGAGTGCTTAATGCTGTGACATTTTTCTAGTTTGGCCGTAAGCTCTTCCATCTCTCATTCTTCATTTTTTTGTTTTATTTTGTCTCTTTTTCTTGTAATCTTCTTCTTCTTCCTGCTCTAATAAGATAATAGAGTATGAAAATTGAGAAGATTACTCAACAAGTATGCTTTTTGGTTCACTTTAGCTCATTCACTTCTGAAATGTACCTAAAATCAAATATGAGCTAAAGTGAGTGTCCTAAGCATTTTAAGGCATTAATCACTAAGTGTAAATGTATTAAATGTATCAACATATAAGCACATATAAATAATAGAATAAATAAGTAGCAGCTGGAAAATGCAGTAAAACGGTATAATCAAAGAACAAAAAATAAAAAGCAACAAAACAGGTAGCAGAGCCAACAAACAGGATAGAATAAAACAATAGCATAGCAGAAAAATCCCCAGTCTAGAGTACAAGAATCCAAAGGTGAAACACAAAGTAGATTAAATGACAGCAACACAAACTGCAATGAGAATAAGTAATGGCTGGACAAAATCAGCAAAACACCATCAGTAGTAGCATAAAACGCAACAAATTCCAGCAACCAGAAGAAGACAAAACACATCAGTGAGAGAGAGAGCACAATGATGCAGCACTAACAAGCCAGCAAAAGCACTAAAACATGCAATATAAATAAAATAGCAAAAAATAAAATGCACAACAAAGCCAAAGAGATAAAACGATAAAGCATAACACCATAAAGTCTATAGGAAAAAACGAAACGTAATAGAGATGTAGCAGAGGAGAAAAAACACAAAAAAGATAAAATGTCTTTATCTCAAACACCAGATAAGAGAAAATCGATCCTAAATCCATTTGAAATGGAATAAATAGGAGGAAGGGATAAGTTGAAACTTGGCAAAGCACAACAAAGTGTAACATTGGGAGGCATTTTTTGAGGTTGTAAAAAGGCATTTGTAAGAGGAAGAAAAAAATGAGCCAGCAGCCACGAAAGGGTGAGATTTTGGAGAGGATTTTCATTTGTCAAAGGTAAGTCAAAGTTAGGAGATAGAGAGAAAAGCGTTGGTTGTGTTTGAAGAGCTATAAGCCCACTAAAATCGAGTTGGCTCGTGACTAGTATAGGAGAAATCATAAACCTTTTAAGGCAGGTCTGAGGTCTATGAAGGGAGAAAAATTCAATGAGTTTTCCAAAAACCCTTACCCTTTTTGTTTCTAGTTTCCTAGGCTTTATTTGGGATTAATAGTTAAATTTAATTATGTTATGTTGATTATTTGAGATATTATTTTAATTTAATTGATTACTAGATGAATTTAACACTTATGCAACTGCTGAAATTTTGATGTCAAATTTTAGTTGTTGATTGCTTTTTTTTTATGCTTGATGTATTGAGCTAGTCTATATTCTAAGAGTAAAAAGGAATAAGTAGAAACTAGTTGGTTGGTTTTTTTACAGCTAATTGTTAAATATCTCATATTATCTCAAATATGTCAAATTTACCTGACTAAACAAAATTTAAAGCTTGGTTTTTCACTTATAAATATTAGCTGATTTATATTTTAATTCCTTGATTTCTAATCTTGAATGGAACATTAAACCCAAGAAAACCCTAAATTATTTTTCTTAATGAATATAATTAATTAACTTCAAATGTATCTTTGTTATTATTTTTGTTCCAGATTTTTTATTTTTTTAACTTCATGCTTTGCTAGAAATTTCTTTCAATTTATCCAAGTCTTTACTTTTGTCTATATGTGCTTGTACGTATGTCCCATATTGTCTCAACATTAAAAAAATACCATAACTTATTGCATTATACTTAATAGAATCATGTGTTGAATATTTCGTATAAAAATGTTGATTTGTATAATTTGATTTCACCATTAAAAAATAGAAAATAATTTTCTAATTTTAAAATATTGTAGGATTCTAAAATTTTTTTATAACTTTGTTAAGTTTTGATGTTGTATCTTATTTATGTGGTTAAATAGGAAATTATGTGTTTATGCGTCGATGATGTTATTTTCGTATGAAAGAAATTATTAAGATGTAATTTTTACTTTTAAAAGTATTAAAATTAAAAACCTAGTTAAGTAAATTAATTTTCTTCATAGGATCGACTCTTATTTGCTATATGCTTAATTTGTATACGCCTAATGAAACATATTTCTAGCATAAAATCTAACTCACACTTTTTTAGTCCTTAATATTAACTTAGAAGAAAACATCAACTTAAAAGGAATTGTCAAGTTTCTAATCATTCTAGGCCTTATACTAAGCATAATATCATAAAACATGTTTACATTCCTCATAAGAATCAATATAATTAAAAAAAATTTTGTGTACTTATAATTATACTAAGCCATTTCACTTTCTAAAAATCAAGGATCTAAGTTCATTCAGATAACTACATCATATTGACCTTATTTTGTAAATTTCTAAAAGAAATAAAAACAACTAGTATATGGATAGTAGATGCTTAAGGCACATAATGATGCATCACAACTTACAACTTTTAAAGATAAAGATAAATGATTTTCATATTTAGAGAAAACACCAAGGGTACGATAATTAAAGTTGGAAATTTGGTAAGGAATATCATACTATTATTTATAATGTGCTTTTAATTGATGGATTAAAACATAACTTATTAAATGTGAGTCAACTATGTGATAAGGACTACAAGGTATGTTTTCAGATAAAATAATACATTGTATCTAGAGTATTTAATAATATTATTATATTTTACGCAAGAGATAAAGGAATATATATACACAACTGATCTTGATGATTTCTCTAACCAAAATAAAGTGTTTTATGTCATTAGTGAAGATGTATTTATTTGGTAAAGGAGGCTTGGACATGGAAGTATAGACCTGATATCCATCTTCAACTCTAAAAAACTTGTCAATGGACTTCTAAGGGTCCAATTTAAGAAGCATAAGGTGGGTGGAGCCTGCAAAATGAGAAAACAATCTAAGAGCTCTTTAAGAGAAGAAAGTTAAATAATCTAAGAGCTTTTTAAGAGAAAAAAGATGTTAACTTCCACTAGACTTTTACAATTATTTCTTATGGATTCGTTTAGCCCAACTAGAGATGGTAGTCTAGTTATTTTTGTTAAAATTGATGATTTTAACTGGTTTCTATAGGTTTATTCTTAGCTAGAAAAGATGAATATTTTGGCAAAATTTTCAAATTTGTTAGGAGAGTTCAAAATGAAAAGGAACTCTCAATTACACCAATTAGGGGTGATCATATTAGAATGTTTGAGAATGAAATGTTTGAATACTTTTATGAAGATAATGGTATCTTTCACAATTTCTGTACTTTATGGCCCTCAACAAAATGGAGTTTTTGAATGGAAAATAGGACATTGCATGACATGGCTACAACCATGATAAATGAAATTGAACTTCTAAAGTATTTTTGGGCAAAAATCATAACAACCATAGTTCAACTTCCTAATCTATATAAGACCACCATTGGATAAAATACCTTATGAACATTGTTATAGGAAACAGTTAAAGATTAGTTGCTTCATAGTCTTTAGTTGTAAGTACTACATTTTGAACATTAAAGATATCCTAGAAAAGTTTGATTTTTGTAGTCTCGAAAGGAATTTTCCTTAGTTATTCTTTAACTAACAAAGGGTATAGAGTGTTTAATAGAAAGATTATTGTTATTGAATAGTATATGCAAATTATTTTCAATGAATCAAGTCCTCTTATATTTAAAATAAGGTTTGAAGATAATAATTTATAATTTATAATTGGATTATGTTTTCAACACGATTTTGACAGTATTTCTGCTTATTTTTTCACGGATTTATAGCATTTATGGCTTATATTTTATTTTTAGTATTTATTTTAGCTCCTTAATGAAGAAGGAATGAATTTGAGCAATTTTGAATCAAGTTGGAGAAAATTAGGGCTAATTTTTATGTTTCACATTATAGATTTTTTTATTTCTGTCATGCAATAGTGTTTGGGACTTATGTTAATGGTGATTTTTATATAAAAATGTGGGAAGCAAGGGACATATATGGTGTTATATTAAACCCATGCTCTTCATATTTATTAACAAAAAATTTGATGTTTGAGGAGTAGCTAAGCAAAAATTCTATGTTAGACCCATATTGGTTATAATGTTTTAATTTTCTATGGTTTTTTTAATATAAAAATGATAAAGTGGACTATTATGAAGGGTGAGAATATTACAAAGCCAAGTGTCTTGAGACAGTGTGCAACTTTAGAGGAAAGTAAGTGGATTCTATTAAGGTTTAAGTAAAGAACTTTAAGATTTCAAGTTTTATGAGAACGATTTTATCTTATTACATTTCTTAATTGTTTTTAGGTTTCTTATTCTTAATATAAATTAAATTGGGATAGATCTAGTTGGGTGAACCTTAAAACCATTTATTTTGAATTAATTATTTGATTTAATTAAATATCTAAGTTTAGTTTCATGAATTATTAATGATTACTTCTTCTATGAGAATTGAAAATCTCCAAGATTTTGATTTAATGCAATTTTTATATATATGGGTTGAGAAATCATAGGTATGAATAGACCATGGAATAAATAGTAAGAGTTACATAAAATCTTAGGGATATAACCATATAAGCCTTTTTAGTTAGAGTTAAATTTATTGTAGGAATTCATATAATGAGGTAATACATTCTTAAAGGTTTTGATTAAAAAGAGATTTCTGTCAATCAACTTAAGGATATAGGTTAAATTTCTTAAGAAGAATATACTTCTAACTTTGAATTTCTATTGATTAAACAAACCAATGTTAATAATTAAATCAAGATAAATTTAGGCATCATTATCCCCAAAAAAAAGAAAAATTTTGGCATATAGAGGTTCTAGAGGGATTCCACATCTAGATCTTAGTTATTATTTAGTTATTTTATTCTTTTTTATTGCTTTGGTTTGTTATTTTAGATTTGCTATTTTATTTTTATTAATACTTTGCATTAAACCAATCATTCATTTATTAAATTTGATAATATAAAGATAATTAGTACTATTATTTATAAGTCTTGTGGAATTGATACTCATATTCACTATATCCTACTATAAGAATAATATGTGCATTTTCTTAGTTCATTTGTAATAATTTTTAAAAATAGACATAAAAATGTTGCGAGTTTATCTAAGGATTTAGAGAAGTTAGTCCTTGAAGATAATAAGTTTAATTACTAAGAAACTTTTCATAAGCTAAATAAAAATATTATTAAACCAAGTGATGGATACAAAAAGGTCGAGGAGCTTCCAAGAGATTGGAAATTTAAGAAGAGTCATCCTCCAGGTTAAGTTATAAGTGATGTTCATTATGGAGTAATTGCTAGATAACTCTTAGAGAATTATCACATTGCTTTTATTTCTTTAATTGAGAGAAGCCCTAGTGACGAAAGTTGGGTTCTTACTATGAATGAAAAGTTGAGATAATTTAAAAGAAGTAAGGTGTGAACTTTATTACCTAGACTAAGAGACCCTCAAATCATAGGTACCAAGTGGGTGTTTAAAAACAAATTTGATGAATTGGGTACCATTATGAGAAATAAAGCTAGATTGGTAGCTAAATAGTATAATCAAGAGGAGGGTATAGATTTTAAGGAAACATTTACATCAGCAGCTAAATTTAAAACTCTAAGATTATTACTTGCATTTACATCTTACATGAATTTCAAATTATTTCAAAAGGATGTTAAAAGTTCTTTCAAAATGGTTTTTTTCAAGAACAAGTTCATATTGATCAACCTACCAGTTTATGAAATTCATGATGCACCTAATCAGTTTATAAAATGTATAAAGATTTATATGATTTGAAATAAGCTCCTAGAGCTTAGTATAATATGTTAAGTGCATTTCTCTTCAAAAATGGTTTTATCAATGGTAAGTTTGGCATAACTATTTTTATTAGAAAAGTATAAGTACGACATTCTAATTATTCAAAATTATATTGACAATATTATTTTTATGGAAACTAATGAAAGCTTGTGTAAGGATTTTTCTAAATATATGAGTTGAGAATTTTAGATGAGTATGATAGATGAGCTTAAATTCTTTCTTAAACTTCAAATCAAGCAAATGAAGGAAGGCATCTACATCAATTAAGCTAAGTACACCAAATAACTACCTAATCCCTTTAGAATAGATCAAGCCAAGTGATGCGATGTGTATCTAAACTAGAAAAATATTAAAGTCCATTTAGGCAAGTGTACATATTTGATGCGTTTGTTGACTGATGCTTTTGTTATTTATAACTGGTTATCGTCTCTTAATTAGATCATTTGTACTGCCAATTTAAGGTTGCAAGATGCCCTTATATATAAAATTGCATTCACGACCACGATATATTCTATATGAAAGGAAAGAAACTAGAGGATCTATAGGAATGAGGAAATAAACAAATATATATTAGCTAACGACATTGTTAATGGGATCTAAGCCTTTATGTTAGTTAAATCTAATCAAGTTGATCTATCCCCAGGAATGAAGACTAGATGGAATTTATAGTTTTTCTAGGTGTCTCCTATTTATTTCTGTAACTTGTCATGTCTTTAGTTGTAACTTTTGTTTATAGTTATCTTAAGTCGAAGTTATTGTAATGTTGAGGTATTTTTGATATCATTAATACAATAATTATTAAAATTTTAAAAAAAGTGTACATATCATTTGAATGTTATAGATTAGTAAAAAATAATGTCTATCCACAAGGACTATAATGCTAGATATTTTATTATCTAATCAACTAAAATGAATGATTGATTCAAAAATAAATATTAACTAAACTAAAATTTCAAATTAAAATAACTAACTAAAGCAATAGATAAGAATAAGGAAATAAAAAATAATCAAGATTCAAGTGAAGAATCCCCCTAGAATCTTGGCATTCCTAGATTTATCTTGATTTAATTGTTAATCCTAGTTTTTTAGACTATTAGAAATTCTAAAGTTATAACCATATTCTTTCTCAAGAGACATAGTCCCTATCTTTAAGTTGATTGATTGATATCTCTTTCTAATCGAAATCCACAAAAATGCATCATCTTGCTATATGAATTTCGTTGATATATTTGACCATAGCCTATAAAATTTATACAGTTTAATAACTTATTCTATGTGACTAAGGATGGCATTAGAGCCCAAGTTTGGCTCAAAAATTCATGTAAAGGCCCAAACCTAGTGTAAGGCTTAAGTAGGCTTGGGATTCACAACTTGAACCCAATTGAGAGTTTAATCACTTATTCTATATGACTATGGATGGCTAATCACTTATTCTATGCGACTAGGTACGACATTAGAGCCTAATCTTGGCTTAAAAATTTATGTAAAGGCCCAAACCTAATGTAAGGCTCAAATAGGCTTAGGATTCACAACTTGAACCCAATTGATAGTTTAATCACTTATTTTATATGACTAGGGATGGTTAATCACTTATTCTATATGACTATGGATGGCT